>OZ010591.1:47043136-47160636 GCA_963932145.1 Acanthosepion lycidas
AAGTTTAATTAT
Source organism: Acanthosepion lycidas (assembly GCA_963932145.1). NCBI lineage: Eukaryota > Metazoa > Mollusca > Cephalopoda > Sepiida > Sepiidae > Acanthosepion > Acanthosepion lycidas. The sequence goes on from OZ010591.1 coordinate 47,043,149, forward strand.
TAAATTTACGATTTCTATTAATTAAACAATTCTGGTGTATAGAAACTATATACATTTGATTGTCAAATTTAATTTTAAATTTTCTTAAAAACGGCTATTTTCTTAATTTTAAGAAATTTGTAAACAAACACAAATTTATCGATTTTTAAAATATTTAAAAAAATTTCTGACACGTTATTTTAGTAAAATTAAAAAATTTAAAGTTAAAGTAATCTGATTTGAAAGAAATCTTTCTTACTTATAGCTTAAAAAACTAATATACAAACAATTATTAACGATCGATCCTGTTAATCTGACCCACCTATTGATGGATTGTTGAATGACGAGGCGATGACAGCTACTACGGATTACCATCAATGACATAATTTTTAAAAGTCTGAGTTTAAAAAAAAACATTATTCTATTTGAGTATGACACACACTAATGGAAATACTATACATAAAATAAAATTATGTAGTGAAATAGTAAATGAAAAAAAGAAAAATTACTTTAAAATTTAAAGTTTACACTTTTAAAGTTGAATGGAAAATAAAAAATGTTATGAAAAGGCCGCGTAAAGGGACAAAACCCTTAAATCACGTGATCTTGTAATAATTCTGGCAATTTCAGTATATCATACACGGAAATAAGGAATGTATTAAGCAAAAAAATACAACATAAAAAATTATTTTTAAAAAAAGTAGCTCAACTAAATTTATTAAACTTAGCAATTTTGGATTCGTAAAGTTTTTTTCTACTTAATTACTACATAATATCGAGGAGCCCTCCTAATACAGAGCTTTACACGATGTTAAACTATTATAAATTATTATAATTAAAATTTTTTAAAAAACGAAAAAATTATTGTAAAAATTATTTATTCATCAGAAAAAAATTATTTCTTCAGACAATAATGTCCTTAATATTACTTATTTACAAAAGCAATTAAAAACTTTTCTAATTAAGTAATATCATTGTTTTATTGGATTCATTATTTTTCAATTCAGACAAGATTTTCAGTTAAATAGCTCAAATTTGAAAAAAAAAAGTAGGTTATTTATCATCTCCAAAGACTCCTCCTTTTAACAAAAAAAAAAAAAAAATTGAGGAGCCGAAAAGGTTTTGGGCGAAATTTCATGAAATTAAATAAGTGGGGGGTAACATATTTAAAAAAAAATATTTTTTACCAAGAATTTCTAAAAACAAAATATTTCAAAAATAATTTAATTTATTTGTGAATAAGTCCTGAAAATTTCATTAAAATTGGACAATTACTTTAATTTTACAAGAATTTCCAAATCAATGTGTTTTCAACGGGAAAAAAGCGCAAAAAAAAAAAACAATGTTATTTTAACGTTCCCGCGATGACGTAAACAAAAGAAGATTTTAACTTAAAATTTCGAACGTGTTAGAAAATATTAAAAAATTTCAAAAAATAATTAAAAAATACTTTTTTCTTTCATCTTAATAATAACATAAGCATTTTGACGATAATACTTTATTTTCTTTAAGTTTGTGGCATTTTTCATTTACGCTATGCTGTTTTTCCGCGAAAACAGTGGACATGCCTATTCAAAATAAATAATTTATCAAATTGAAATAAAATAATAAATATATTTATAAAAAATATCAACAACAATAAAAACATTTACTCTCTTTCATTTATTAGATACTAAATTATGTCACTTAACTTCCTCCATAGTTTATCCTGATTTCAGTTTGCCTGCGGAATATTTACAAGCATTCTTTAGTTTAAATATTTTGAAAACAATGTTTTTACTACTATTTATAAATACAACCCTTACATTTGACTTAGTAAGGTCTATGAGAGGACGAGAGTCGTTGCTTTTTTGTTTTTATTCACACACACACACACACACACACACACACACATATATAAATATATATAATTAATAGTTTCATTTTTATCTTAATCCGGGTTTCAGGCTATATATATATATATTATTTTAATTTAGTTTATTAATTAATCTTTGATGTTATAGTTTGCGTAATATGAATTCATATTATTTTAGCTAAATTATAATTCGGCTTTTAGTACATTTTACGCCATCTGTTATTGCGCTAACCATATTTACTGTATTAATGTTTACTCAATACAAGCCATAAGTGCCGCTCAAAATTTACTAAACAGGTGTGTTGTATGGGTCTATAGGGAGCGAGCAAGTATTGCATGTTATGAGGATATGTTGGATAGATAAACGGTTAACTCTCGAAGAGTTTAACATTGTAGTGGTCAGGGAAATAATCTCGCGAGATGCCATTTCACATTACAACAGTTCTGGGGACTGTGAAGCTGCCCGTGTGGAACTTCCTCCTTACCAATGAAATATGAAAGAAAGGAGGATGAGTCAAGCCAGTGTACATATCTTCGCGGGACCCTTGTTATGGACACTCTGGTAGAACAAGGGAATGTAGTTCGCCCAAATATCTGTCATGAAAATATTGACAGTTAGCGAGAGGCTAGTAAAGTTTTGTGCGATGAAATGAACTCATCACCCACAAACTTTTTTTTAAATCCTTTCACCCCAAGCAAGGCAATAAAGTCGCTAACGCGCAAGAGGTTACTGAGTATTGGAGAATATGAGAAAAAATTACTATTTAGGAGAGAGGACAATAAAACATAAGAATTAAGATGATATAAGATAACGATTGACATTGCATTTAAATTTGTGAAAATCAAAGTTGACTGGGAAACAACACTCAAAGCAAGGACGAATGCTAGACTCATCAAATATGTACCAACTTTCTCATCTGCCCAACGCTGCACAAGTCCTTCAGAACTCAGTCGTGGCTGGAAGTTGGGGATTCTCAACAATACTTCATTTTTCGACTGAGCTATCTCCTCTCTTAGAGATAGACTAGGGAATGAGGAGTACTTTCTGGAGAGGTACAGGGCATCAAACATTTTCCCGGTTTCTTTAGCAATGAATCCTATATAAGTGTTCCACTTGAGGTCGATGCGAGCCTGAATTCCCAATAGAGATTCCAAGCAACGAGTCTCATTGTGAGTACAGTTGTTCTTCATGACAACAGAAAAGTCAGTGTTTGCTCTGTGATGATGAGACCTTAATATCTTGGTTTTGGAAGACTTTTTAATCAATTCTCCTCGAGCAAGGTGATAATGTCACTAAGACGGGTGGGGCTACTGAGTGAAAGAGAATAAAAAAGGCTTTAGAAGGAACCGGAAACCCTAACCTAAGCAGGAAACAAAGGATAAATCTCTACTCCTGTTCAAAAGACTGGAGAGGAATGTGTTGTTATCATATTTTTCTTATTCATTTTGCAAACCGTTTTTCGTTCCTTTTGTTTAATTTTTCATTTACTTCTGTCATGTTTTTCTCTTTATCATTTTCTTTTGATGATATTTTCATTCGGTACAGAACTTTCCTTCTCAACGGTTTTATTTTTCTTGAACTCATTCACACATTTTTCGTAAATTGTCTTTTAAGATATCTTGAATTTCTTGCCTTTTATATTGGCTGTATCATATTTCATTGTCATAACAAAGGCGTTCACAAGCAAGTATTCACTTTCATTTATTCTCTTTGATGTAATATTTTATCACATTTTTAATTTATTTTACACTCCGACTAATGCGAACACACACATTCTTCTTTCAGTTTTTCTTTTTAAGTTCAATTTCTTCCCTCTTTCCCTTCTTTTTGGTGTTGTTTCCTTGTTTCTTTCTTTCTTTCTTTCTTTCTTTATTTCTTTCTTTCCTCTCTTTCTTTCTTTCTTTCTTTCTTATTTCAAATCAGAAAATCTCTAATCTTGCAGGTGTATTGTTGTTACGTACATTTCGATTCCATCTCGCCCCTTTTGCTTTCTACAAGTTGTTTTTGGACGACTGCCAAAAAGAAAAAAAAAAACTGACTCTTTTCTAACATTGGATTCCGTTGATACAGGCTTTTTATTTCCTAAATAAAAAATATGCCTATTTTTCTTTTCTTTTTTGACAACATGTCAGCTGTTCAGCATGAGACTATCTACTAATACGATAGCCGAGAAAAGCAGGTAGAAAAATAAATATGAATTGTTACATTTGATCAGCTCATGAAGAGGTTGTCTTAAAAATGGATGAACAAGAAATATGTTGGAAGAGGGATCAATAATCGAAAATTAATTTTGAAGGCACTAGATTTGGATTTCTAATGATGCAGTTCACAAAATTGTTATATAAGAAACTGTTAATCTTTCATTTACCTGATCTTCATCAAAAGAATTTCTGTGATATAATTAATTAGTTACATTTGATCAAATCAATTCAGGTTTTTCTTTCAAGTTTTGCACATTTTTTTTATAGAAGATAGTCGATATACATAATATATTTTTCATTCTAAAAAACTGAGACTATCATCTTCGCTGCAGATGAAACCACCTTGGTCTTCCTTGGAGAAGGTGAGGAGTGGGTTTTTCCACTGTGTGGATTGTCTCTTTGTTTCTGGTTTAGTGATCACTCATCTTGGGTTAGAAAACACTCAAGGAAACCAGCTGGATCTACCTCAAACGATCTCAGGTTTTCCCATGATAGGATCAGCCTGGTGTGCTTTTGATCAGGTACCAGATGATGTGGCATACACTGAGCGGAAAGTTTCGTCATGCCATGTTCATTGTTCAGAATATTCTCAACTCACGGGACATTCTAATAGCACTGGTAAATTGATTACCGTGTGTTGAACACTATCAATGTTTTTCTCGGTGGTGGTAGTTGCATTTCAATATCCAGTTCGAATAGAGGTGCGGATAAATAAGTATTTGAAGATGTTGAAATCATTCAATCTAGACAAGAAAATGTATTCCGAATTGTTGCTGACAAGAATAAAAATCTCCAGACGATATACTGGAAACAGGAGGAGTAATAAAACACTAAGACCTTGCTTAGGATCTGTGAAAAATAAATACTTTGAATGTGACAACCATTCCCGTAATTTCTCAAGTACTATGAACAGTTATAAAGTTTGTTACAAAGATGTTAGAAAAATTAACAATCTACAGAAGAAAAAATTAACTCTTCACTATGACGGTGAACTTTTCCATTTTTCAATTTCCATGGGTTTATCTAAATCTTCTACAAACATGAATTAGTTTCATTAGTGAAAAAGAAATAGAGTAGACATGAATATGCTTCACAGTTTACACCTGTGATTCATTCGCAAAAGTGGGTAGTACCTCCTCGGAGTCGGTGGAAAGATTCGGGGGTTGTAAAAAAAGTGGTCAGTGGGTAGCAGTGGCAGATCTGAACCATATCATAATACGCGCACGTATTGTACCTTGTGTATTGTAACATACACTACACACGCACATTGTACATAAAAATAAAGGCATTAGGGTTGTGTCTATACATTTGGCAGCCTAAAAACGCTGCAAAGTTCCTTACAAAAAATTTGTAACAATTAAAAATCAACCCAAGTAAAAAGGCAGTCTTGACCAGCTAACCAGGCCTGTCACCATCACCCGCATGGCCATCGCCGCTGGACTTGCTGAAGGGTGGTGAATTGGATTTTGGTGGATAACTACACGACGGAGAAACCCAAACACTTGGCCAGAAGCGCCTCCCTTGCGGCTCGATGTGTATTGAGACAGGCGATATCTGGCGAACATGGTTGCATCGGGGACTCTCAGATGCTTTTGGTCTGTCAAGGTCCGCCATGGCAGTCTCTCCAGCTGTCACTTAGACTTTTCCTCGGTCGTCATGTGGTCTATTTCGAGACGACATCACTGACCAAAGGCAGAATGAAATTTGTTATGAATACACTCCAACGGGTGCGCAGGATCGCCTCATCTCCTTTGTTTTGACTTGAGGTCAGAACAAGGTTCGCGTCTTTCAACATCATACCTGTTCACCCAAGAGACCTTACCGAAACAATACCTATTCCGACAGACAATCCTGCTGCACCAAGAAAACAACAACGGACTTATAAAGAACTGCCATTGCTGATCTTGAAATAACAAGCGACCAATCAGAAACGCCCTACGTCACTTCCTCCTCAGTTAAGACGAATTGAATTTGCAATGTGTAATGTAAGACTTTTCGATAATGTTGTTGTCGTGAAACCAACATATATATTTACGTTTTTTTCAAAGATACAGTCTCCCAAAGTACATTTAAATGGTATACAATGTTGGTCTTTTGTAAAACATTAGTTGACGGATAAGAAGCGTTGGTTATGATTAAGTTGTTTGTATTAAATTTAGTATCCTATATATTAGCTTGGTGCAAAAATAATGTCGTTTTATCACATAGTAACATATGTGAGAAAACGACATTATTTTTGCACCAACCTAATTAGTTTTATTTTTTTTACTGGGATGAGATTTTTTGAGGATAGTAGGTTTATATGTTTAGAGTCATCTGAGGAAGTATTATGTTCTTTTTGATTTATGTTAATATTTTTAATGGCTCGTCTAATTTGTTCATCAACAATGTAATTAAGAATGTTATTATCAATGAGAGCTTCTTTAATGTTTTTTAATTCAGTGTAGACTTTTTTTTTCGTAGAAGAGTTGACTTTTGCACGGTTTATTAAGTTTTGTATAATCCTTGTTTTGTATAATCCTTGTTTTGTAATAATCAGGACATTCACTTTTATTAGGTTGGTGCAAAAATAATCACGTACTAATGTCGTTTTTTGACGTATTTTTTAACGTCAAAAACGACATTATTACGTCATTATTTTTGCACCAACCTAATATATGTGAAAGTACACTCGTTTATGCTAGTTGGATTTTTATATGCGGAGATAGTAAATATATTATTATTGATGTCTATCAATATATCAAGTAAAGGAATTCTGTTGTTATTAAGTTCATATGTACGGAGTTTTTTGAGTTTTTGTAGTTCATATATGTTTTTAACTTAGATGAGAATATCATCTACATATCTTAGGTAGATGGAGGGTTTTTAATGGTATTAAATATCTTATTTTCAAGGTTAGCAATATAGAAGTTACTAAATGTTGGTCCTAGAACTGAACCCATGGAAACGCCATCACGTTGTACTTATATATTATTTTGGTGGTCATAGTAGGAAGCTCAGTAGTACAAGCCAAGAGTAGTTTTCGTAATATATTAAGTTTAATTTTTAGTTGTGGGAGATATGGATTTTTGTAAATATTCTTTATAATTATATCAATCGTTTTCTTAACGGGGACATTGGTAAATAAACTTTCAACATCAAGTAAGGCCATGGTTTCTTCATTAGGTTCTTGTGATTTTAAAATTTGGATTAGTTCATGAGTTGATTTAATTCTGTATTTATTAGGTATGCATGGTGTAATGATTTGGTTAATGATTTTGGTTAATTGATAAACCAGAGGAGGGGATTTGGGATATGATAGGATAAAGAGGGAAGTTAGGTTGATATTTCCATGCATGTATCCTGATTGTAGTCAATAATTATTTTGGAAAGTTTTAAGTTGTCTTCTTCTGCGTTGTTGGCTGTGATCAGTTTATTGATTTTTAATTTCAGTTGATTAATAGGATTTTTGTTGACGTTTTTAAATTTGATGTGATCCTCAAGTATGTTTTGTAATTTTGAATTATAATCAGATTTATTTGATACAACAAAAATATTGGTTTTACCCGCTTTTTTTTAAAAAAAAAAATAGTTATATGAGTTATAGTCATATGAGTATATGGTTACGTAGCTCCTTGGCAGCGATTTTAATTGTTTTGATAGGAGTTTGTAAAAGTTTTTTTCTTTTTTCATGACTATCTTTTATTGCGTCAGCTTTGAGTAAGTCAAGAATTTCTGGTTTTGTTTTTATTCGTTGTTGTTCTTTAAATTTTTGATATAAGGTTTCTATTTCATTTTTTTTTTATCTAATCTCTTGTATTGTCTGTAAAGATGACAGTTAAGCCGAAGGTTGACCAATTCCTTTTGGCGGTCTGTTAGTTCGCAGTTAGAGATGTTAATGAATTTATCTTTATTAATAAATTAGATGAATAATTCCTTTGTATGAAATGTTTTTTTAATGTTCAGACGGTGTTGAATTTCGGATTTATTTGCGACTTCTGCGAGTCTATGTAGGATTCCTTTAAACTGTTCACGAGTTGTTGCCAGTTTTAGATAGTGATGGATAGATGTAAACCCAAATTGCAATACAACAGGCTTCTGAACGACCCGGGCCTAAAGGGAAAATATATGGACAGAATGAATAGAAGATACGATGGACAAAATGGAAAAGGAAACTCGAAGTGGGACACACAAAGAGAAGCTTTAGTGCCATCAGCAAAAGAGATCATCCCAATGGAAAATGGACGAAGAAGAAAAAACGAATGGATGACAAATGAGATTCTCGACATGATGCAAAGGAGAGAGAAAATAATACCAAAACACGGAACGGAAAACAGAAATCTATTCAAAGAAATAAAAAAAAATGCAGAGATGCTAAAGAAGAATGGTTCCACAAAAATGTGCAAAAAATAGAAAGAATGATTATCACAGATAAAGAAGATATCCATTAAAAAAATAAGGGAACTAACATGACAGAAGACATGTTCATCAACAGGCTGCATTAAATTCAAGGACGGAACGCTGATATTAGAAAAAGAAAAATACTTCAGAGATGGAACAAAAACATAGAACTCTTTCAAGACGAAAGAGAGCAATCGACAGACCAGAAATATTAAAAATCGAAGTGGAAGCTGAACTGGCCAAATTGAACAGAAACAAAGCGACAGGGCCAGACGGAATTGTAATAGAAATGCTGGCGGCCTTAGATGATTTCAGCATAAACAAGATTACAGAAATAATAAATGAAATCTACAACAGTAGCAATATGCTGGAAGACCTAAGCAGATCTATTTTCATAGGGACCAGGCGAAAACGAATATGAAATCCACCGGACAATCAGCTTAATGAGCCACATAACAAAACTCATCATCCGAATTCGGATGAATAGAGCGCGCAGCAGAATCAGGCCTAAGATAGGATAAGACACCGGAACAATTAAAATAATATTTAGGCTCAGAACGTTATCAGAAGGATCAATAAAAATGCAGAAGGACAATGTGCGCCACAAAGATCTGTTATAGCTGCTTAGCAACCTTGACATATTCGAGAAAGACATTAAAATAATCAAGAATCTATACTAGCAGCAAACCGCCTGCATACAGATAGAAAATGAGTAGCTTATATACAAAAATAGAAAGGGGCGTAGGACAGGGATATGTCGCCTCACCTGATTTATTCAATTTATACAGCGAGACAATTTTGAGATAATTAGAAGTTCTACCAGGATTCATTTTTGGAGGCCACAATCTTAACAATATTTAAATGACACAGTGCTGATAGCAGATATGGAAAGGAAATTACAAAGCCTCCTACAGAAGATAGCGAATAAAGCGAGAAGAAAGGACTAAGTATAGAAGAAGACTGAATACATGTCTATTAGCAAAAGGATGAACCCAAAATGCAAATTACAGGTCGGGGATACTAAAATCAAGCAGGTACAAAATTCAAATATATGTGAAAGTGCGACACTAAGATTCAAATACGTACTTGGATGGCTAGCGAAACATTCCAAAATATATGCAGAATATAAAAAGACAGAAACATTTCGTTGAAAACACAGAAAAGAGTACTGAACTGTTACATGATATCTACCCTCTTGTAATGGCAGCGAGTGCTGGACAATCTCCTCAAAGATGAAGAGACTTGAAACAACAGAAATGTGGTTCTACAGAAAGATGCTGAGGATACCATGGGCTGAACATGTGAGCAATAATGAGGTTTTGGGAAGAATGGAAACAAAGAGGACACTTATACCTAACATCGGGAAGAGGCAGTTGAAATTTCTGGGGTACGTAATGGGGAAAGAGAGCTTGGAAAATCTGATACTCACAGGACAGATAGAGAGAAATAAGGAGAGAGGAAAGCAGCGTGTAACATACTTGATGAGCTTGAGCGAATGAATGATAGAACAGGGTTTTGGAGAAATAACAAAAAAAAACAAAACCTATTAAAAGCTACACGGCGCGTAAAAGAAGACAGATTGATGTGTCTGACGCGTTTTGTCGAAGCTCCAAAAATTAACGGACTTTAAGTTTAAATGAAAAATGGAAATATCGCTTAAAAGTAATTTAATATAATTTGTAATTATTATTTATTTTATTTCATTTATTATATATATTATGATTATTATATTTATTTGAAGTATAATATGTATTGATTATTATTATTTCTTTCAACTTTTTCCACGATTACCGGGTATTTCAGTATTCATTTGTTTTTCCTACAACTAACTTAAAAATCGTTTCTCTTATTGTTACTTTCTGTTTATGCTTAGCTAAAGTTATATTTACAAACTTTGCATTTTCTACTCTCGTTCATTTCTTATCAATTTTATGAGTTATTCATGTCAAAAAGCAATATAAATGATGGTATTGGATGTAAAAATAAAGTCTTCATAATCTCTGAGTATTTTAGGCTTCAATCCCGATTTATAGTTTCGTTTTTTTTTCTATCTTTTTCGAAAATTAATGAACTTTTCGATATTTCGTATGTGTTTATTTGTATTCTGCTATTTCCTAATTTGTCTTGATTTTAATGTTTTTGTTAACCTAACGCTTTAATATATATTTAATAAAAAGTTATTAGGTTGGTGCAAAAATAATGATGTAATAATGTCGTTTTTTGGTGTTAAAAATACGTCAAAAAACGACATTATTACGTCATTATTTTTGCACCAACCTAATAATTTGTTTTGAGTTTTTGAAATAGGATATAGATAATCTTTATATACGTACATTTACGAGTGTGGCAACTAACGTGTTTTTCGTCTTTTCTGTTTTGAGCTGAGAGCTAAAATTCGGGTTACGAGCCAACTTCAGATAGCCCACCGCTAGTTGGCGCAGCGAAAGCAACAGTGAACGCTGCAACAACTAACATCCCGTGTCTCACTTGTTCACTTTAAGCGATTAGCTCGCAGTGAAATCATCGGGCATTTCGACGGACGAGGCATCGGGCGATCCGTTTAAAGCCAGTCGGAGCTGATGACGAGAATTTTAAAAGAGGACCGGCATTCACTCCGTTGTCAGGCTTGGTGAGGCAGCAAGTGCAGATATGAAGGCGGCTGAGGATTACCTCAAAACTTTTGTAGGAATTATCGAATCCGAAGGATACATGCCCCAGCAAGTCTTCAACTTTGACGAGACAAGACATTTTTGGAATTTGATGTCAAGGAGGACTTATATAACGGCAGAGAGGAAGAGGACGCCAGGCCACGACCCCATAAAGGATAGGCTAACCCTCGCACTGTGCGCCAATAGCGAGCAGCGACTGAAATATTAAGCCGCTGCTCGTTTATCATTCATAAAACCCCAGTGTCTCTAAGTCACATAAGATTCTGAAAGAAAAACAGCAGGTTATGTGGAGGGAAAATTCGAGGGCAGTTCTTTGTGGAGTGGATGAATTTGGTCTTTGGTCCTGATGTTCAGAAATATCTCCAAGAAAATAGATTTCTATTTTCAAGAAGCTCTTAACCAAACACCTTGTGGTCTATTTTACCGGGACCAGCAAAAAATATCTTATTCGAAATATTTAATAGAAATTTAAACGGAATTCAACAGGTTAAAAGCTTTGGGCATTAAACATCGGAAGAGACAATGCTCCTTACGTGGAATTTAAACTCATTCTACATATGGAAAAGTGGAAAGATTTTCTCCCACCTAAATGTTAATGGAGACAAGTATCAAACCACATAAAATCCATGATAAACAAGTTCAGTGAATAAACTCAAAGACCAGTTGTGTGGCCACCAGATTTTATCGATTCAATCAAATAATTTCATGGATTTGCAGTTTTCATAATTACTGTTTGGATGAAGGAAAAAGTAATAATTTGATGCTCTTTGTTCCATCCGGAAGTCCAATCATTTTACAGATTTGTATTACCTTCCATCACACGCTCATTTGCAAATGTCTGCTTTTTATCTTTTTCTTTTTTTTATTCGTTTTGTCTTTTTAACTCTCTTCGTATATTGATGAGTTCAGTTCTTTGTAGTTAGTCTTTTTAATTTGGGTTGTTGCCTCTCGATGTACATTCAAAGTAAATCATTCTCACTGGACGTGACTGCGACTCGTAATTTACACACAACAAACCTTAAAGATCTGACCCTTTAATGTACAGAACGCGGACGTTGTTCAATACTTTGTCCCTTGACGATTTCAAATGATGCAAAACCAAAACATTCGTTCGTCTCATCTCAGTTTTTCATTCTTTGTTTCTCTCATTGACCAGTTGACATTTACTTACATTCCGATACCCCCATCCCAAAAAAACAAACTATCATTTGTGATTGTATGTACATAATAGTAAATGCTTACCTGTTCTCTTTGATTACATATTTCAGTACAGAAAATTAATTTATATAAACATACGTACAAGCATACACACACACGTATATATTATATATCCAATTATATATATATATATATATATATATATAGCATATAGTTATATGTATATATAAATATAGTCATATATATATAATAAAAATAATATAATCATATGTATATATATATATATAATATAGTCATATGTATATAATATATATATATATATATATATATATATAGCATATATATATAGCATATATAGATACCATATAGTCATATATATATATATATATATATATATATATATATATAAATAATTATATATAATCATTTATATATAGAGTTTAAAATATGGTATATTTATAAGGAAAGATTGTTCAAAGATAGGCCGTTAATATATATAGACTGTATGGGCATAGCAATCAGTCTAGTATGAAGTTGCCATTCAATCTAGAAACTGATTATTAGTGCTTCCTATGTCTATACCGTCTGTTTCTCACTCTTACTACACACACACACACACACACATTATATATATATATATATATATATATATATATATATATATATATATATATATATATATATATATATGTATTTGTGTTTGTGTGTCTCTGTGTTTATTAAAAGATGGATAGTTAGATAAATAAAAATAATAATGTTCCCAAATGACTCTCCACAGAATTATACTTCTACCGTTCATTACCCAAGGCTACAGGACCGAATCTGTCATGCTGATGGCGGAGGTGACGGATTAAGATCGATTTAAAACTTACGAAGCAGTTATTAAAGTTTCGTTGTCATTGACTTTTTGATAGAAGCACTTGGTTTGAAGATTACACTGTGATGTTGACAGCCCAAAGGACTTTTGTAGATTGTCTGTAAGTTTAAATCAATCTTAATTCTCCCTCCTCTCTTTCTCTCTCGATGCATATATATATATATATATATATATATATATATATATATGTAAGCAAATATATGGATATAGATCCGACAGTATGAAGAAAAATATACGGAAAAAATTAAAGAAAATATTAAAGAAGCCAGGTCTAGTGTTGATATTTCCCCTTTTCTAGCAAGATTAATACTCGACAAAGGTACATATAAGTTTTAGATCAAAATAAAATTCTTTTCGTTTTTCATTCAAAATACTCAAATTTTAGGAATACGTTTTCACAACATCGCCCACGTGACGACGACGTGATCATATTTAAACGGAACGCTGATTTTATAAGAGATTTCAGTTATCTGTTTGGATTAGTCTTGCTCTTATGTCCATCGTCTTTTTCATGTTCAATTGAATATGGTCTAATGTTAATTATGTTTTATGAATATGTCCTGAAGATGGACTATTAGACCGAAACGTCCGATGTTGACATTATATTAACATTAAAACAGCATAATTGCATATTAGGATTTTTGTTTGTTTTTTCCGTATATTTTTCTTCATATATATATATATATATATATATATATATATATATATATATATATATATATATATATATATAGTCACTATACAGTTACAGTAATAACAATTACGACAAAGCAATTAATCATCAGTACAGAAATTTATTATTAAAATGACTCTGAATAATTCTTGTTCAGAACAATAAGATGCTATGGTAAATAATAATAAATTAATTACCGATATTGTTCGAACTGGAAGCTACCTGCTTCAATGTTTTGCCTTTTTCATAATAAATAACTGTATAGTGACTTTATTGCCACCCTATATATATATATATATATATATATATATATATATATATATATATATATATATATATAATAAATTTTTGCTTTTTGAGGTTTGAGTTTTTGTTTAGACAAATATATTTATTCTTCAAAAATGTTTGCAACTACAGTTTGTTCTAAGTGCGGTTCGGCAAAAATAAATTTCCTTCTCTGCTTATAGTCGGTAACATGCCTTTTTGGCCGTTCCATCTGTAAGGCTGTTCTTATGTATACATTTTGTATTCCATGTTTATTGCATCGCAATATTCCCAGGCTTTAAAATTCAATAACAGTTATCGTGGATTGCTTCATCTGTTTATTGCCCCTGAAATATAAATCGACCGAATGTTCAAACGTTGGGAAAACAATATCTTCATTAAAACATGTTTCCTTGAATAAGACAGACATATTGTGTCTACTTATTTTTATACTGATACTTTCCAGTTGTCTACCCAGTTTCTTGATGTTAAGATAAAATTCTAATCCAAGTACTTTCGACCTTTCCTAAGATCATCTTCAGGGTTAAATTTTTATTGTTAATAAATGTTTCTCAAAACAGTAGTTTTAAATTTTCCTTCTATGTTTTGATCTACAATGTTCGTTTAAATACTTCCTATAGGTTTCGTTGAAATTGATCTGTTATTTTTTGAGATATGTAAGAAAAACCAATGTGTTAAATACTTTTGCTACCCACTGTATATATATATATATATATATATATATATATATATATATATATATATATATATATATATATATGTATGTGTGTGTGTGTGTGTGTGTGTGTATGTGTGTGTGAGACCATAATATATATGTATGCGTGTGTGACCATAAATATGATATTCCGAAATGTTTATTAAATTTGACTGCGAAAAACGTACTTAGTTTCCACTGTTTCCTTCGAATTCTTCCTCTCACGAATGTATGCAGTTGTTCATAAAATTAGCTGTACGTGCGTGTTGTTTAAATTCATAGAAAGAAAGAAAGAAAGAAAGAAAGAATGAAAAAGAGAAAAGCTGGATGAAAAACGGAAAAAAGAAAAAAAAAAGAATGATGTGTTTATGTTGTGAAACGAAGACATATATTTCTATTTCTTCTTTTCTGTTATATTAATTACTAAATTTCAGATGATGATTTCTCCAGCCTACATCATAGGAAAATCAGATTTTAGGGATCTGAGCAACAAAAGTTGTGTGAGAGGCAGAGTTATTGAATTTTTTTCTTAACTCTTTTATATATTGAAAAATAAAGTCTACAAAATATACGTTGAGAAAGAATATAGGTCATATTATGAGTACAGTTCAATATGCACACTAGCTAATAATAATCAGGTATACATTCAACCCCCATACATAAATCATGCTTTCATTTTGCGATTTAGGAGGGTACACAACTTCTGTGGCAGCCAATAATCCTTTTAAAGGTGAAGTGCGTTATGTGCCTGACCGACATAATTTTTTAAGCAAAACTTGGTGGGATCGTAGGAGTATACTCCATGTCTTCCAAACAGACTTAAAAAAATCTTGACATCGGCGCTGAATTCTGAGAAACGCGGACAGGAAATCAATCTGTATGAGGAATGAACGTAAACGATGGTTATAAGGAGTTCGAGATTTGATCATGCAATCTTGAAACGGGCTTTTAGAAAGCAGCAGCTTGACCTCAATCCCAGATAATCTGTCTAAGCATTATAAGCAATTGTGGTAGGGTCATCTTTATGAAAGCATGATTTCATATCATTTAAAATCCTATGGATGGTAAGTCATTCAAAGAAGCCTACGTTTATAGTCATTCACAACGACTTTCAGGAAATTTATACCTGTTTTGTGACAAAGCATGTGGGTTCACAGCAGGTCAAAAGAGACACATGGGAGTTTATAAGAACTAAATGAATTCGACGGATATTTATATACGTCCACCATATATGTAGAAAACCCGAAGAAGAGTAGCGGGCTTTCTGAGTTATTTATAAGCTCACGACTGCTTGATGCTTTGTTAGTGGCAATTACTATATATATATATATATATATGATATGACGATGTAACGATATATAATTTTGTATAAATTTATATATCAACAAATAGTATTTCGAAAAATATGACAAACTGGAAAGATTTTTTGTGACGCGTTTCATCCGTTAGAATTTCATCGGATTGATCTTTGTTGATCGCATGCGCACGAAACGAGAGACGCAGGTAGTTTCAAAATTTTTGAAAGAATATTTTTGAGAGAATATTTTTTCTCAATCTAACCAAAATCATATGTATTCTTTTTCTTTTTCTCCCCATCATCTTTGTCCCCGACTATCCCACAATGTGACAATATAAAATCTACCAAGAGAAAATTTAAATTTTTTTAAAAGGTTGTTGCTTTCTTGACAAATCAGGATACAAATCTAAAGTGTAAATATAGGTTAAGGGTTAGGTGTGGGTTTGTAATTTTACCCCAGAATAAGAAGTCAATTCTTTCCTCTTTCGACAAAACAATGTTTAATTTGTGGAGTTTCCTCCGTGTCCAGAATTTAAAGACACCCTGTAGAAAGACAACTATGAATTTAAAAATTGTTGGGCATAGGGCTAACAACTTTTCTCCGAAAATATATTTTTTCTTTGGAAACGCCTAGCATAGTGAGTCTGGCCCAAGGTAGTCGAGAAGGTTAACATATATACTAATATGATCTTCGGGATTACTTTTTGTTCATGATGCTTTCAATATGAATTTTGTGATTTTCCAATGTATGTTGGTGCGTAGTATTAGCCATTATGTATGCAAAAAGTAGCGCATGTTATCATGTAAAATAATATGACGACGCTTGTTTTTTTATTGATTTCGGATACGTGCTTTTTTGTTGCATGTGAGAAAGAAAGAGTGCGAGTGAAATACGGGAGTTGGGGGCGTATTTTATGATTAAAGACTGATGATAATATTTGATTATTGGAAATGAAAGTAGAGGTGGTCAACGAAGGCTATTGGTCAAGTGGACACTGTCCAAAGAAACAAAGATAAAAGAACGAACAGTATAGACGAAGAGAGAAACGATGGTCTGACTGATTGATTGGTCGCGTGTCTTGGTTCACAGCAGAACGAGTGCGTCTCAGTCCTACAAATATTGGATATGTGCTTAAATGCTTGCGTTAGATTTCTGCACACATTTCAAAATAATTAGAAGGACAGATGGACTCAAGTTTCAAATACATTCCTATGTTGGAGGAATATATTTTCCTTAGTAATTTCGTTTAGAAAAAAACAAACAGCCAACTTAAAATAATTGTAGGCAAAGGTTAGCAACTGCTGCAATTTTCCTTTTGATTTTCTTGATATTTAACTTTATCTGAAATTTAGATAACAATAGTATTTTATATGTAACGGGGCCGTTTTCCCATTTTTTCTGTCACCTTGTAAAACCATGTCTCATAGGGTCAATTATGCAAAATAGATATATTGTGTCAGATTAGATTATGTAAGTGAATGTAATCACAGCCATATTTGTATTTTTTAAAATCATTTCAGCCATAGCAAGGCAATAAAGCCACTAAGAAGCAAGGGGGCTAGTGATTGTTAGAGAATTTAAGAAAAACACTATTAAGGAGAGAGAACAAAAAAAAAAGAACAATAAAGAAGACAGAAGATAACGACTGATATTGCATTTAAATTATTGAAGATCGAAGTTGGCTTGGAAGCAAGCGAGCCGAAGAGTGTTCCACCAGTTAAAGTGCGATAGAAGATTTTTTTTGCTATTAGATAGTAGAAAATTAATAATACTCATAATTGAAAATATTCTAACCTCTTAAGCAAAAAATACTTATCTACGTTAATTTGAAATTGAACTTTCCCAGCAGGAAAATTATGCACATAATTCTAGATAGTAGTTATATTTCATTTCTTGATAAATATTTGGATTTACATTTTTTTAGATGGTCAATGCTACCTATGATTCTCAACTAAACCTAAAAACATACTCATCCCATCACCATCCACCAACTAACTAAAATTAATAGAAAAAACGAACGGCTTCATATATATATATATATATATATATATATGAATTTTTCTTTTTTTCTCTCTCTCTTTCTCTTTCTCTCTCTCTCTCTCTCTCTATATATATATATATATATATATATATATATATATATATATATATATAATTGCTTTCCTTTCTATTCATGTTAAATTTTTTATGTATTTAATATAAAAGTGACTCGAAAGGGAGACAATTCGAAAAATAAAATGATTAGCAACAGAAGAACAAAGACGCTATCGACAAAGCTTATCCCAAGACCATGTTGAAGTTAGACGATCACTTAGTAGTCAAAGGTATCTGAGTGCCTCGCCAGAAAGGCTTTAACAAATAAGACTGCAGTCTAGAATAAAGAATTCTCAGTGTAATTAATTAGCCAAAACCTTTACAAGAAACGAGGTGATAATGGAATTAATTGGCTAAACAGTTTATCAGTAGCTTATGTTTAAGTTGGGTTCTGAAATGACTTCTGAGATATGCAACGCTCATCAGGATATTTTTCCATTTTAGCAATTTGATATCAAAAGTAAAGCCAAAAACGAAAATCTTTTTCTTATAAAAAGATTTTATTACAAGAAACATAGTAATAAGGGAACTGATATTGTAAACACTTTAGTGACGTCAACTTAAGTTGCGACTTCTGAAACTTAATAAACATAAAATGACTATATTTTTCAATAAGATATGATTAAATGAACAGATAGTGCTTAATTACACTATATATATAAGTACCTCCACGAAAACGCTAAAAATCATCATACCGTAATGAAAACATTCTTCAAACGTAATGAAAACAGTTTTATCGTAAATATCATGTTATTATTAAGAAGGAGCAAAGTGTTTAATATTATTTTTTAAATATTTTTTACTCCTTTTTAGAACATTCGAAATTTTGATTCAAAATTTGTTTTTCTTGCGTTAAAAATTTTCTAATTTCTTTTCTCTCTCCTTAATAGTGTTTTTTTTCTTAAATCCTCTAACACTCAGTAGCCCCCTTGCGTCATAGCATTGCGTCTTAGCATAGCAAATTTTCGCCACTTTTTTTTTTTTTTTGCAGTGACAGACACATTATTTGGAAACTATTGCAAAAATCAAACAATTATCAGATTTTCGAGACTTATGCACAAATTAATGAAATTATTTTTGAAATGTTTCTTATTAGAAAATCTTTATTTTTTTTTACATGTGTTTCTCTCCCATACTTAATTTTATGAAAGCTTTAGAAATTCATCGAAAATAATTCATCGAAAATAATTCATCGAAATTAATTCATCGAAAATAATTCATCGAAATTAATTCGTAGTGAATAATTTTAGTTAAAGCAAAACTTTGTTAAGAATTTAAATCACCGATTTTTTTTTTTTTTTTGTTTTTTCAATATCGGACCCAGAAATTACTGAAAAATCTGTTCTGAATCGGAAAAAAACAAAACAAAAAAAACAAAAAACGCAATAAACCTAAGATGTTATTTAATTAAAGAACCTTTTAATTGCTTTTATGAATAATATATATTAAAGACAATATGCCTGGAAAAAAAATCCATGAAATAAAAAACAAAACCTGAAACTGATAACCTGCTACACCATGAACACTTTCGGCGGTCAATCCGCCGTCAATAAATCAATTAACACGCCAGAAAATCAAGACCCCGAGGTTACGAAATGTTTGTATACAACATTTTATGCTATAAGTAAGTAATATTTGTTTCAAATCAGATTAACTTAACTTTGAATTTACTAATTTTCCTCAAATAACCTTTCCGAAATCTACATTTTATTTTTGTAAGATTTTTAAAACTGAATATTAAGTTTTGTTTACAAATGTATGTATATATATGGAGAGAGAGAGAGAGAGAGAGACTGAGAGAGAGAGAGAGGTAGATAGATAGATTAATGTAAATTCTAACCATTTAATTTTAGAATTAAATTTTACTTAAATACATTTGAGTTTTAATTAAAATTAAAATAATTTCCATTTATATAATTTGCATTTAAATGTCATTTCCCTTTTTTTCTCTTTTCGTTTTTTCTCTTTCTTGGTTTTGATAAAGTCTTTCTTTTGAATTTGCTTTTATTTTAATTTATTTGTATTTTTTATTTTAATTTTTTGAATTTTTGTTCTTTTTCACAATAAAGCGTTGCTTAGGTCCCATTCCTTTCCCCTTATGTTCCTTTCCATTATGTCCCTTTTCTTCGCCATTATGTCCCTTTCCTTTTCGCTTATGTCCCTTTCCCTTATGTCCCATTTCTTCTCCATTATGTCCCTTTCCTTTTCTCTTATGTCAATTTACCTTATGTCCCTTTTCTTCTCCATTATGTTCCTTTCCTTTTCCATTATGTCCCTTTCCTTTCCCTTATGTCCCTTTCCCTTAGATCCTTTTCTTCTCCATTATGTCCATTTCCTTTACCATTATGTCCCTTTCTTTTCCCTTATGTCCCTTTCCCTTAGATCCCTTTTCTTCTCCATTATGTCCCTTTCATTTCTCTTATGTCCCTTTCCCTTATCTCCCTTTTCTTCTCCATTATGTCCCTTTCCTTTTCTGCTATGTCCCTTTCGCTGATGTCCCTTTTCTTCTCCATTATGTCCCTTTCCTTTTCTCTTATGTCCCTTTCCCTTATGTCCCTTTTCTTCTCCATTATGTCCCTTTCCTTTCCCCTTATGTCACTTTCCTTCCCCTTATGTCCCTTTCCCTTATGTCCCAGTTCTTCTCCATTTTGTCACTTTCCTTTTCTCTTATGTCCCTTTCCCTTATGTCCCTTTCCCTTATGTCCCTTTTATTCTCCATTATGTCCCCTTCCATTTCTCTTATGTTCGTCTCCCTTATGTCCCTTTTCTTCTCCATTATGTACCTTTCCTTTTCTCTTATGTCCCTTTCCCTTATGTCCCTTTTCGTTGCCATTATGTCCCTTTTCTTTTCCATTATGTCCCTTTCCTTTCACTTACGTCCCTTTCCCTAAGATCCCTTTTCTTCTCCATTATGTCCCTTTCCTTTTCTCTTAGGTCACTTTCCCTTATGTCCCTTTTCTTCTCCATTATGTCCCTTTCCTTTTCTTTTATGTCACTTTCCCTTTTGTCCCTTTTCTTCTCCATTATGTCCCTTTCCTTTTCTCTTATGTCCATTTCCCTTATGTCCCTTTTCTTCTCCATTATGTTCCTTTCGTTTTCCCTTATGTCTCTATCCTTTCCCCTATGTCCCTTTCCCTTAGATCCTTTTCTTCTCAATTATGTCCATTTCCTTTACCATTATGTCCCTTTCCATTTCTCTTATGTCCCTTTCCCTTATGTTCCTTTTCTTCTCCAATATATTGCCTTCCTTTTCTCTTATGTCCCTTTCCCTTATGTCCCTTTTCATCTCCATTATGATCCTTTCATTTTCTCTTATGTCCCTTTCCCTTATGTCCCTTTCCTTTTCTCGTATGTTCCTTTCCCTTATGTCCCTTTTCATCTCAATTATGTCCCTTTCCTTTTCTCCTATGTCCCTTTCCCTTATGTTCCTTTTCTTCTCCAATATGTTCCCTTCCTTTTCTCTTATGTCCCTTTCCCTTATGTCCCTTTTCTTCCCCATTATGATCCTTTCCTTTTCTCTTATGTTCCTTTCCCTTATGTCCCTTTTCTTCTCCATTATGTCTCTTTACTTTTCTCTTATGTCCCTTTCCCTTATGTCCCTTTTCTTCTCCATTATGTCCCTTTCCTTTCCCCTTATGTCCCTTTCCCTTATGTCCCTTTTCTTCTCTATTATGTCCCTTTCCTTTTCTCTTATGTCCCTTTCCCTTATGTCCCTTTCCTTTTCTCTTATGTCCCTTTCCCTTATGTCTCTTTTCGTCGCCATTATATCCATTTTCTTTTCCATTATGTCCCTTTCCTTTCACTTACGTCCCTTTCCCTAAGATCCCTTTTCTTCTCCATTATGTCCCTTTCCTTTTCTCATATGTCCCTTTCCCTTAGATCCCTTTTCTTCTCCATTATGTCCCTTTCTTTTTCTCTTATGTCCCTTTCCGTTATGTCCCTTTTCTTCTCCATAATGTCCCTTTCCTTTTCTCTTATGTCCCTTTCCCTTAGATCCCTTTTCTTCTCCATTATGTCCCATTCCTTTCCCTTATGTCCCTTTCCCATATATCCCTTTTCTTCTCCATTATGTCCCTTTGCTTTTCTCGTATGTTCCTTTACCTTATGTCCCTTTCCTTCTCAACTACGTCCCGTTCCTTTTCTCTTATCTCCCTTTCCCTTACATCTCTTTTCTTCTTCATTATGTCCCTTTCATTTTCTATGGTGTCCCTTTCCCTTATGTCCCTTTTCTTCTCCATTATGTCCCTTTCCTTTTCTATTACGTCCCTTTCCCTTAGATATCTTTTCTACCACATTTTACCCCTTTCCTGTCCTCTTATCTCCCTTTCCCTTATGTCCCTTTTCTTCTCTATTATGTCCCTTACTTTTTCTCCTATGTCCCTTTCCCTTATATCCCATTTCTTCTCCATTATGTCCCTTTCCTTTTCTCTTATGACCCTTTCCCTTATGTCCCTTTTCTTCTCCTTTATGTCCCTTTCCTTTTCTTTTATATCCCTTTCCCTTTTCTTCTCCATTATGTCCCTTTCCTTTCACTCATGTCACTTTCCCTTATGTTCCTTTTCCTCTCCATTATGTCCCTTTCCTTTTCTCTTATGTCCCCTTCCCTTATGTCCCTTTTCTTCTCCATTATGTTCTTTCTTTTCCTCTTATGTCCCTTTCCCATATATCCCTTTTCTTTTCCATTATTTCTTTTTCCTTTTCTCGTATGTTCCTTTCCCTTATGTCCCTTTTCTTCTCAATTATATCCCTTTCCTTTTCTCTTATCACCCCTTCCCTTAGATCCCTTTTCTTCTCCATTATGTCCCTTTCCTTTTCTCTTATCTCCCTTTCCCTTATGTCCCTTTTCTTCTCCATTATGTCCCTTTCTTTTTCTCTTATCTCCCCTTCCCTTAGATCCCGTTTCTTCTCCATTATGCCCCTTTCCTTTTCTCTTATCTCCCTTTCCCTTATGTCCCTTTTCTTCTCCATTATGTCCCTTTCTTTTTTTCTTATGTCCCTTTCCCGTATGTCCCATTTCTTCTCCATTATGTACCTTTCCTTTTCTCTTATGTCCGTTTCCCCTAGATCCCTTTTCTTCTCCATTATGTCCCTTTCCTTTTCTCTTATGTCCCTTTCCCTGATGTCCCTTTTCTTCTCCATTTTGTCCCTTTCCTTTTCTTTTATAACCCTTTCCCTTAGATCACGTTTCTTCTCCATTATGTTCCTTTCCTTTTCTCTCATGTCCCTTTCCCTTATGTCCCTTTTCTTCTCCATTATGTCCCTTTCCTTTTCTCTTATCTCCCCTTCCCTTAGATCCCGTTTCTTCTCCATTATGCCCCTTTCCTTTTCTCTTATCTCCCTTTCCCTTATGTCCCTTTTCTTCTCCATTATGTCCCTTTCTTTTTCTCTTATCTCCCCTTCCCTTAGATCCCGTTTCTTCTCCATTATGCCCCTTTCCTTTTCTCTTATCTCCCTTTCCCTTATGTCCCTTTTCTTCTCAATTATGTCCCTTTCTTTTTTTCTTATGTCCCTTTCCCGTATGTCCCATTTCTTCTCCATTATGTACCTTTCCTTTTCTCTTATGTCCGTTTCCCCTTGATCCCTTTTCTTCTCCATTATGTCCCTTTACTTTTCTCTTATGTCCCTTTCCCTGTCGTCCCTTTTCTTCTCCATTTTGTCCCTTTCCTTTTCTTTTATAACCCTTTCCCTTTAGATCACGTTTCTTCTCCATTATGTTCCTTTCCTTTTCTCTCATGTCCCTTTCCCTTATGTCCCTTTTCTTCTCCATTATGTCCCTTTCCTTTTCTCTTATCTCCCCTTCCCTTAGATCCCGTTTCTTCTCCATTATGCCCCTTTCCTTTTCTCTTATCTCCCTTTCCCTTATGTCCCTTTTCTTCTCCATTATCTCCCTTTCTTTTTCTCTTATCTCCCCTTCCCTTAGATCCCGTTTCTTCTCCATTATGCCTCTTTCCTTTTCTCTTATCTCCCCTTCCCTTATGTCCCTTTTCTTCTCCATTATGTCCCTTTCTTTTTTTCTTATGTCCCTTTCCCGTATGTTCCATTTCTTCTCCATTATGTACCTTTCCTTTTCTCTTATGTCCGTTTCCCCTAGATCCCTTTTCTTCTCCGTTATGTCCCTTTCCTTTTCTCTTATGTCCTTTTCCATTATGTCCCTTTTCTTCTCCATTATGTCCCTTTCCTTTTCTCTTATGTCCCTTTCCATAATGTCCCTTTTCTTCTCTATTATGTTCCTTTCCTTTTCCCATTATATCCCGTTCTCTTAGATCCCTTTTCTTCTCCATTATGTCCCTTTCCTTTTCACTTATGTCCCTTTCCCTTATGTCCCTTTTCTTCTCTATTATGTCCCTTTCTTTTTCTCTTATGTCCCTTTCCCTTATGTCCCTTTTTTCTCCATTATGTCCCTTTCCTTTTCTCTTATGTCCCTTTCCCTTACATCTGTTTTCTTCTCCATTATGTCCCTTTCCTTTTCTCGTATGTCTCTTTCTTTTATGTCCCTTTTTCTTATGCCCTTTCCTTTTCTCTTATGTCATTTTCTTTTATGTTCCTTTCCTTTTCCCTTATTCTCCCCTTACGCCCCTTTCCCATTCTCTCATGTTCCTTTTCCCTTAGATCCCTTTCCTTTTCCCATTGTGTTCCTTCCTTTTACGTCCCTTTCCCGCAAAATTTTCGTTTCGTCCTGCTTCTATTTATTTCTCTTTCTTTTTTTCTACATTTGTCATTTCGTCATGGACTCTTGGTTGGTTATTTTTTTCCAATCCCCTTTTTTTATTATTTCTTTTTATTTTATGCTGGTCTTAATTTCCTCAATTTGTTTGCTCTTCTCGGTAGTCATCAATCAATTCACTTCAATTCGTTCTCAGTAAATAGGCCTAATTTTCAGGCAGCTAATACTATTACGTGTTTCTTATCATCGACAAAGCTATTTTCCAGGCTATAATTTCCACTCACGCAATACATATATACACAAAAGGGGACACAAAGATGAGACATTTTAAAAATTACTTTTGCTTCAAATTCTAAAAGCTTCTCCATTTTTTAAATATAGAACGGAGAAAGAGAATCTATTCTGATGTCTTAGTTTGTCTTTTGACGACATAGTTGCAACTATAAAGAATTTTGATATCACCGTATATGCATCAAATGGAAGATTTTTTTTAGTAAGTTAAAAACAAAAAACAAATTATTTAAATAAACCATATTAAATAACGTAAATCATTAAATCCTATTAAATATTATCAATCATAAATTAAATCATATATGGATGGATAGATAAATAAATAAATTAAATTTTTCGACAATACGACCAATGAGAGTTTGAATCAAAATAAACCATGGTTTATAAATGCAGAGGTCCTCGACTTACGACAAAGGTTCGTTCCTGCGACGCATCGTAACGCAATTTTCTGTGTAATTCGGAACGTACTTGCGATTTTCCGTAAATAAGCATTTACCTCATTGCGCAATAGTAAAGTAATAATCTCGGACATAGCAACACATTTCTATAACATAATTAAGACTAAAAACACACAGAAGGCATAAATATAATACACATAATGAAAGGAAATGAAAATAATACACATAATGAAAGGAAATGAAAATAATACATATAATGAAGTGAAACTGTTTTAAGCTGCTTTACTGCAAGCGATGTCATTGGCTCTCGGTAGATGAAATGATGAAGCATAAGATCTTGCAATATTCGGAAGCAGCAGCAAATCAGGGGAAGAAAGAAAATCAAACTTGTGTGTTTTTTCATGTTTTAATCGGGAATTTATTCACTTATAGTTTAACAAGCACATGTCCATATCTCTTACATGCAAACTCAGTATGTACACATATGTACATGTTTTGAACGACAGTGGAAAGAATTAAGACAACCAGTCAATGGTTGTCGCTGTTTCTTCCTTTCAGAGCATTTAAGAATGCTTAATTTCACTTCCATAGTAATGGCTTTCCTGTTCTCCGAATCACCTCTATGTGAAGAGGTTGCACTGCGCTTGGGAGTTTCCACAACACAGCACAAACGAAAGAGAGTGAATGCTCAACAATCCAATATAACGTACAACCACCGATTGACCTACGCCTTATGTACGAACCAAACAGCACAAGTCGAAACAAAACTAATGGAGATTTCGGCGTAACCACAAATTGTCGTATGTCGGGACTGTAGTAACTCGGGGATTTATTATACTAACATGGCAGACATGTGATCATAATATTCAACTGTCGTTCAGCCCAATTGTGAAAAAAGAAAAACGTAGTCAAGGTCACTGAGAATTCCTGACACGTGACTAACTTCGCAGCAATCATTTCAATTCACTTAGCGCACTTATATTTGCATATATCTGCATTTTTATAAAGACGATATGAAACATAAGTAGGGATGCATGTCGTCGCACTGATATTTATTTGCACGAAGCATTTTACCAATATTCAAACTCAATCAAGAAATGATACACATTTGTCCTAATTTTTCACCTATAACGCCGTCCGGTCAGCCGATGAGCTAAAGAGCTCACTGAACATCAGATAATGACCGTCCACATCGGATTTCTTTCATCAAACATTGGATCTCTTTTCTTCTCCATTATGTCCCTTTCCTTTTCTCTCATGTCCCTTTGCCTTATGTCCCTTTTCTTCTCCATTATGTCCCTTTCCTTTTTCTCTTATCTCCCCTTCCCTTAGATCCCTTTTCTTCTCCATTATGTCCCTTCTATTGACTTCTAGAATTGTCAAAAAGTCCGGTCGAATTCCGACATTGTGACTAATCTTAAATGACCAGAAATCTGCAGCAAGAGATACCACAGCTAACTGCGAATCTGGCGATTTTATAATGAGGGAGACAACTCTTTTCAACTTTGATCGTTTATACAAGGTAATATCAGAAAAAGTGATTATACCTTACGACTTGCTCACTCTGGGAGTCTAATTGTTGGTTTTTAGTTGGTGCATAGTCATGGGTTCAGTGGGTAGCCTACTCAGTTTTTAGGCATATTCTGATTCCTGTGCACTTTGCTGACCTACTCTGGAGACTGCTGATCTGTTCCACTCGACCTGCGGCCCTGTTCACCCCGAAAGTCTCAAAATGACCGATTTTTATAATACTTCGGTTTTTATAATACTTCGCCCCAAACCGAATGGTGGTCTGAAATATCAACCATTCCTTAGTCACAATTGAGATTTTCCAATTTTGTTGTATGAGCATAAGAAGAGTTTAAGATACTTGGAAAGCTCGTTATAACATTTTCTATGGAAATAGCGATAGAGTACTGAGAGGCTTGCAATATTTCACCTGTGGCACAGTGCTGTCGGGTTGAAAGTAATTTATCAATGATATTTCGTTATTTAGATTCAGACTAATATCCTCATCGTCGTTTTTTATATTGAAGTCCACCCAATACAATGTTTGGGAGTTAGTCAAGGTAGTGTGTTACTGTTAGAATGGTTACGATGAATGAAATGTGATAAAAGCGAAAATAGAGATAGTAGAAAATGAAGATTAGGAGGATAGATAACGATTGACCCTTGACTCGAAGTTAAGATTGCAGAATTTAGGGAAGCATCCAGTATTTCGTGATACACAGCACTATTCAATGTTTCTACATTGATATGTAGTACATCTGTACCATTGTTTGTTGGTTTAACGATATATCAACTTCTTATCAATCGTTTAATGCCGAAATGTAATTTTCTTAGCAGATTTGAAGTAATAAAAATGATATACGTTATTCTGCTTTCCAAGTTGAATACATGGTAGATGATACGCAGCTTTTTTGCATACACATGTTTGTGTTGACATGATTACTAGAGATTGTAGTTATATTTTGGAATACAGTTTAATCTCTCTAAGAAATTGTAGGATATTATATGGATGCATGTCATGAAAGAATTCTTTCATTTTCCTTATTTGGTTGATTGATTTTGTTTGACGGAATATCAGCCTCTAATCCTGAAATTTAAATGTTTTGTACATAATTTTATACTTTCAGCGTAAAGGTATGTTATATATATATATATATATATATATATATATATATATATATATATATATATATTGTAGTTAATAAAATATTATATTGTTGGTAATTTTGCTATGAAATGTGCTGTTGATTTTTGGTTGGGGATTAACTAGCTCGGAGCCTAACAGGTGTTACGCCGCCTCCCGACCTGTGAACAACAGCAATTAAGAGATGGTCGATTTGCTCTCGAATGTAATTTATCGTCATACCCAGGACTCCGTACAATTCAAGTCAAAATCACTCCATTCAAATAACTATACTTCCACCATCGTGTTTAACATTTGGCATTTTATTTTCTTTGGATCATATGAATTGGTCTTCTTTCTATAAAAGTCTAGGACTGTTTTCACCAAGAGTTTAGTCCCGTCAGATCATATTTTTTCCAGAATAAAGCAGCCTTCAGACTGGCTGATTGTATCTTTGCTCACTTTTGTACCGATTGTTTGCAGATCATTCTGAAGTTTTGCTCGCGTTGTGAATGGTTTGATCATTAATTAGAGATCTATCTGCTAGTTCATTTAATTTTAAAGGATGTCTTTTACGAGGCAGATTCCTAATCAGGCCATGTTAATTCCATTTTAGAATGATGGCTCTAATCGTACTAATGGGGATCTTGAACTCGTTCGACATTTTTTTGAATATTCTATTCCAAGATTATTATAGTCGATTATCACCTCAGAAAATTCTTGAGGGAGTATCTTTGTCTTACATTTAAAAACATTTACGTCTGCCTTTGATGGCAGTTCGAAACATCCATAGTTTCTCAGGAAAAACGAAATAACTAAAACTGACATATACACAGAAAAGGCATGGCACGTGGAACTAGACCACTCTACCCCGGTGGACGAAATAAAGTGTTCGGTTCGAAATACCAATACTGAACAAGGCCGGAGCATACAACGGCCGATGGACAATAAAAACGAGGATAATAGTCCGAAAAATGTAAATAAAATGAACAGTATCAATTCTTCAGCTCAGAAATATAAACAGCTATGTCAATAAATTTCTTTATTTCTTTTTGTACAACGTATATCCGAAGTATTCAGATCAAGTTTAAGGTTAATAGCAATAATAGAAATTATTTAAAAAAGAATCACCTGAATGATCAATATTTTTCACTCTACTTCCCCCCTACACAAATATATATACGAAGTCTGATCAAAAAGTATCGGGAATATTGCTACGGTAACGGATCTAAAGGACTCAGAATGTAGCCGTTTGGCACATACTGACCTCGACTATGTTACGAATACACACTAAGTTATAATGTTCTTGCTCACTTCCGTTATTTACAGCAGTGCTTGGAAGGAAAGTGTGTAGAGTGTGGTTGTCATCACAGTTTCTATCAGTGACTATAGATTGTGCAGCAATATTTCCCAGGTTCGACATCCACCATATCCCACGGATTTCGCCCTTAGTGACTGTTTCGACTTTCCAAAAATTAAATCTCATTGGAAAGGAACACAATTTCAAGACGCCAAGGAAATCCAAGAACATGCGACAAGGCACCTGTTCCAAGAATGCTTTTATTAATGGAAAAGACGCTGGATAAAGTGTATGGCTTTAGATGGGGACTACTTCGAAGGAGAGTAAAAGCCGAATTGATATATGTTTTAGCTTTCTTTTTATAGCACCGGTCCCGATCCTTTTTTTTTTCTTTATCAGAACTCGTATATATGATCACAAAAGTTCGCTTTCCGAGATTATGGTTGATTTGATAGGAAGGTGACTTCGTGATCCTATTGGTATTCGTGATCCTATTTGGGATACCAATGTGCAGAAACTTTGAAAAGTGCATGAAAACCAAACGACGGGTTGACCCAAGCCTTCTGAGTTAACGAGTAGATGGAACTCTTCACAAATCATCGTGAACAAGGGTTTGAGCGTACCGGTCTTGTTCAAACTACTGACCATGTCACAATATGCCTTCTCTGTTGATGGCCTTTTTTACCAACAGTATGGCAGCTTCTTTCACAATTGGATTCAAGCATGCACTGCAACATCAATGGAAGAAATGCGTGGACAGCAAGAGGGACTATGTTGAAAAATAAGCCTCATTTGGTCACATTCCATGAAATATCTTGTTTAGTCGACCCTCGTATATATATATATATATATATATATATATATATATATATATATATATATATATATATATAATTTAAATGAAAACAGACCACTTTAAGGTTCCATGTAATAAATTATTTCACCACAGCTCTTTTAAAGGACTGCGGGTCATCAGACTTTACTTTCAAAGGTTGAAACAAAAAATGAAAAGAAATTTACACATTTTTGACGGGCCGTATTAAACATATGTAAATTACCGAAGTGAGGACGTGAGCGGGGAGAGAGAAGACATGAGTAAGTTAGATTTAATTTAAAATTTCTATTCTTTTATACTTAAAATTACTTGATGTCCAGACATTGATACATTTAAACGGTTAACTTAACGGAAGTTATATATTGATATCGAAGGAGTAGAGGAGAAAAACCCATAAAAAGAAAAAGAGAGAAGGAAGTCATTAGAGAAGGAGTCACTAATTTTCTTTGGAAAAAAGTCCTAGAGACAGACGCTGTTATTTTGTTTTACTTTGAAAGTGTTATTTTGGGGGTTCATAAAGATTATAATGTTTGATATAAATCTGAATGTCTAAATTGTCTACAAATAATTTAATTTGAAGTTTGTTAGTGATTTAATTTTTTTTTAAATTTTGGGGATTTTCTATGAAATAGTCGATTAGAAAAATATTCATAGAAAATACATTAAAAGAATAAAATTTTATTTTAAAATATAAGTTTACTCCTGGTAATCTTTTTTATCTTTTTAATTTTTTTTTTTTAAATTGACATCTCTATCTGTTTGAATTTTGTTCATGAATTTAACTCGTGACTGTTTCTAGATAGTAATCTCTTTTACTTAAATTTTAATTAATTTAATATGAGGTAATATTTGAAGGTAATATTAAAGATCTTGCTCTGTCGTATACTGTATACACACCCATGCAAATCTCACATATACATACGTTCCTTTACATGTGCAATCACTCATACCGGTACCCACGTACCAATATACACAGGTAAATTCATGTATTAACACCTACCTAAATATCAAAAATTTTTCCACTTTTAAATATGTTATTATCAGTAATGATTATTAAAGGGTAATATATTTCAATTTTAATTAAATTATCAATTTAAAAATTTACCTCCATATTATGAAGAATTTTAAATTCACACATCCAATTGGAGAATATTAAAGGAGAAAATGAGATAAAACATTAATAATAGGACTGTAAGTCCTTCTTTTATAATATTCTATATATCCATAAATATACACATACACACATATACAAATATCCGTACACACACATACATACATATCCATATATATGCATATATCCACACATACACATATACACCCATATATATATATATATATATATATATATATATATATATACTCATACATACACACATACATATGTAGATATACGCACACACTTACATACATACATATATACATATACACACACATATACCCACATATATGCAAACATATATATATACACATACACATACATACACATATATACACATATATACATATACATATACACATACATATACACATTTATACACATATACACACATATACATATACACATATACAGACATATACACATACACACACATACACAAATATATACATATACATATATACACCCACAGGTGCGTGCATGCAAAAAACATATCCAAATCCATACTTGATTACATTATTATATGTATATTCTCCCATATTATATATATGAGGTAACAAATTCTTATATTTATACATACATACATACACATATTATCCATCATCCCATATCTATGGAACGACATACATGTACCCATCTATATATACACACCCACACATACATATATAGAAATTATAAAAAATTGTATACACTCACATCCACACATATACATGTACCCATATATATATATATATATATATAGTTGAGGGGGATAATTGTTTGTACACCGTGGAATCTTTTATTTAATATAGTTATGAAAAACTTTTGAAAAATTTAAAATCTATACAATATTTCTGCACCATTGCATAATGGTGTAATATGCAAGAAAAAAAGAACTTTTTTTTAATTGAAATTATATGTTATTTATAAAATTTCGAGGCGAAAAAAGTATTCGTACAAAATATATCTTTAATATCAAAAGGCTTAAGTTACCTTTATTTACATGATTCTTTGTAAGATTTTGCGAGATTCTTCCAATTATCTTATTACCGGAACAATCTAGAACATTCCACAATTCATTTCTTATTTAAGGTTATCTCCGCACACAAATCATACACAATAATTATCATCATGGGGGAAAGGCCACGAAGTATCAAATTTGCAAAAAGAATTGATCATCAAACATTGGAAGGAAGCTATAAGAAAATAGCAGATATCCTGAATATACCATTTACTACTATTACTTCTATTATTGCTAAGTATAAAAAGGTGAAAACTGTTGAAAACAAATCGAGATCTGTTGCACCACGTATGATTTCACCCAGCTCATTTAGAAGAATTCAGCGCAAAATTCAAGAAAATCCAATGACTACTTGGATAGAAAAACATGAAGAATTAAAAGCATCTTACAAAGCGAACAATAAACAATGAATTTCATAGAAGTCAACTATGACCGCGTTTTCCAAGAAAAACTACACTACTATTAAAGAAATAGTGATGCCCAATTAAAATTTGTTCGTGAGCTTAAGAATAAACCTGAATAATTCTGGGAAAGTGTTTTATGGACAGATGAAGGAAAAATTTAACCATTTCCGCGTAATTTAAGGACTCGCGTTTGGAGAAAAGACGGCATAGCCTTTGTACCGAAGAACAAAATCCCAACGGTGAAATTTGGTGGTAGCAATAGCATGGTTTGGAGCTGTTTTTTCTGTTAATTTAGAGATAATAGATGGTAGAATGAATTCAAATATATATATATATATATATATATATATACATATATATATATATATATATATATATAAAGAAAGAACAGTATGATATATAATCCGGTGTTCTTATAGATATTTTTATTTTTACAAAATAGTGCTCAATGTAAATTTACAGAGCATTAATATTATAAATTGATTTATTTAAAATATGATCAGGCAATATACATACTTATATTTAACATGGAAAAATAATTTTATATACTCTAAGTAATTCTGTTGCATTTACTTGTTTTTTCTTTATAGAAAAAGAAAAAAGAAAAAAAATGTCTATTAAAATAACAGTGAAAATATTTTAAAGTTGTATTTAAAATTGTAGTTAAAACGAATTCTAACCTAAACATCTTTTGAAATTGTAGTTCTAACCTAAACACTTCTCAAAGAGTATTACCGGCACTTAAATGAATCCAATAAAACACCTACTGAAAGGTGGGGTTGTGGCGGGAAGCTGGGTGATGTGGGCCATTGGGTGACCCATGTCCTTTGTACATGCATATGAAACTATATATTACTATATAATACTTATATATATAAAAACAAATACTTATAAATATAAGTTTTTATATATATAAAAAAATAAATAAAGTTTACTAAATCAGAGAAATGAATTATTAGCTATTTTGCCGTAAGTGCCATAAATATTACTTAAATAATATTTAAATATAAAAGTTTAAAAATCGTAATATAAATATACTTGATATGGAAAAATAATTTTACTCACTATAAGTAATTCTAATACATTTTCTTCTATTATAAAATAATATAGTCTATTAAAACTAACAATGAAAATATTTTAAAGTTGTAATTAAAAGTTAAATAAAATGAATTCTCACCTAAACTTCTTTTACTTAGTACTACACGCACTTAAAAGAATCCAATAAAACACCTACAGTAAGATAAAATTAATATGAAATGCCAGAAGATGTAAGCTTTTGAATGACCCATGTCCTTTGTACTTACATGAGAAACAATATATTACTAAGTTTATATATAAAAAATAAAAGTTTACTAAATCAGTGAAATTAAGTAACTATTTTTGCCGTCATTGTCATAATTTTGTAACCTAATATACATACTTATACTTGAAGTAAAAATAATTCTACATACTATAAGGGATTCTAATACATTTAATTGTTCTTTAAAAATATAGTATATTAAAAATTAAAAATTAAAATATTTCAAATCGTAGTTAAATAAAACGTATTCTAGCCTAAACACCCCCAAAAATCATTAAATAGAAAAAATGCCGTAAGAATTTTTGCGTTAACAATAAATTTAAAAAAAAATCCAGACGACATGCATTCAACGGATGTCAGATTTCATTGAAAAATACATCCCTACCCCTACCAAAACGTAACTAATAACGGATACATCAAATTACAGACATAATGAACATCCAGACACCCCTTTATCTGTAACCTTGGAAACGTGAATTATGATTTTAGCTGTGTCTTTAAAAGCCCAGTAATTTTAAAAAGTTACTCCAAAATTCGCTTGAGGATGAAATGGAACTAATGTCTGTAATTACAAAATTAAATTCGTAGCTTTTAGCTTCCATTTTTGAAACATGGTTAGAACTGTGTAGCGAAAAACCATATTTTAAATAATCATATATATATATATATATATATATATATATATATATATATATATTGGACACAAATTTGTTTGGGTCAGTAGTAAACCTTGGACTCCCAAGTGAATGGGTTTTGCAACAATAAAATAAAATACGCAATACACTTAAATGGCAAACGCAGTCTGAAGACTTGAATCCAAAAGAGAATTTGTGGCGTTTATTAAAAATAAAAGTTAATAAAAGAGCTCCGAAAAACATCCTGGACATTGCAGTGGAATGGACTAAATATCGGTCAGTTTGTGTGTGCCTTTGTTTTTTTTTTTCTTCTCTGAACGTTAGTTGTCATCCGGTTTGCCGCATGCGTGCACATTGCAGCTGGGTCGAGTACCTGTTCACATATAGAGGGTAAATTCGGTGTGGCGTGAAGCCGAAACTGGAGATTATGATGTCATCTTTCTCGCTGTTGCATCTGACACTTGTGAAGATCCGTCGTAATACTGAGTGCAAAGTACATTTTGGCAACATCTGGTATGAACCCAGTATATATTGATGTCATTGCTAATCAACCTCTCGCAGAATAAAGTTTTCTCATTGGTATTAAATTTGATTAAGACCGTCTGGTATTTTCTGGCGTGAATCGCGGAGTTTTAGACCCTATGAAGATTTATTATCGGCGTGTGTAATCTTGACAATATAAGATACACAGATGACACTGCGTTGGTGGCAGACACTAAAAAGAAAATAACTACAGGACCTCTTAAACAATGTATTAAAGGAAAGCCAGAAGGAGGAGCTAACCATCAACTGTAAGAAGACAGAATGTATTGTTGTTATCAAGAGAAAAAGTCCAAGATACCAGATACGAACTGGAAATGTCAACATCAAACAACACCAGAATTTTGAATATCTGGGAAGAGTTTCAACAGGCGATGAAAAATACGTCACCGAAATGTGAATGTGTATTGGAATAGCAAAAAAATGTCTTTCAAAAGCTAAGCAAAATGCTGGGAAACAGGAAAATTTCGTTAGAAACAAAGAACAAAGTGCCAAAATTTTATGTTATATCAATCCTCTTGCATGGCAGTGCATACTGGACAATCTGGTTCTACAGAAGGGTGCTGAGAATGCCATTAATGGAGCGTGTAATCAACGAAGTCATCTAAAGGAAAATTAAAGCAATACTCAGGAAAGAGACAGCTGAAATTTTGTTGGACATGACAAGAGACTTGGCAAAGGGCTAAATGTTACTAAGGGCTACAAGTGACGGGAAGTTGTAGAAAGCCATATTTGCGAACGTCCTAAAAGGACACGGCACACAGAACACGTACAAGGGTGAGTTTGTGTATCTTGCATACTTTTATTATTATCGGGATTCTCATAAGCCGTTCCAGATGCCCTTATACCAGACACTATTTTATGTAGATGTATCAT
The DNA here is from genome assembly GCA_963932145.1 of Acanthosepion lycidas. Lineage (NCBI taxonomy): Eukaryota > Metazoa > Mollusca > Cephalopoda > Sepiida > Sepiidae > Acanthosepion > Acanthosepion lycidas. The sequence continues at coordinate 47,079,344 of OZ010591.1, forward strand.
ATATTTTATATGTTTATATTTCTGTCAGGTATTGTCGAAGAGACATAATTAAAAAGAGCGAGGACTTGAGAGACGGAAATGCAATTTCATTTTGATATCACAAGAAAACGTTGAAATTAAAATGAACTTATAAGATTTCTTCATTCGGTATGCAAGCTGCGTGACCTTTCATTTAGAGTCGATCTCTTTCGTGATAGACAAAACTCTAAACGATTTTTGAGAATCTCCAAGAGAAACAGAACAGCAAATGATTCCGATCGTTTTGAATTGGCAGCCATTGTCATGTTTAAAAGTGGCTTAATTACATTGGCGAATTGTTCATGATATGATTTAAAATCATTTCAGACTCGATTAATAGTAAAGATTATTTATTTTTCGGATTTTGCTCATCCCGACACATTGTTATTTATTCATACAATCCCTTGTACGTGTTTGTAATATATATATATATATATATATATATATATATATATATATTAATTATGAAATGGACAAAGTCCGACAATTATTTTAAGACACTTTTTATTTTAATACGTTCTTTTTATAGATACAAATATTTAAGTAAATGCACTGTTTATAATAAACAGTTTTAACGGTCTGAATGTCCGAGAAATTTTCATAGAAAATATGCCTCCTCCAACAGGAATTGAACCTGTATCCTATAACGGAACCGTCATATAGCCTGACGTGCTTTTACCGATTGAGCCACAGAGGAGCGTTTCGGTTAGTAAGGCCGATTTTACTGTTTTTAAACTACAATTATCCATGATTTTCTCTCGTACATTCATATCTGCTCGATGCGTATCTAAATGTAAACAAATGACGTCACACATTATGAAATTTTTATAGATAAAATATTTAAGTAAAATGTCTTAAAATAATTGTCAGATTTTGTCCATTTCACAATGTGTGACGTCATCTGTCGAAGGACGCATATTTTCTATCAAAATTTCTCGGACATTCAGGCCGGTAAATGTGGTTAGTACTGTTTATTATATATAAATAAATAAAAGATATGCAAATGACGGCGTGTTAATAGCAGATACAGGAAGAAAACTAAAAATACTCCAATAGAAGGTAGTGAAGGAAAGCGAGAAGAAAGGACTAAACATCAATTGCAAGAAGACGGTATGCGTGATTGTTAGCAAAAGGAACAGCCCAACATAGAAATTGAAAATTGGAGATACCAAAATAAAACAAGGACAACAATTTAAATATCTGGGAAATGTTTTAACAGTGGATGGAATTGTGACCCTAAAACACGATGGCGCATTGTGACAGCTTTCTAAAAGCTAAGAAAAGTATTAAGAAACAAGAAAATTTCCTTACATTCAAAGAAAAGAGTACTGAACTACATTATGTAATCTCAGTTCACCTATATGAACAATTCACAGGACATATTGAATATCAATTGTCCTGTATGTTAGTGAATATTAAACCATTCACAGGACATATTGAATATTAGTGTATAACCTACCTAACGAGCTAGTGTAAATGGATGGCAGAACAGGTTTTAGAATGATGAAAGACAAAATTTACTAAAATCTACAAAGAACATAGAATTGTGGAAAGTCATGACCGCCAACAGCCTGAAGGGACATGGCACACCTAAGAAAATTTATTTGCATCTTCATTTTTTATTATATGAAACATTATTAGTCATTTTTTTACTAAAATTTACATTTATCACGGTAACTATAAACTGTTATTAATTTCTGTTGTTTGATTTTATTAAATCCGTTTTATTGCCATTTTAATTATTCTGTGAAATCAACAGTTCATTTCATGATGTTTCTCTCTAAATGCTATGTTCTTTTAGGACCTTGTGATTATTTCTCTACACGGCTTCCTTTTCTTTTTAATATTTCGCATTGCTATACTTGTTCTTTATAAAATATATATTTAAAAAAAAACACAGTTCTTTCTCTTTGGGCTCTTCATAGTTTAAAATTTATCATCTTTCTCCTAGAATAGTTGAGTAGTGAGTTTATATCACAATAACAGGAAACTCAAACTTTACTGTAGAGGATATTCGTTGTAGCAGCAGTTTACGAGCGCCTTTAAAAACACAAGCTTTCAAAAAGAAAATTTCTTTCTTTCAGCTATGCGTAGAGTCACAACCCTAACGAGAAGCGCCCTTCTCCAACCGGTTAGTAAGTAGTGCTTTCTTTAGAAATGTATACTTTTAGACTCAAACGCTGTTGTTAAGGAGAGACGTACTTTTTTCCGCAACCGGACGTTATTTTTTTTATCCTATTTTATGAAATAAATATTTAAAAAATTTCAAACTATTGTGTATTTTCTTGTTCTGTATTGTTTTTTTTGGAAACATTTTTGATGGTGTAGATATCTTATCAGTAGATCTATATGCCACTTTACTTGCCAAGAGATTTATGCAATTTAACCCATACCTAGTGGAGGAAGAGATTAATTCATGCCATTCCTGAGGTCATTAGTGCTCTGTAAATACAAACTACCTCAGAGGATCTGGAAATCAACTTGCCAATTCTATTTGCCTATCTGTTAATCGTTGGCCGACACGTCTTTGGTAACTATTATATTTGCTGTAATATTTGAGCGATCTTGACCCTCCTTTCTTTTTTACTATTATACATGGATTTATTCAAACCACTTTCCTCGTATCTGTTTTTTTTATCACGTTTCAATTGCTGAACACAAAAGCCTTCTTCAGATATTTATCGAATTTTGCTACATATTTTGCACTTCGTTCATTGATAATTTTTAATTTAAGAATGTAAATGGAATATTTTTTACCTTTATGTTTCAGTATATGATGTGTTCTTTTTTATTTTTAATTTGTAACGCCATGTTATTTTTTCAAACATATGATCTTTTTTCAATATATATCGCTCATACTACCTTTTTCTTGACGAACTGTTTACTCCAATATCCAGTGTAAAATAAGCGTGTATTCATGGGTGTATCATTAGCAGTAGTACCTTTGCAATGAAACGGTCAGTCCTGCGTTACTTAGGTGAATTGGGATGCGGAACCGTACTGGCCAACGGCTTACATTCAACTCTCACACTTGGCTGCCAAAAGTCGCATTGGCACTGGATGGCTACACCCTGGTCAACCGCATCGACCTGCCGGCTAAACTGTGTGAGGGTCATCGGAAGGGTTTCTCGACCCGAATGGTGAATGGGAACGCCTCTCTCCAACCCACCTGTGCTAATCGCCAGTCAGCCTGGGCGTAGGGGCTAATTCTCAGAGGTCATCGGATTTATCAGTGGTTGGAGGAACTTCTGAGAGATTGAACGGGGTGACCTACACAACCCTAGTGCAAAAAGGAACCGGGGCTAGCCATTGCAATATTTTGCCTTGAATGTTACAATGACTAAAATTTACAACAGAAATAGGAGTGGTGACCACAGAGCCGCAAAATGCGCGAAGTGAATGAATGAATTGAATTAACTTAAATTAAATTTTTTTTTCAAATATTATGTAATTTTCTTTTCGCCATATACTGACGTCATTTTCTTTTTTTCAATATGTCACATCGTCTTTTTCACTATTCTTTTGAAATATATGCCGTCTTTATCTTTGTTCAAAATATGATTATTTATTGTAATACAATTACAGTTTCGGCACAAGGCCGAAGGGGAAGTGTATTGAATCTGATCAACACAGACTATCCTAAACCTAAGCTAATCTGATTCTTAACCCAATCATTTATTAAAATTTACTCTATCACCACAAAAACTCATCCATCACCATTCGAACTAACATATTCAACAATACCACATATTCACAGGAGTAGTTTCGCAGCTGTTCGGCTAATTTTCTTTGGCTTTCGCCGACTGAAGTGGCTAGGAAGAGATCACGGAGGGCGAAGTCTACACGGCATTGAAGAAGGTCGGCAGAGGCAAGACGCCCGATCTGGTTGGTTTGCCACATGAATTGTCACACATCTTTGTCTCGACTCTGACTGTTGTGTTCAACAACTGGTTCCGCCAGGGGTCTGTCCCCGATCGGTTCACCAGGGGTGTGATCACGCTGTTGAAGAAGAGTAAGGGTGTTGGGCGGGATTTAGACGACTATAGGCCCATAACTCTGCTAAACACAGAGTTAAAGATTTTGGCCAAGAGCCTGCAGGAGCGTTTGCAGTCAGTTGCCGAGCCTCTGTTGGGTTAAGAGCAGACTTGGGCTGTGAAGTGCCGAACAATTTAGAGCAAATTGCATCTAATCTGCAAGAATCATAGAGGGTGTAAAAGATCCTACTAAAATACCTATGACATAAAATTTTGATAATATACAATTTTTTTCAATATATCACATGGTCTTTGCTTCAGTATAGGACGTCATAGTCTGTATTTCAATTCGAATATATGACGTCATTGTCTTTGCTTCAATATGTGACGTCATAGTCTTTATTTCAATATATGACGTCCCGGTCTTTGTCTGACTATATGACGTCATGGCCTTCGTTTCAATATATGATGACATGATCTTTTCCAAATTTGCACAGATTCACTGTGTAATTAAAATACAATTGCGGCACAAGATGGTGTAATTTCTCCGAATCGTGGTTCATAAATTTGTTTACTCATAATTCGATCAAATTCAGTTATATTGCTTGACTTAATTTTGTTAAACTAAGGCATATATTTAATTTGGTTTATGTACTCGCACCGAATTAGTAAGGATGCTTCGCCTTAAATTCCAGAGGGCTAAATTGATTAAAGTATTTACTAGTGTCAAATGGGTTGAATAGTTTTTGCATTGATATGGTGATAGACAAATACAGGAATGAATTTCTTTCTAATTTCTTCATTAGATTGTTTTTTTTTTAAATCCGGTCATACCTCATGTATTTAATGCAATCTTGTTTCCCTTGATTTTAAAGCGGGATGCAGCGTTCAGATTCAATGACCGTGAACATCAATGTCGTCCATCCTCCTGGTAATTTCCCGAGGGACATATAAACTTATTTAATGTTACCATATCCGAAATAAAAAAATATATGCACTTCTTACATTTTATCATTTTCTAACTTTTAGTGTCCCATTTATAATTGTTGGATATAATTTTCATCTTTTTTTTTCTATATCGTTATTTGAATATTTTTCTTCAAAAGCAGACGACTTGTCATTTATTAACTTCCTGCTCTACGATCGCCTTTATTTCGATCTTTTACTTTTCGTTTTTTTTCTTATTCGTTTCATTTTATTTACCTTTCCTTCTTTGCGTTTTCTTCATTCATTACGTTTTTTTTACATTTTCTTTCTCTTTGTTCTTTTTTCTTCTACGTTATCCTGCATTTCATTGTTTCGTCCATTTTGTCTTTTCCTATTGGTTTTCTTTCTTTGTTTTCTTCTTTACTTTCCTCACCTCTTCATTTCCTCCTCTACATTTTTTACTTTTTTCTCTCTTTATTCTATTTGATTCTTTAATTATTTATTCTTTTTTCTTTTCTTTCTTTTTCCTTTCCGGCATTTTCCTTTTCTTTTCTCTTTTCATTCTTTAATTCTTTTATTCCATTTCTTTTCCTTCTCTTTTTTTCATTCTTTAAAGATTTAAAAAAAATTTTTTGGTGCTGTTGTTGTTTTTTCTTTTTTACTGTTTTATTTAAATTTTTTTTACCGTTCTTCATTTCTTTTTATGAAGCGCTTCTTTTTGTTTTATTTGTTTCTTTTTTATATGTTTTTATATTTTTTCGTTTATTTTTCGTTTCGTTTTCAGCCTATAATTTCTCATTTATTCTGCTTCTTTGTCTTTTCTGTCCGCGTTTAATTTACCTCCCTTTGCTTTATATTCGTTTCACTCTCGAGTTTTGCTTTTCCCATATTCTCTACCTAACAATGCATAAACACAAAGGCGATGCTCAATCATGAGATATGGAAACTACACACAAGAGACAACATAATATTTTCACATAATATTTATATTAAATTATTACAAATATGAACAATAAGCGGCAAGTTGAATATAAAATAATTATAAAATTAACGAAATGCGAAATATATCCATATCTGCATAGTAAGTTATAGTATAACAGTAATTTATAATTTTATTTTAATAATATTTACCAAATATTTTATTTTAATAATATTTACCCAAGAGCCACTCAGAATAAAACGTTATTGAATGTGGTGTGTGGTACGAATATAAGAGGGGGAAGTAGAAAGTAAAGATTATCAGAAATAACTAATTTAACAATACACACACACACACATACACACACACATACATATATACATACATATATATATATATATATATATATATATATATATATATATATATATATATATATATATATATTAAATTACAATATATATTGGTACTGCAGTAACTTTAATGACATTCAGTCAAAACCCTCTTTAAAGGATCATTATTTCTTAGCTGAAAAAATATATATAAAAATAAAAAAGTGTAATATTTTCAGATGGAAAATTCCAGATAGCACTTGAGCCCTCTCGATTGGAAATAATACAGAATTGCTATTTGCTTTCTCTGGTAATCCTTTTGGAGTAAGCTGTAAAGAATATGTGCTTTCTGGAGTAATCTAGAAAGGCTAGAATTTCTACGGTGTTATTCGAAGGGGGGAAAAACTATAATTTTCAATCCCTGTAGAAGACAGCAGGAAACTACATGATGATTTTTCTCAGGAAAAAGTTATAGTAATTCACAGATAGGATATAAAATGAAGCAGTAGAGAGCTATGATTGGTTACATCCTGAAGGGATAAAATATTTAAAGATGCACTTTCTGGAATAATTTAAATATAATATTTCAGTCTATGATTTAGTTTTTCATAACGCAAAGAAAAAAAAATTATAACACAACATTTTGTAAATTAAGATTTTTGTTTTAATTTTTATTATTTATTTTATTTATTTTTTTTAAATTGAAATATTCCATGTCTGATATAAAATAATTTCCGAGTCTTTTTAAAACTTTATTTCAATGTGAAAAAGAATGATATTTAGAATAAGTAATAGTTAATCTAACACGAACCATTCTTCCCAGTTGCCCTTGGTTCTTTGCTTGACCACGAAGCTAAAACCAGCCACATTTACAGAGGAAAGCTACAAGTTCAGAGAAAAAGAGAAAATGAGAGAGTGAAAATCGGACAGTGCGAGAAGTTGAAGGAGAGTAATTTTTATTTGTTGTAACAGGATACAAATCCTTCGCTAACTGGATTGCAGGTCGACTAAATATATTAATTAGCAGCAGGCAAAATTAATTTTCAAATGTATCTACCCTCCTCAATTTCGCTTTCTTTTGCTGTTAATAATCACCTGACCCAAATATGGCCAGTTACCCAATCGGAATAGTCAAAGGTGATAATGAACAATGGATTTTTTAAAATACTTTTATATTAAAAAATCCCAAATTATTTGCGGGGAATAGTGGTTGCATTTTTGCTAATAATTCCGTCACCCATTCATGCAGAGAGTAATTTTGGACTTGATGCATGTTCATTGATTTGCATTGGTAATCTATTGTCACCTATACAGGAGTTGTTTGAGCCTGTTCTCTCCATTAATGAGTTGTACGGTGTGGGGTAGGGCAATCTGGAACAGCTTTTTTGTCCGTTCGACAACTACTGGTTTAGTTTTCTCTCTCGTCGGATTATTATTTGTTGCAACTGCATATTTCTTTTTAATAGCCGCATTGAAGTAATAGCAGCGTCTCTGAGTATCCACAAAAGTTAGATTTTATCGGGAATGGGAGCTTATTCTGTACATATACAATTAAATTAGTTTTGCATCAGTTCGCTTGATGCCGTCTTTGAAACTTAAGTCGGTTATATTCTACATTGGAAAAGAGAAAAAGGCATAGACATTTCGGTAGAATTTATGTCGTCCTTCCGATAAATTTTACTGTCTTTTTGACGTCACTACGAGATACCTAGTTGGGAATCTTATCAATTAATCGTCTCGGTTTCTTTATCCAAACAAACTAGGTAAAAAAATCTATACGTTCATTATCTATAGATCTCACATTAGTTTATAAAAATCAGGATCTAGCTCGCGTTTACGATATCCGCTTTAAAAATATATTTGGATCATCAGAGATTTACTGGGAAAATGATAAAAAATACGACATGGAAGCTTAAATTGAAAATTTAGTTTGGTATTAAAATCCAAAGTATATAACAATATTTATCAATCGCTTGAGAAGTTAATTTGGACTTTTAAATCTGTCCTCAAAATGAAACGTCTACTTTGTATGAAGCAGAGAAAAGATTCGAGAAGATTCTTGGTGATTCATATTAACATTCATATTAGCATTAATATACTAGAAATACGGGCTGCAACTGCAACTTATCAAATGACCTGTTTTTCCAAGTAGAGAATTTGAATTAATTTGAACAAAGATAATTTGAAATCAGCTCAGGATATTTCAACCAGGCATAAAAGGCGTCAACACTGACAGAAAATTTCAATACCCATGTAAAGAGAATTTAACTGGATTTTGTCGAGAATCTCAGGATATATAGCAGAAACTGCAAACCAGATATGGCAACTATATTCAATGAACAGATGAACGGTAGATTTATAAATGGCTAAAATGGATTTTGACGAGAAAAATTGTCTTGCATGGCAAAGTGAACCAATTTTTCGAGCAATTGATTCAATAGAATCACACCACATCTTGTCAGTGCAAAAAAGGAGCAAACAATTGCTTTCCCTGTTGATTAAAATATAGCAGTTTTGTTTCGATATAGTAATTAAACAACAGTTTCATATTGGAGGTGATAAAATTTACAAGCCATTTCTTGTCCCAGTTAATTGACTGGAGGTCATTTGCGAGTGCAGATGTCAGTTTTACTTTATCGGACAGGAGTCGGTGTCATCAGCATAAATATCTAGATGGGAACTGATGACATCCGGGAAGGCCACTGATGAAGATAAGAAACAGTAATGGTGAATGAAGGAAAGTTAAAAACAATATGACAACGAATTACAGAAGACACATATAAAACAACACGGTCCAAAGCAACGAAGGTAAATTTTACGAGGAAGTAAAGGGGGATAGATGCCCAAAAGAAAACTTGACTGCACAAAAATATTCTAGAACGTAATATTAAACACAACCGTTAACAAACTGTAAATGAATCCTAAAATAAAATGAAGTACTTGAGTCTGATTCTATAAAGAAATGAAAAAAAAAAAATGTAAGAAACGGCCATAAGCAAATGTAAATGGTACACATAACTCGACTGGTATACAATATCCTTGTTAGGCCGGACAAGAAAAGACATTAAATCTAACAATAGTATTATTTACCCTGGTCTCCACACTGAGACGGGATGTGACACAAGGTCGGGTTTAACGTGGGAAGCCCGCGCGCGTATACCCGGCCCAAGGACAAAATTTGCCCAGCCCTCGCAATCGTGTGTTGTGTTGACATCGGTATGACAACCAATCCTCCCCCTTTAATACAATGGGGGTGGGGAGGAACCGCGGGCTGTTGTTCCCCACGGGCGGGGCACACTTTTTATTTTCCTCAGCTGCGTTTCTTTCTGCGGACAGAGCCATAACTGAGTCACACTCTGTCCGAAAACAGAGACGCAATTGAGAGATAATAAACCCTACCCAACATGTGCAATATAGTCGAACAAGAACTTCAGTGACAATGCAAAAGAATCTACACCCAGAAGTTAAATTGACAGAGTATATGTAAAAAGAACTCATTAGCATCAAGGACTTCAATCAGACGGACCCCAAATAGATACGTATAACAATCTTGCGAAATTCTCATGAGAATTTCTCGTAAAATTAAATGATAAAAAGGAGAAATGTATAAATAATGATGGGAGAGAAATTAGGACAAAATGTGAAAATGGATTAAAAGAAAACTACAAAGTATTGGAAGCGAAATGAAATCAATGTAGTTGCGCTGAGGACATCTGAAAGGAGAATATCATATTATTTCCAACCAGAAAAATACAGCAAGGCGAGAGGTTATATAATTCAGGAATGAGGAAACCAAGAAAAATAACAAAAGCGCCGCTTTGTGTGAGAAAAAAAAAAGAGACTCTGTCACCCATATTATAAGTGAATGGCGTTGGGCATCTCAAGTCGTTGTAATGGTTTAGCAAGCTTGTCTTGCTGGAACAATTACAAGTCAGTAGTGAGTTTGATACTCACTGGGTCCCCATACTTTCGGTCTTGTGCCACATCTAAGCTATGCTTGGAAAATCAATAATTAAGTGAATGGCGCAATTTAACCTAAAAGAAATAATGAAAAATAGACACACACACACGACATAGTAGAAAAGTAAAGCACTGAGAACTATTCAAATGATTTCAGTTCGAATATGCCAACAAATAGTACCTGCAAACAAAGAATCTGTTGGATAAAACAAAACAAAATTGGTAGTTTACTAATTCTGAGTTCAATCCCTATGTCAGGTAGTACAGATTCATACCGAGTAGAGACAGGGTAAAAGCAAGAACTTAGCAAAAATAAAAATAAAAATATCACTAAATAAAAAAAAAATAAAAAAATAGGGGTGTTTCAAGAAAAGACATAGACATCGGAACGGGAATAATATTCCACGGTAGATTAATTAAACGGTTCAGTTCGAAATTCTCTGAAAGTTATGTAGATCAACAGACACCCGGAGAAGGAGGGAGGGTAGAACGGTTGAAAAGCTGTGATAAAAACAATAAGGATGAAGATATTAGTCCGATTGTAAATAATGAAAATAAATGAAAGAAAAGAAAACATTCTAGGTCTTTCTAGACTGACTACCCATCCGAATGATGATTGGATCTGTTTATTTCTTTATTTTTTTAATCGAGTTAACCACATTAGGTTCCTTTACTGAGTAGGTAGGTGCTTGCTTTTTAGTCCTTCCTTGTTTTTCTTACCTAAATTGTTAGGTCTTCTGCCAAGTTGTCTGTTGGTCAAACAAACATAGTTATTTTTTCTTTAGTCGTGTATATATATATATATATATATATATATATATATATATATATATATATATATATATGGAGAGAGAGAGAGAGAGAGAGATCATTTTAAATTATTTTTCTTTAATTAACTCATTTTGATTTTTTACTTCCAAAAAGAAAGTTATCGTATTTTCTTGTGTATAATAAGGCCCGAAGTTACTGAAGCTAAAACGAAATAAATTACATCCTTGAGTATAGTAGATAGTACAGCCATACCTATATATTTTTTGAAAAGTTGTACCATAATAACCATTAAAATCTCAATGTCGTTCATATATTTCACTAAAATATTTAATTTTTCGTGATATTAAAGAATAGAAATGTTTAGCCATTTCATGCTTCCAATTTCCATTTTAAAACTTATTTTCGAATTTTCAGGGATAGGTGCTCTGTTGTGACAATTGATGTTATCAAAACATGACATATCTTGTGCTTTCTCATTATAAACATTTTTAATCAATTTTCGTGAATTTGCTGTCTTTGAGACAAAAGACGTCCAATTACGCTGCTTTTCAGATCCCCTTTGTAAACACTTATTATCAATACCTATCCACTTTGTGCTTTATTACCTGTTGAGCTGAGTGCATTTGCCATCTTGCTGTTTGAAATAAGAGTTTTTCTTAAAGTTGGGTAAAAATCTCTACAAATGTGTTCTTGTGTATAATACGAACCCACACTTTTGCCTCTAATTTTCGTTCAAAATTTCTCGTAATATACACAAGAAAATACGATTTATTTTGCTTTTCAAAACTGCTTCCGATTTGTCATCATAGCTTTAGATATTTTAGTAGTTACCAATGTATTACCGTTCGTGAAAATTTTATCTATCATTTGTTATTTTCAGCTTCATATGTAACGAACGATGTTCGTTGTACGCTTGCATGTGGATCATTTTGTTATCTAAACTCTTTGATGTTTTCTTTAATATAGTCGGTTTGCTCGCAATGATCGAATTCCGCCAGGTTTTAGTCATTAAACTTTTTGATCTTCTCTTTTAGTGTCTTTGTTTTTGTTATTGTGATATTGATGTTTAATATCATCATCATAATCACCGTCATGACAATATTCACCTTTGTTACAAAAGAATTGAAGATATCTCTCTGGTTCTTTCGTTAGAAACGACATTCCACCCACTCAGTCAAAAAGCTTCTCTCATTAGTTGCAATTGTTTTTTTCGTAATTCGTTTTGAAGAAAAGCTTCAGGTTTCCAACTTTTTTGTCATGTCTTTGCAAATACTCTCTGAATTACATTTTAATGAGAATTCTCTTTCCTTACTTCCAATCACTTCTTCAGAATAGTCAAACAATGACGTCATAACATCGTCTCACTTACGCCATGTTTATTGTCGATGACATAAACATATGGCCGATCATATTATGTTTAGCGAGATAAACGGACTTCAATAGGCCGGACACCTCGCCCGAATACCAGACATCCGCCTACCCAAACAAATCTTCTCGGCAAGAGCCCCACGGTCGTCGATTCAAGGATCTGCTCAAAAACACCTTGCTGAGGACAGAAATCGATCCGGTCAAATCGGGAGACGGAAGCTGCAAGAAAGAACCAATGAAGAAGAGCAGTCTACGGAAAAACAACATCCAGCGAGAACACCAGAAGACAAATAGAAGAGAGAGAGAGAGAGAGACAGACAGAGAGAGAGACATAGACAGAGAGAGACAGAGACAGAGAGAGAAAACAAAGCCAGAACTCCCCATCCTCTGAATCCTCCTACCTTACCATGCAGTGTCTGCAGACGTCTCTTCAGATCTAACATAGAACTCATTTTACATAGAAGAAGCTCAATGAGCACTCCAATCCTCGGCAGCGAGTACCGCCAATGACGATGAATGGCAATTAGCCGCTTCCTTATAAGGAAACATTCGGTATTCTTTGACCGAGCAGCAAGTGCTGTTGCCGGTTGAAATTTATAAAATCACAAATTTTTCAGGAAAACAGATTTCTTAAGTCCAGTAACTGTCATCGCTCTTTCCAGTCTTGGTGGAAGCTTCCTTTCTAAGCATTTATTTATTATGTTGAACACAATAAACAAATGCTTAGAAAGGAAGTATTATGATTATGTATTTTGTTTTCGATTTACATGTACTATCAATTTTATTTTTTGCTATTGTTGCATCCTCAAATGATGTGGTTTCTGTTAAATTCATGAGGATCAACAAAAGATGATCTCCACTAAGACCTAAATGCTTCATTCGCTCGAATCCATTTTTAAAAATCGAACTGAGAAAGAGGCTGTATACAACAGACAATTTAGATATTTCAGAACGGGTTTGAAGCCATATTAAAGTCTCAATCTGACGAGGCTATTTAAGAACATGACTCGAGTTTTAAGGTTAATGTTTTGTTTTTGTAGCAATTTACAATGTTGTACGAAATTACCTCTAGCTCAGTCCATGTTCAATTTTCTTGCCTCCTATATGAAATTTGTTATAACTGAGCCATACAACGAAGCATTTGAAGTGTTTAGAATGTACTAATTTCTAATGTACAGGGTGCGATGGGTAAATTGTCACCATTTTATATTTTTAATTTTCTGCATGCGCGTTGTTTTTGATTTTGCCGACTGCACAGCATAGTAGGTTCAGTTGGGCACTGATGCAATTAACTCCGCCAGAGATTTGAAAACGGCTTTCTATGCTGCTTGACATTCGCACCGGAAGCTCCAATACAAACATTTCAGAGTGTTTAGGTGTCAATTTGAAGAGTTTGAGAAACCTAATTGTGATTAGGAAGGTATTTGGAGTGATCACTAGTTATGCCTTTCACATTAATCTTCCCACAAGGCCTCAAACTTAACACGCAGGCCTACATCAAGTGCCTTGATGAGGTAGTGTTGACCTGGATCAAGAGGGTGGCTGCTGGAAGATCCTATGTCTGGAAACAGGACTCTGCACCATGCCACACAAACGGCAGATGGCTGTCAGATAATTTCTGCAAGCACATCACCCCTTACATCTGGCCACCTAACTCTCCAGACTGTAACACCTTGATGTGTGGGGCGACGTTGAGCGGGAGACCAACAGGACTCCTTGTAACACCAAAGATGAACAAGGATTATGTCAACATTAACCAACTTAAAAAAGGAGACCGTCCAGAAGAGTTGCAGGAGATTCCGAAGTCGCCTGGTGGCCGTGGTTAAAGCCAATGGCGATTTTGTTGAATAAATTTATTCTTTAGTATTTCATGATATTTTTGTGCTATTTTGATAAATATATTTGTTAAAATGAAATGTCAGTGTCATTTTCATTTTTGCGTCATCGCATCCTGTATAAGTAGCAAATAATATTTATAAATAATTTGTTATTTTTCATGTCAGTTCTACATCTGTTCCTTCGTTGATTGGTTTAGGTTTGTTTTATTTTGTTTTACGGTTTATCGACCTCAATGGAATATTTAATGCCGTCAAGATTTTTAAGATAGATTTGTATGAATAGAATATGTATTCTTTGTAAGATCAGGTTTAATTGTCGTATTTTTGTAAGAGGATGTTTTGTCGAGAGTCAAATTTATTGCCGGTAATATATTTCATTTTCAAGAATGCATTGTTGGTATTTTTACTATAAAAATCTATTTTACACTTTTATAATGTTTTACCTCCAGTTTGGAGGTAACTAATACTTGCTACCATTGTGGGTCACAGTGTTGTTGGGAACAACAGTAATTAAGAGGTGGTTCACTGCTCCTCAAAACCTCCCAATTAGAGGTCTTGCTGCCGGATGTAGTTTATCGTCATATCCAGGACACTTCCTTGTTTATTTCTGGCAAAAGATGTTTCTTTTTCCATTTTAATTGGATTAATGAAATTACTCTTCTTTAAATTATATTTTTGCTAAGATTTTCATATTTTAATTTATTGGTATTTTACTTTTTGAAATTTCTTACGAATATGCTTAATATCGACATATATTTTTTTAATTTTCACTCAATACAAGGCCCAAGAGCCACTCAATGAAGAGGATTACTGAGTGAGACTGCGTAAAGAAACAGAAAGGAGGAAGTAAGAAGTTCATTTTATGAGGATATGTAAGAGATCTGGAAAAGAAGTTGTCTGTGGTACGTCCTCCATATCAAAGGAATAAAAAAAAATGAGGATGATTTGAAGCTCTGAGCATGGCATGGCATATCCGGAAATGCTAGAATGCTCTTTTGGAAGATATGATATACCAATTCATATATCAATGAACAATTTTTACATAAATATTTTTCGTCCGTGACCCAACCAGAGACGCAAGGTCAGAAATGTCATCATGACATCTTCCAGTGCGCTTAGTTTTTGTAAAAGAAGGAAAAATGTATGAGCTGTACTTGTGAATACAATTGTACTTGTGAATACAATTGTACTTGTGAGTACAATTTATTACTATTATTATTATTATTATTATTACTTGTGTATGTTATATGTCCTGCTTTGTATCATGTAGAGCCTGGACCAAACTATGGTCTGTAGGCCCTATAGAAGAATTGATAGCATTTTACTTAGTATATGGGATGTTCCTAGTAGGACAATCTTCTGGGCAAAATATGTTAATATTACCTGGGACGCTGTTAGTAAAATTGTCCATTAATTTTCTCACGAAACCCAGAGATTCGATTACTACTGATACAGTCTCAGTCTTCATTCCCCACATCGTGTTAATCTCGATCTCCAGGTCCTTGCATTTGGACAATTTCTTGATAATTTTTATGGAAGTGGCTCTGCTATGTTAAGCACATACTTCCTGAATTTCTTATCTTTTATGAAAATATCAGGTCTATTGGCTTTTATTTACCTGTCTGTTTAAATTGTCATGTCCGAGAAAATAGTTACGTCGTTAGGTAACTGTGTCTGATTGGTGCTCCTACCATCGCAGAGTGGTTTCGATTTTGTGATTCTTACATACCTTCCGGCACACTTATGTTGCTACCTTCTTATGTCTGTGTCTATATTTATTTTTTGCTAATTCCGGTTTTTGGATTAGTTGGATTAGACCTCGGCCACCTAAAGCTTTTGGTAAGTACAGCCTATATACATTTCGGGTATATATTATATATATTATAGGAGTGTTCTTTTGGGATCATTGACTTCCTGATTGAATGTTGTATTCCGTCTCTTTCATTAATTCCTAAGTATTTGTATGCACCATCTTGGTCTAGTTCCTTAATCTTCTTGTTGTTATCAAGGTCTAAATCCGTAGTTTTCGTTAGGTTACCACCTTTGAAGGTGGCTTTAGCACATTTGTCGATTGCGAACTCCATTATGATGTCTTCTCTGAAGGTTTTGACAATGGTGAGTAGGTTTTCCTGCTGGTTGTCATCCTTGGCATCATCAATATAGAATTTAGGTGATTTAGTTTGCCATTCTTTGATTTGTATCCGTAGCTATTCCTCTTCGGTACGGAGCTGAGTGACACTAAAATGCAAGGCAGAAGAGTAGGTGGTGACAATGAATCTCCCACTTTTGATATTGATTGGTCTCAATGTTAATGACCCGTTTGTATGATTTAGGTTTACTGTAGTCTTTCAGTTTTTCATGCTGACCGTTCTGGATTTGACAGTTGTCGGGGTATACTCTGTATATTTTTAGGTTCTTCTCTATCCGTGAGTGTTGTACATTGTCGAACGCCTTTCTGTACTTGATCCATGCTATCCATAAATTTCTTTTCCTTGTATTCACCTCTTTGAATATTGTATAATTGATAATTAGTTGGTCCTTTCACCCGTAACTTCCTCTTTTACATCGCTTCTGTTCTGCTGAGAGTAAATTGTTTTTTCAAGGAAGTTGTATGTCCTCTCGGTTATGATAGAAATGAGGATCTTGTACAATGTCAAGGGCTACCAGGAATCCATTCAATGATCCTATCTGAATCTTTTCATCAATCCGAGGGCTCTAACTACAACTTGCATTATTGATGTCATCACCTGCCACATTTTTTAGATTTCCACTTCAAGATCCTTGTATGTTGATAGGTTTTGATTTTCGAAGATACATTACAATCTGCAGGGATTGCCACGTCAATATGAAGCCATATTCTGTTCTTGTGATACAATTATTATTATTATTATTATTATTATTATTATTATTATTATTATTATTATTATTCATGTCACTGCTCGCGATGTTGAACGCCCAATCCGCCCAAAAGCTATTTCTTTTTCTCTTGATGTAGAAGCGTCGTTCGCACTTGAGCGATAACTTTGGGAAAAGCACCAGTGTTCCACCATTTTTGATAAGATTACACGCAGAAATGAGGAATGTGTCAAAATACGGTTGTCCTGGAGAACAGCGTGCCAAACAACTATTTCGATTAATGTCTTCCTCAACTCACAATGCCATGTTCTAAAGTTAATGTGTTTTAGTGTTATATTGGTTTTTTAATAATTTGTTGAAAGTACTTTCTACTTAGGCCGGTTCTTCATATAAGCACAGTGTCTAGCAGAATAACTACCTTAAACTAATGCTAATGTGAAAGGCATATAATGATAGCCTGAAATAAATTTGCTATAAAAAGGAAACGTGAAAGTGTAATATGAGTGATTTTTCCATATTATCTTCAATATTGTTTTTTTTATATTTACTTAATAATCTAAGCATGTTACTATTAATCAAAATATTAATAAAAAACTACAACTCGCATTTATATCTTCTTTCCATTTCGCCACTCATCATAATTTAAAACGAAATGTTTAATCAGAAATTATTTAAAACTAAACGTCAAAGTGGAAATTATTTGAAACCAAACATCTAATCGTAAAATATTTAAAATGAAACGTCTAATATGAATTTTTTAAAGGAAATATCTGTTCGGAAATTATTTAAAAATAAACGTCTAATCGGAAATTACTTAAAACTAAAAGCCTTTTAGGAAATTATTTAGAACTAAACGTTAACTGGAAAATATTTAAAACTAATGGTATAATCGAAAATTATCTAAAATTAAAGGTGTAATCGGAGACGTCTAATTTCAAATTATTTAAAACTAAAGTTTAGTCTGAAATTATTTAAAAGTAATTGTGTAATCGGAAATTATTTAGAAGTAATTGGAAATTATTTAAAGCCAAGTGGTGTAATGGGAAATGATTTAAAGCTAAACGTCTAACAAAAATTATGTAAAAGTAAACGTCTTATTGGAAATTATTTAAACTTAAACGTCTATTAAAAATCCACCATCATAAAGCTTATTTATTCACACAACTGCAACCAAATAAAATCTGAAATAATTATTAATTTCTACTTAATGGCCAGGTATTGAACTCATAAAAAGAGTTATCATTAAGTCCTTTAAATTAAATATATTTTTTTAAAACAATTGTATCATGGAGATTTCCTGCTTACACGATCCAAATATATGCGACATGTCTTCATTACACTGCACAGATAAATAAAATACGAGAAAACAAAAGGTTTGCTACTTCATACTACAGTTCAAGATGGATGTGCGTGTAACGTAACTGTTATCAGCTCCGCAAATGTAATCATTGAGCAGAGTTCGAATTCAGGCATAGTTTATTGCGTTCACTTTCGCACAAATACATTTCTCCCTCAGGTATTGGTTAAATATGGGGTAAATTACACTCTCTACCCATGTGCGGTAGCTACTCTAAGAGATGGAGAAAGCAGCGGGAAACAACCCTACAGTCTTAGATGCTATGGCATTTCACAGAAAATTGATTGATATATCTATACATATATATATATATATATCCATATATATATATATATAGCCATACTTTCCCTGACGATCCGTTTAGGTGAAACCTAGGTAGGTTTGTCTGGCTCACTAGGTGTATCTAAGTCTGCTCTACGATTGTATTGAGCTCTTTTGTTAGTTAGTTGTCTACTCGTATCGGGGTTTTTTCTTTGGGCTTCAGACCTGCATCTGTGCGATTTGTTCGACAGTAGTTCATGTTTGTAGCTCTTTCTTTTTTTAAAACCTTTTTTTCCCGCGAGATTGATTTGATTATTTGCAAATCAAAAATTCGAGGCTTTTTCGAAACGAGTCTAGTTATCTATCTATCTATCTATCTATCTATCTATCTATCTCTATATATATATATATATATATATATATATATATATATATATATATATATTCAGATAATATATTTATTAAAATATGAAAATAAAATAATTATAAAACTAACGATATGCGAAAAACTGATATCCGCATGTGCATTGCAATTTATAGTATAACAGTAATTTACGATTTTATTTTACTAATGTTTACCCAATACAAGGCTAATACAATAAAACGTTACTGAATGTGGTGTGCGGTATGGACATAAGACGGGGAAGTAGAAATTAAAGATTATCAGAAATAACTCATTTTTAACCATACATATTGCTATATATATTGGTACACACACACACATACATACATATATATATATATATATATATATATATATATATATATATATATATATATATATATATATATATATATATATTATTAATAGAAATCTTATAAGTATAAGAATCTATACTCGCCCGGAAAATCTTCTTTGTCTTGATTTACAAATAAAGGGGGGGGATATATATAAAAAAGAAAGAACCAAGAACATGTACGTTAGCCGAAAGTAATCGTCCAGCATACGAGTCCAAGGCCCAAAGAAAAAAAAACCCGATGCGAGTACCCAAAACAACTAAATAAAGTGCTCAATACAATGAGTAAAGCAGATCTAGTTAAACCTAGAGAGCCAGACAAACCTACCAAGGTTTCACCTAAGCGGATCGTCAGGGATGGTTCTCTAGTTTTAACTATATATATATATATATATATATATATATATATATATATATATATATATATATATAGGCAGCAATCCCTCCTCTATACACGTTTCATTCAAGTACATTCAATCTATACATTAATATGACGATGAATAATTCTAGATAATATTTACGGATAACATGTGATAAATATAGTCACAATTTGATACAAAATTATGTTTGATATTTGCAGAAAATAAATAATATAAAATAATAAAATAAAATAAAAGTATAAATTTTAAAATAGTCCGTTTACAGACATACTGTAATTGTATCTGATTTTTTTACACATATCCAGGGTGCAATGGGTAAATTGACGCCATTTTATATTTTTATTTCGCGCATGTGCTTTTTTCGTTTTTGATTTTGGCGACTGCACATTATAGAAGAGTCAGTTGGACACAATCTGTGAGAAAAGAGCACCATGACGCAATTCACTCCGCCAAAAATTTGGAAACGGTATTCTGAGCTGATTGGCATCCACTTCGGAAGCATCAATAGGAACATTTTTACAACACCCTTGATTATTATGTGTAGGGCACATTTGAGCGAAAGAACAACAAAACTCTTTGTAAATGAACTGAAGGCAAGGATTATGGCAACATTCACCAACTTAAACAAGGGGACTATCCAGAAGAGTTGCAGGAGATTCGACGATATGCAATGTCATTGAATAAATTCACTCTGTAGTATTTCAAGATATTTTTGTGTAATTTTGGTAAGTCTATATGTTAAAATGAGATGTTAGTGTTACTTTCAGTTTTGCGTAATATACTTGACAATTTATTCATCGCTCCCTATATATATATATATATATATATATATATATATATATAGGGGGAGAGAGAGAGAGACAGACAGACAGAGACAGACAGAGAGACAGAGAAACAAGGAGAGAGATAGGAGTGTAGGAGAGAAAAAACGTACGTATCTCTGCCGACGCACATACTATACACCCTTAAGAAAGTTAGGAATATATCTCGTCTACTCCCTGCTATGGGTTAAACAGCAGATAAAACTGAATTCTCTAACCATTGTTGTCCACTAGTCTAGACTCTGAATTCAAAACCGTATGTAACTCTGGCAAGACACCGAGCGGTACCCAGCCGCATGTACACACACTTTTAGAATAGTGTGATCGACCGGTTTGAATTCAGTTTCCTTTTCCGGGACTGGTTGCTATTTTACCAATAGCTGAAGAAGAAATGGATTTAGACCTTTCACACGTAACTTGACTGGAATTCGAACTCTGCACTCCAACTTCTCAATCCGAGCCTCTAACCATTAGTTCCCCGTACCTCCAGTTTTAATTTAAGAACAACAACATCGCATCTTAAACACCTGTTTTTGAACATTTCGAAAAGAATTTATTAAGATTTTGTACATTTTAGATTAATTTTATTAGGCGTTTTTGCTCTCAGGCGGGAGCACAGTGCCTTGAGGTCAATTTTCCATCGGTTCCGATCTCTCCTCATTACTTCTGACCAGTTGCATTCTACTTCTCTTTCATTCGTTCTCATTTTCATGTTTCCAAGTGTTTCACTTTTCCATCGTCTCTTCCTTTCCCCCGGCTGATTCCAGGTCAGGGCTTGACGGAGGATGCTGGATGATGCTTTCCGGATAGTGTATCCAATCCAACCCCACTTCCTACACTAGATCTGTTTGGTAACGGGATTATGCCCTGCTTTTTGACACAAAACCTCGTTAATGATCTTCCCCAGCTGCCTAATGTTAAAAATGCGCCTCACACATGTTGATAAGAATTCAAGAGTAGAAAAGACTTACGGCCGTATCACGTTGAAATACAGGTACGATCAACGAAGTTAAGGAACATGGAGTTTGGTCAGTACCTAGATGAATGAATGCTTGGGAATACCATTTCGCCGCACAAATGAACCTTAACATTCGCCAGAAACTTTGGCTCATTGAACAATATGACACGATGTTAGTCCTTCATGGTTAAATTAGTGACGCCACGAGTTCAGTTATGCTTTCTGCTCCCATATCCCATGGAAACTAGGTTTACGGCTATATGTCGTTGAAACATCGTTTCTAGTACGATCATCAAAGTTAAGCAATAATGAGCTCTGGCCAGAGTCGAGTTCCAATTCCAGTGCAAATACCCTTGGGAAAGGTATGAATCCGCCTCTTTCCTCCAACCTGGGATTAATTAGTAAGGTTTGTATCAATAAATTCTTATTATCCTCCAAAAACTTCTTACAATCTAAAAAATATTTTTGGCTTTAAATAACTAACAAAAGATTGATAGTCCGTAAAAAAAGAAATCAATCAATCTAGAGTAAAAGTGATTTGATGATGGAATTAAAAATGTGCATTTTTGGCAAGCAATACCTTATCAGCTATTAAAATATCTAGCCTGAAACATAACAACCAAGCCAGTACCTTCTAAGTAAACATTACAAAGCGAAACTTTGTTTCTTAAAAAAACATGAAAACTGCTTTCTTAATTGCACATTTTAGTGACAAATGCATAGTCTGGCGAAACGAATCCCACCCCTGGTTAAGTTTAGTTAATGTCGTTCTCAGCCTAGTCCTCCTTTATCTTATGTTAGCGTCCCAATTTCCCCAGTTTTTTTATCCTCGCTTTTTTATCTTGACTGGACTGGATGCGAATATGTGGTATTGTTTTATATATTTGATTGAATGGAGAATGACTGGTTCTTGCGATGAAATTGTTAGAGTAAATGGTTAGTGAGTTGTACCTCCAATAACATGTGATGTTATAAATAAATAGTTCTCTTGTTTCTTGTCTTGAAATTAGAACACTGCGATTATTTGTCTGTATCCCCTTTTTTAGGGTGTTAACACCTTTCTTCTCTTCTGAACTTTTTGCCTTATTATTGTTGTTTACCTACTTTTGTTTTGCATGTATTGTTTGCTTAATATTACTTTGACCTTCTTTTCTTTCTCTTGTTATTGTTTATTACAAACTTTGTCAATTCTATTTATTTGGCATTCTTGCTAATTACATTTAACCATGGACAATTTTTCTAAAACAGGAGCACCAAACAAGATATGATATTCAATACATAGACGAATTGTAGCCTGATAAATATGCAATAGATTCTGACACGAAAAATTGTCAATCAAGACCTAGTAAAACTACTATCCAAGCAACAGATGGAACATTTGATTCAATATAAACCTATTCAGAATTGATTAGAACCCATAGTACTATGCCAAAAACGAGGTTGAATATTAATAGGTTGATAGTTCAAAGGATCAGATGATTCGATATAGTTCTTGAAAACAGGAAGTATAGAAGAGGATTTCCAGAAATGTGGAAAGCAATAAGCGGCAAACCATATATTGTAGAACTTGGAGAGAACAGGGTCAGCTCAAGGGGACATTTTCTAAAGATATTTGCAGGGATGCCATCGAAGCTACATGATTTGTGGAGATGAAGTTTGCAGATTATAGCGGCAACCATGGACGGAGTTATATGCATATAACAGAGTAAAGTGGGATGTCAAGTGGCAGATTTATAGAATACAGTTACGATTAGTAATATCAGTTTGATATCGAACTAATTTAGCAGTAATTGTTCATGATAATGAAAGTAAGTATTGAAACCTTTCAGTTGGACGCATTTAGACTGTTTTGGTAGAATCTAAAATGACCTTCAAACGAGTGAATTATGATGATGCACTCATTAAACGGTAGAAGAAGGTTAAGGCCGTTGTAACGTTATCCACTTTGAACATCTGTACAAAAAAGAAAGAAACAATAAACAAGAAAAGAAAGAATTCGCTGTTGTAAGTTTATATTCGTAGAACTGCATATTCAAGAACAAGCGATGAAAAGTATTAAATCTTTAGACACAAGGGTTTGTGTAATAAGAGAGCATTTTATCAGATGCTGCAATGTCATGAATACAGTGCAAATGAAAAAGTAATTGTGACAATCATAAAATCTAAGTGAGCACATTGAAAAATTACACAGAAAAGAACTGAAAATCTCGCCAACCAAATTTAATTTAAAACCCTTTTTCTTTACAGAATAAGTTACGATACTTGAGTGAGGTGAATTTATTTATAACTTTACGATGGAATGAAAGAAATAGCATTATTTACAAACAACTTTATAACAGGTGTATACTTCCTTCAATATTGAAGCACAAGACATCTTAATCTTTAAAACTTCGTATAAATAACGAATTTTAATAGCTGAAACAGTTCAAGCAAAGTAATCCCAAGCAAGGCAGTAAAACCACTAAGACGCAAGGGATTACTGGCCGTGTAAGAATTAGAAAACAGAAATATTACTAAAAAACGCGAACAAAGGAATTGTAATCAGAAGGACAACAGACAGCGTTTGAAATTGCATTTAAATTGTTGATGTTAAAAGTTGGCTGGAAAACATGGAGCCGCAAGGGAGTTCCACAAGCGAGAATTGCAAGAAAAACTGTCAGCATGGAAGTTACGGTTACATCGAGCCAAATAAACTGTTGGTGAGACCTCGTCGCCAGTTTAATACAGCGCTGAAATTTAAAAAAAAAAACGTCTAGGTACCAGGTCGAAGAGATCATTCAAACAATTACCATGAAAGTATTTATTTATTTAGAAAAGGCACACAGATGCAACTTTACCGCTGTGGGGAAGTTTGGTGATACATGACGATTAATCCGTATTACTAATATTTATACATTCCTTTTTTTTAGAGAGAGAGAGAGGGGGGGGGAGAGGGGGGAGAGAGAGAGAGGGGGGAGGGAGAGAGAGGTGTCTTTCGAGAAGTTCTCTTTTCCTTGGAGATCGTCTAATACAGCTAATGATCTCGTTATGGTTAATCTTTTTTCTTCTTGCTGATTCACAATGTCTCATTGGCGCCTTGTTCATTTCTGTTTGATTCCTTGAGACTTTATATTCGTTACTATTATGGTAAGTTTGTCATGACACAGACGATTGGCTGTAGAGGATATACATTATAGCAACAAAAGCTGACGGCTGTCTTTATAAACGTATGCTTTCAAAAATAAATTCTTTTTCTTCCGCCTATGCGTAATGACACAAATCTTACAGGAACATGAACATGACATGACAAAGCTTTCAGTAAAAGTGATGGACAACAGGTGATAAATGATAAATGATAAGGAATGTCGTACAAAGTCAGAGAACAGCTCTGTACTTTATCACCGTTCATAACTCGTCAATTCAATTCTTGAGGCAAAACGTTTTTAAATTTTCATTACCGAACCAAATCTAAGCGAATACGTAGTTGTCATCTGTCCCGCCATAAACGTAAATTTAAATCTACTTATTTTGTCACATCATTCGATCATATTTTTATGAAATGCCTTTCCTCTTCAGGATGTTGTTAATGGCTGCGTACAGATACCTTTTCTTTATTATCTGTGAATTGCCAGGTTTTTTTTTTTCTTGTGGGAGCGTGAGATAGGGCTATAATTTTGCATTGTCTGCTTAACGGTTTTGAATTAACACTCTCCTAGACTGGCTGCTACACAAGGCGAGCGAGCCCAGCTTCTCCCGTTAAATACCCATAGCCAACCGAGTGAAAGAAGAGATAGAACCACACCATTCCCAAGGTTATAAGATCAGGGCGAAAGTGAAAGCCAGAGACTAGTGCGGAATTTGAACTCGGTTCATCGAGTACATTTTCTGCGCCCATAACAGTTACCCCTCCTCCATCCCGTATATGAGGTATGGGAGTGACAGCACCATGTATAATTTTCATTACAAACATCATTTAGGAAAATGAATATAACTCTTTCTTTTATCTAATATGACGTGTGCGCGATCAGGGGTTCTGGGCAGCTTCCGGTTTACTTTTACTCTAAGTAACTTTTGATACTTTACTACCCCTTTTTGTCTTTGCTCTGCAACAATTTACATAGATTCGTTAAATAGCCTGTTCGACATTTTACTTACAGCACTTGACTTCAGTATATCCTGCGAGTGTTAAATTCTCCGGACCTTCTTTCCTTTCATTGTGCCCTAGAAATGTTAAATGTCTCTTTATGTCATAAGTGTCATTGTAGTTTTTAATTTCTTGAAAACTTCTTCGTTTCTCAAATGCTTACTCCATAGTAGTCATTTACAGAATCACATTTTTGTCGCTGCAGTTCTCATCCTTATCTGAGAGATTTGCGAAAGACAAAGGCCAATTTTGTAAAATAAAGAGTAAAATAGATTTGATCTCTTGCCTAAGGTATTATGTATATGACCATTACTATATCTTTCTTCGGGGATTCAGTTGCTAGACATTTTATTTTGAGATGCAATGAAATACTGCTGATTTCTCTTCCACGTTTTTCCTCTTCTCTCACCCAAATCTTGGCTTTTGTGCGTTTTTGTCGGTACCCGCTCTTATTTCAGCATCAGGATCGTGATCTTTCTCCTTATTCCCTTTCTCACCCCCACCTGGCGTCGGTGGCGGAGATAGCTGCGAATCAAAGAGAGTTTCACGAGGCCCATTCACGTGAATTCGATTTTGGTGGACAACTCTTTGCGACAGAGAAGACCACACACGTGGCCAGAAGCGCCTCCCTCGCGACTCAAAGGAGATTGAGACAGGCGAGATCTAGCAAACCCAGTTGCATCGGGCTATCGGGTGCTTGGTCTGTCAAGGTACGCCTTTGATGACTCAGCCCGACTGGCGCTGCCCTCTTTCGCCTATTTGATGGTTGAAATCGTGTAGATCTTTTCCTATTCCGCCGCTGGGGTCTTCGGGGTTTCATTATGTTCAGTCTAGTCTTTCCTCCTCGACCTTACTGCTATTAAGAAGAATTCGTATAGGGTATCCGTCGTTAAAATTGTTGGAAAAATGGTCCGTTCTTTGTACCGCTCCAGAAAGTACCTAACTCCTACCGTGCTGTATTTATACAAAAATAATGTTAAAAAAAGGAATATTGCTGCCATATCTGGGTCTGAGCTGCCCATGCCTCACTTCCCAGTATTGGCAGAGTTCATAAATGCTTACGCAGTCATGAGAATAATGAATTATTTTCCACCCTACTATCCACAGACGAAACGGTGCAAGCCTATCACCACTCTATCACTATTTCTATGGCAAATTTTCAGATGAGTCACATTCCTTAGTTACTCCAGTTCAACTTTTACATTTAGGTCCTGCTATGCATTGCACACAGGGTCGAATTATCCTTGTTTCTTCCATATTGGTAATAAGTAAGTTTCAATCAGACAGCTTCTACAGTTGCTTTTTGGATACTAGCTCGACCACTACAATATTGATCTCATATAGGCTACGGTCAGTCGTTATCTATTTTATATATGATCATAATCTACATATACTTCTTTCTCTTACATCCATAAAACTGCCTTATTCACTGTCTAAATTGAGTGGCTCTTATGCCTCGTATTAGGTAAATATTTACTGAAAAAGATTAAATTCTTTTTTAATCATCTGTGCTTGAAATTGTGAGTATCCTTTCAACGGTTCTCTGCATAACTTATATATGTAAAATAAACATTTATTGATTTGATGACATGAGAATGTATTTGGCGTTTCTGATATTGTATCAAATTAATGTCGCGTTATTCAGGAGATTGGTGAAGATTGTGATTAGAGTCCTGCTGTGGAATTTTGTACCGTTTTTTTCTTCCTAAAACCGAATCGATATCGAACACAATGATTGCTTTTATTTATTAGACCAAAAGGATAATAAAAATAAGAGCGAACGGTAAAAAACAATATTTTTAGATGTTCAACGGGGCAAAGTCTGTAATGTAGGTAAAACAAGTGGTTTTCACAGTGGTACTGGACTAACTTGTTTTTTCTGTCTCTGAATAAATAGTTTTTTATATACCTTTACGGACACGTGCATCAGTGTAGCTATGTATGTGGCACATGTATTTGAGTACAGACGTTTCTGCCTGATGCAAAGATATATGTAAAATAAATAAGCACGTACACATATATCTGAGCACAACAGTTATCGATAGATGACCTTGATATGCATCTATCTGTCTTCGTATTAGTCTATGCGTCTTGGCGGCAGTGAGGGTAATGGTTAGTGAGAATAGTCTGGTTGACTATAACTATTAATCATTTTTTGATTGATTCGTTTTCTACGGCTTTTGCAGGCTATTTAAAGCCAGAAAATGTTTCTAGATTGTAAGAATTTTTTTTTTCGAGATAATTTAGTGATACAGTCTCACTAATGAAACCATAGCTGAGGAAGAAGAAGTAGATTTACACTCTATTCCCAAAGGACATTCGCGCCTAAGTGAATATAACGAACCCGACTGGAATTGGAACTCTCCGATTAAAAATTGTTTGTTGTTATCCATTACACCAGCTGCACATACAAACTTACAACAGCTGGTTTTCCCAGGCCGTCACCCACCTAGGTATTGACCAGGTTCGATGTTGCTTAACTTTGATGATGATACTAGAACCGGTGTTTCAACGAGATATGGCCATATGCATAGCTCCCATGGGTTATAGGAGCGGACGACACACACGTGACTTCACTAATTGAACCCTGAAGAACTAGTAACGTGTGATGTTGTTCGTTGAGTCAAGGTTCCAGTTGTGTCTGGCTGATGGTAGGATTCCTTTTGGGGGCATACCCTATGAAGCAGTGGATCCCAGTTGACAAAAGAATACTTGAAGGTGTCTGGCTTTTCCATAATAGTCTACAGAGTTCTCAGGTGGCATGGGATCAGTCCCGTGATACAGATAAACACATTATTGTCTAATGACCCCTAAAACTTCGTGATCATTTGCATCCATTTATGAACTTGTGTCAACAACAATGGGTAATTCTCGCAGGATAAAAGTCCCGTGTCAATGTTTACCAGGATTGGAGCATTGTAAGAAATTCTGACAGATAGCCACCACATTCTCCTGACATGACTCAATCGATAATTTATTGATAGCAAGATCAGACACTGAAAAATTATCAGTGAGCTGCAGGTGGCTATCATAAGCATAGCTCAACGTCAACGCTAGAGGTATTCTGACCATTGTAAAATTGATGCCACGTCGATTTGCTGTGCTATACGATATTTAGCATCTATCCCATTACTTTTAGCACATCACGGTGTATATATATATATATATATATATATATATATATATATATATATGCATAAATAATTTGATAATTAAATTATTTTTAATAATTTCATCACCAAAAATGGCAATAGAGCGTTCCACAAGCGCGAAGTGTGATAAAAGAAACCTGCGGTTACATCTAGCCATTTCAACTGTAAAATGATGAGACCTTGCCGCCAATCTAGTACAGCGCTTAAATTCATAAGTCTAGGTATCATTGAAGAAAGCTCACCATGAAAATATTTATAGCAGGGAAACTACATCACGTCGGTGACTGAAGATAAAATGTCATGCCAGAGCCAATAAAATTGTTTATTCTTTGTATTTTATCAAAAATCTCTAACTACATAGCAGATGCATCAAAATACTTAAGTATCTATATAAATAGATAATTAAAATTATGTATGAAAGTATATGTATTCATGCATATGTGTCCACGCTTGCGTCTGTGTGTCCTTAGCTTCCATATGTTTTAAGCGTTTCTTTTGTTGACATAAATTTATACGGGGGTCGTTTTTAAAGCTTGAACAGAAATACCGCAAAGTATTGTTGTCTTTCAGTGTTGCTAATTTGGTGTTAACTGGGGCAAGAAACGGCTTATTAATTTGAACGCGTCCAAAACGAAGCTGATCTCTTTTAATCATCTTAGATAATATTTTTGTCTTACAGCATGGCTGATGCTAACTTCCAAGAGAGTAACTCATTGTGACTACACGGTTGAATGCTTTTCATTGACATGAAGTGGAGTGATTATATCGAAACAATTGATCGGTCTGTTGCTAGGAAAGTTGATTCATTTTGTCCTTCTAGACCATTTTTCTTACCAGAATCTATTTTGCACATTCATATGTCTACCATTCATTAGTGCATTGAATATTGCTTCCACATGTATCTTAGTGCTTTTGCTACGTATCTCGATATTCTTGATAATGCTCTTCAATATTATCTCGGCTTCAGTCACTTTCCCACCGCCGTAATGTAGCCTCCCCATGTCTTTTCTATAAATATTTTCACAGTAATTGTTCTCTGATGTGCTCTCATCTTTTGCACTCACGGATTTAAGCGCAGTACTGGACTGGCAGCTAGCTCCTATCATTGACAGTTGAAATAATTAGATGCAACCGTTCTGTTCTAATAGTTTCCTCCCCCGAATTTCTCTCTCGTGGAATTCTCGCCGATATCTTGCTTCAAAGTCAACTACAATATACTAAATGCTTTGTTTAAAAAGTTAAAAGAAATTCTACAATAAGAGTATTTTTAATTTTGTACTATCTAATACCAGAAGGTATCGTACAAAAGACATAGTGTGCCCGTGTCGTTAAAAATGAAGTTTGTTACCAACAGTCTGCGACCAAACCACTTTTCTAATGGGCCAATATGCATTATAGAATCGGCAACACACTTGGGCCATATACGTTATACACTAGTCATTAAAGATTTTTTTAAATGTACTTTATAATAAAAAACATGTTATAATTATAATTTGATTGTGTTTATTTATCATAGAAATATATTCTTAACGTTTTACCAAAATCCATTGTTTCATATTAACTTTCCGCTATGGTACATGGACTTATGAATTTAAGCGTAGTACTAGATTAGCGGCAAGGCCTAGTCATTTTACAATTGAAATGGTTAGATATAACCGTAAGTTCTATGCTAATAGTTTCTTCTATCGCACTTCATTGTCTTCTGGCTTCTTGCTTCTCAGTCAACTTTGATCTTCAAAAATGTAAATACAATGTCGATCGTTATATTCTGTCTCCTAAACACGTATTCTTTTATTGTCCCATTTTCACAATAATGTTTTTTTTTTCAGATTCTTTTTCTCTCAGTAAAATAATTCAAAAATATGCTCCTGTCGACATTAAGAATGAACAGAATTGGGTTCAAGTTTTTCCATTGTGATTGTCGAAAACTTTTTAAAAGTACAAAATACTTGGAGAGTTGAATTACTAAAGGGAAATAACCCAAAGTGACATATGCAGAAAAGGCATTGCACGCAGAACTAGAAAAATCTACTCCAGTTGACAAAATAAAGGATTCGATTCGAAATTCCAACGTATATCACCTGAAGAAGGCCGGAGCATACAACGGTTAAAGCGTCGTGAATATAACAATAAAGATGAGGACAACAGTTCAAACAATGTAAATAAAAAGTAGTTTTAATAAAATTAAAAATTTTTTTTTATTAAAACGATTTTTTCTATCCTCAGAATTTCACCATCACTTTGGTATGCACCAAAAACCTTATTTATACCTTATTGTTTGCTAATCTACTAATCTTTGTTGTTCCAATGCTTCAGCTGTTGTGATCTCCGGCTGTCTATCCGGTAAATTCCAAGGGATTTCCAGCTGAAGTCATTATTTAATTTACGGGGGTTGATGGTTCTCTTTCCGCTGTCCGTATCAGAGGATATTTTGTCTTTTTTTATTATTATTTTATTATAGTTCGTATAACCGAAACGTTGCAACTATAAGAACATAAATAATGTGTGTAATGACAACTGCTAATGTGACGTGTTTTCATGTTTGTGGATGTGTATGTGGCTGTAGGTCTCGGTGGTTCTATCGCTAATTTCTTTGTACGGCTGGCACGAAAGGGTCGCTGACGACTACTGCCGCCCTTCGGCCGTGAACCAAGTCGGTTACGCTTGCTTCCACTGTCTTCCGCCGAACGATATACTAGTTGACCTGTTTCTATCTCTCGCCGATAATCAGATTAGATTATCTTTTTACCGAGAGAAAGGTTCATTCCCGTGGTTTTTAAAGAGTGCGACGCACATCGTCTGAATGGACTGCTTTTATGCGCCTCTTAGTAGCGAAACTTTACTTATTGTCAATCGAAGAAGACAAAGGAAGTGATTTTATTGGATACGCATATTTGTGAGACACTCCGTTTATTTATTAAACAGTATATTTATGTATTTTCGTCTACCAGCCTGATTATTCAAGAAATTTTATTAAAGAAAAATATGGGCGGGCAGGATTCGAACCCACGGCCCTCTTTGCAGGAGAAACCATTGTTATATCCGACGTACGCTAGACCGACTCAACCACGGAGTCTGTCACCGATCATGTAGAATGGTACCTTATAAACGCAAATTCCTTCTAGATTTTAGAAAGTATCTGCCAAATTTCGTATCGGAACGTAAACAAAGCAATTGCTAAAGTAATGTAATTTCTTAGACATATTTTATCGCAAAGAGAGTGAGAGAGAGTCTTAAATTGATCTTTTGTTTTGACTCGCTAATTCCATCCAGTTTCAGGCCCGTGTTTTCCCTATGAGGTAACTGAAACATACAAGTCTAATTATAAAAAAAACAAACAAACATACAAGTCTAATTATTAAAAAAAAAAAAACATCATACAAGTCTAATTATAAAAAAAACAAAACATACAAGTCTAATTATAAAAAAAAACAAAACATAGAAGTCTAATTATAAAAAAAAACAAAACATAGAAGTCTAATTATAAAAAAAAAAAAACATACAACTCTAATTATTAAAAAAAAAACATACAAGTCTAATTATAAAAAAAAAACATACAAGTCTAATTATAAAAAAAACAAAACATGAAAGTCTAAATATAAAAAAAACAAAACATACAAGTCTAATTATAAAAAAAAAATCATACAAGTCTAATTATAAAAAAAAACCCCAAAAAACCACGCGTTCTCTTTAATTGATAATTCGTTATA
The DNA here is from genome assembly GCA_963932145.1 of Acanthosepion lycidas. NCBI lineage: Eukaryota > Metazoa > Mollusca > Cephalopoda > Sepiida > Sepiidae > Acanthosepion > Acanthosepion lycidas. Next base: position 47,111,806 of record OZ010591.1, read on the forward strand.
TCCAAGAAATTACAGTCGGATTAAAAAGTACTAAAGCTCGCTACATCTACTGTCATAAACATTTATTTTCATTTTCGTATTTTGCCATTTATGTGTGTGATGACCGATTCCGATTCTGTTTTAACCCACTACCATTACATTGTCTATTTTTTCTCTGGTGAGGATTTTCACACGTTGGTGAATTCCTTCTGAACTCCAGCTGTATATCGTATTTCAGATATAAAATGCATTTTCAGTAAGTGATCCAGATTTGTTCGATTTCCTTTTTAACCAGTTACAAATTAATCCATTTTTAGCTATAACCATAATCATTAAACGTATACACGTAATGCTACGCTAATCCAAGAAATTCTCATAGAAACCTTACACAGACATTAGTAGATGCACATATTGTACTCGCATCAGGCTAAAACGATGACCACTATAAACACATTTATCACATCGTATTTTATACACACTGATCAGGTCTCAGAAATGAATTTCCTCTCGAACAAACACACTTTGGATATACTCCTTCGTTTGGTAAGCTTAACCAACGTTCGCAGGTGATTTAGCCAGCCACAAATGATAGTTTCCTGACAGACAGCTTTCTCCCCACAACTATGTCAGGCATCATTCTCAGGCTCACATGCCTGTCAACCCTCCTCTCTAACTAGGCTCTCCATTACCATCATTCATTGCGCCATTTTTATAGCCTCACCTCCGATCCCGAGTCCACACGTAGTCCAGTCCACTGACTCAAACGCTCAGCAACATTGTCGGTGAATAGAACAAACCATTGTTAATTCCGTCTGCATGAGTGTGTGTGTGTGTGTGTGTGTCTGTGTGTGTGTGTGTGTGTGTGTGTGCGTGTGTGTTAAGTTATTATTTTCGCCTTTCTTTTATATGTTTATCTTCCTGGTATTGTTAAACTCTGTTTTATTTAGAAAGGATAAACAAAAAGATGAGAGAGAGAGAGAGAGAGAGAGAGAGAGAGAGAGAGAGAGAGAGAGAGAGAAAGAGAGAAAGAGAGAGAAAGAAAGAGAGAGGAAGCAATGATATGAAATGAAATAGGGGAAACGAGTGAAAAGTGAAAAGAAATACAGTGTGAAATGGAATGGAACGAACACAAAGGGAAGATAGAGAGTGTAACGTGCTCGGGGAAAATAGGTAAGAGGAAAAAGATGTGAGGAATTAGTGAAAGAGAATCGAAGAGAGAAAAAATAAATTTAGAATCCTCACTTCACAGAGAAAGGAATATAGGAAGAATTGTGAATGCAAGAAAAAAAAAAAAAGGAAAGAAAAGATGAAAAAAAAAGAGTCAGAAATGTCTATTGTCTAAAGAATGTGAGCATGATTGTCATCCTCAATTTAAATGGAAAATTTACAATTCGTTTAATCTAGTTCTTTTGGTTAATCCAAGACGAAAGTTCAGCCATCTTTATGAATTTAAATACGCAAAATTTAAGTCTCGTCCACCGGAAAAATCTAAAAAGCAGAACGTGTTAAATTTCCACAGTCATTAAAAAGGTGGTAATTAGATATTCACTTACTAAGATAGGCGCGTGGCTTTGTGATTAGAACGGTCATTTTCCGACCATAAGACCTGAATTCGTTTCAAGCAGTCGATTAGTCAAGAAGGTGTTTTCGTTATGCGAGCAGCTTGGGGTGTCAATCCCAGCGAGCGGTATTGGAAAGTGCCTGGAAACCTTACCGACGCGTGGACCTATGTCTTGTAAGTGAAATAGGGAAGATGAAACAGTTCGGAGGTCATCAATATTTGAGCTAGCACAAAGTCATTTGAGAATTTGAGCGTACTAATCCTTTTCAGACTACTGATCACGCCAGATGATGCGCTGAATTCCAGAAACTGTAACTAAGGTCTGCCCAGCATAGTTGCAGTATAAACCACAGAAACCAACTGTGGTTTATACTTGAAGAAGCACAAATGTGCCTGAGAAGGTGTTTGCAACAGGGATTGACTAGTTGTCTTGTCAGACGGATGTACTCGGAAAGTAAAATGAAGTGAATGACAACGATGATGGCAAACAGAAGAAAAAATGAATCATGGCCAATCGCAGTGGGAATCTCAGTGTCATTGTAATTCCTCGATCTTTTCATTAGCTGCATACTATGTACGTCACTAGGATTACATACTGTTTCAAATTCAGAGTTGTCCTTCTTCTGGGCTGGTTGCCACCCAAGGCTTAAGAGCCCAGTTTGCCCTATATTTAGTCACTAGATGAGGGGGGTTCACGAAGAGATGGATTCATACGTTTCCCAAGTGTATTTGTACATAAGTGAATGTAATGAACTTGACTGGAATTCGAACTCAATTCTACAATTTCTAATTCCAAGCTGCTTTTCATTACATCATCCTTAGATCGATGATAATAAGAACATTACATACACCCCACCCCCGAACGTACGCACTTTCACCCATTACGCATACTTTAGAACACAAACTTTCCACATTCTTTTGTTACACACACATTATTGTCTTTCTCAATTATGACTTTTGTTGTAAATACATATCAGAGATAGAGCGTATGTAAATATAAATATAAAAGTGAACATTGAAGTCAACACTTAGGCGGCCTGACAATTGCGTCCAGCTTAAAACAGCCTGTCGCCTCTGAGTGTTGACTTCAATGTTCACTTTTATATATATATATATATATATATATATATATATGGGGGGGGGATTTAGCATCCCTTGAACACTTTCAACAGCATGAAAAAATGCTAAAAATAGCAACAAAATTGATAAAAGACAAAATGAAAATAGGAAATATCATTCTTTTGTCAATGCCTGTTGAATTGACTTCACAGGAGAATTGATTGTCTAAATGCCGGTTCACTCACTTTTCTGACAGACATTGTGACACACCAGCAATCAGCCCAAATATGGGGCGATGTGAGAGAGCGCAGGGAGAAGTGGATTCATGTTTTTCTCCAAGTCTGTTCTAAGTGAACAGAAACAGACTCTGCTAATGTTCGTATTCGCAGTGCCGATCACTTTTTTCTTTGATTTTCTTAAAATGGTTGAAAACCCTGGTGTTAGGAGAGGATATTAAAATGAAATAAAGTGGTGGAGGAGATCAAAGGGTAAAAAAAAAAAAATGAAGAGGAGGACAATGAAAATATAAGATTGATAAGACAGGAAGTTAAGAAAGAAGAGAATGATGTCAGGCGTTTCGGAAAGACGGTAGGAGAAAAAAAGAGACAAGGAACATTGAAAGGTTTTATAAAAAGACGAAAAAACAAATGAAGAAACAAGAAAAGATGATGCAAAAGATGAAAAATGTCGGGAAAAAGAAAGGGAAAACAAGAAACTGGAAGAAAATGCAAAGGGAAAATAAAAAAAGAACGAAGAGAAAAAAACATAACACAATTATAAATTTGAAAAATAGGTAGAAAAAAACAGTACTTGCAGACTTACATCAGTGTAATTATGATTATTATAATTCTAAATAACGTACAAATATACGTGACAGAGTGCTTATGTGTGTGGGGGGAGGGTTCTGAGTGCGCACGTGTTTGTATTTATGTATGTGTGTGTGTCTTAGTTTGCAGCAATGGGGAAAAAACGAAACATTTTAACTTTATGTAAACAGGGGCACTGATTGGTTAAAATTTTGGAAGTTTTTATTTATATAGAAACACGCACACACACACACACATATATATAAATATATATATGTATATACTGACACATATGTGAACTAATATAGATAAGTAGATATGAACTGAACGAGTTATATCTATATATACTAGAGATAGATAGATAGAAAGGCAGGCAGGCAGGCAGGCAGAAACAAAATTTACTAATAGTGAACCTAATGAAGTTCGGTGACAGGTAAAGTTTTGAACGAAAAAGATCGATTTTAATAGCGGTCGATAGTGATGAATCAAACAAGAGAGAGTGAAGATACGGTCCGATAGAGAGTAATTTATTAACTAAATGCGCGATGCCCCCCACTTCCATAAAAAAGAAATGGTTGAATATTGAGGCAGATTGAAAAGGAAATAGAAAGCAAGTCCAATTCATCGGGAGTAAATGTACAGGATAGCACAGCATGTTGCCAAGTCCGCCTCAGTAGCCAGGAACGACTGAGTTTGATTTTTTCTTTTTTTTTTTTTTTGTGTGCGTGTGTGTGTGTGTGTGTGTGTGTGTGTGTGTGTGTGTGTGTGTGTGTGTGTGTGTGCGTGTGCGTGTGCCTGTGTGTGTGCGCACGCGCGTATACGTGTTTTGGTCCGATGGTTGAATGGCATTCAATAAACCAGACTAGTCCTGCTGACTTGGCTTATAAAAAATATCTTTCACTATTTTTTCAAACACCATTCCATCGTCAGTTTCTTTCGCCTCCTTTCTCGCGTGGATTTCGACTTTCTTAAACTTTTCACTCCATATTTCTTTTACATTTTCTTCTTATTTAAGAAACTTATCTTGCCCTTTTCACATAAATCTTTCTCTTTTTTTTTATCCATTTTTTTTTTTGTCGCGTGTTCCTTATAATCACTTTCTCTACTACATTCCTCTCCTTTCTCCTTCCTCTTCCTCTCTCTTCAAATCTCTCTCCGTCGCTCTGTCTTTCTATTTACTGTAAACCTTACGAACCTACCCCTAACCGCTTTCTGTTTCTTAGTCCCAACTTCACAATTCCTTCATCTTTAGCCTCTCTTTATACCAGCCGACAAGCCTGTTGTTTACACCCCTTTTCGCGATTGTCTTTTTTGTTGGTACTGTTTGAGAGTTTCTTTCATTTTTTTTTATTCATCTTTCTTTCTTTCTTTCTTTTCTCCAGAACATTGCCAATTTCTTTTTTATTTTCTCATTTTTTCAATTTTTTTTCTCTCTCTCTCATAATTACATACCTGGTGAGTCCATCTCCTCTCTGTCACACCTCTACCAACTTTTCGCTGGCAATCCATCACACTATCTACCTTTCTTTTTTCTTTTTTTTTTTTTTTTCTCAGTTGATGTTTTTTTCTCTTCCTATATCTTCCTCTTTCCCTTTTCTTTCACTGGCCGCTTCCTCTTTCTCTTCTTACAACCTCTCTTTTTCTTTTACCAAAGTTATGTTTTACAATTTATCTTTCTACCGTCATTTCTTCATCTTTTTTATTTCTTTTATTTCCCAATTTTCGTTACTTCGATCTATTCGTAACCCCTTCTCAATTTTAATCGCTTCAGAATCTCCCGTAGTCACTTTTTTAAAATTCGATTTTCTCTCCACGCTATACCTTATCCATTTTTTTTCATCTCCTCTCTGACACCCACACAGACTTTAGACCATCTCACCCTCCTCCGTCCTTCTGTTCTCATCACATGGTGCCTGCAACATTGGACTACCAGTCTTGGGTCACTTATCACGAATTCTAAAGTAATATTAGCAATGATAAAATGATAACCTTACATTCCTTCAATTCAAATGGTAACTGATTAAACAACTGTGTAGAAGTCGGTAAACAAACGGGCGCAAATTTTTAAACACGAACAATGCAAAAAAATGAAAAGTAACAAATGCGAAACAAATGAAATGTTTTTCTGAGGGTCAGAAAATGTTTATCATGGACTCAATTCATTCAGCATAGGTAAGTAAACTTAATACGATATATAATTTTCATCTTTTTTAATAGCTTCTTTCCTTTCACCTATTTCAGATCAGTTCTTTTTCCCATCTTTTTTTTTCCTTTCAATTAAAGACTTGTCAGTTTTCTACACGTCGTTCCAATTTAATTATCAAAATTAATTAAAGATCGGTGTAAGATTTGATGAAAATTCAAAACATTTTAGACTATATACTTCAAACATTTTTTCGTGAGATGCAAAACAATATTTCAAATTCAGTTTTGAAACGATAATAAATTTGTTAATTATTTTAAAAATACTTTTAAATATACATTTTAATATGCATATGTAAGTGACTGAGTTTGCGTTATAATAACTTAGTTTTGATATAAATAACCAAGTATCCCATGTAAAATACACCTTCATATATACTCACCAGGTATGTAAATATGTTTGTGTATATGTACGTGTGCGTGTATGTAAACACAAGAACCTTTTGTGACTGCATATTGATTAAAACATGCTGAAGTTCCAATCTCTGTGTAATTAGAAAAAAAATGAAAATCTATGAATTTGAATTTGAAGTTTGTCTTATAGAGTTTTTTCTTCATTGTAGAGCCACTTAGCAATAGCAATTTTACAGCTTGAAGAAAATGGATCTTGAAGATATGCTTAATTTCTTTGAGAAAAGAAAACAGTACTTTTGCGCCATGGTTTTTGATCCTTCGTTACGATTGTGATAAAAAGGCGACTAAGTTAAACGGGATAAAGTTAAACTGGCAATCTTTTTCTTTTTTTTTTTTTCTTTTTTTAATTATAAACAATCGTGATTGAATATCTAATTATATTTCATATCAATGTTTATGAATTTATATTAGAATATATGCGGAAAACACACAATAGACGCCCACAAACAAATATATTTGTTGATTCTTTTGGCGCCTTAACAGCTATCTACACACACACACACACACACACACACATATATATATATAGTGTACTTAGGCAGCAAATGTTCTGTAAGGCAAATAATATTAAAAACGATAGATCTATTTGTCAATTAATTTTAATGATCGATTTTTGCAAGTTCTTCCTAATTCTCCTCAGACAAGGAGGAAATTCTGTCAGAGAATTCCTCGAAGTTCATTTCGAAAGAAAAGTACAAGAAATATGGTCCAAGCTTTCGACTTTTTTTTTTTTTTATATACATGCGTGTATGTGTGTGTGTTTGTGGAAGTGTGTAAATATTCTCAGCGTATCTGTAGAGACAAAATGAATAAAAAGAGACAAGAGAAAAGACTATACTTAACCGACGTATTTCGACATTGCCTTGATAAAGTCCCTCAGATGACGAAACGCGTCGGCTAAGTATAGTTTTTTTCTCTTGCCTTTGTTTCTCTCTCTCTCTCTCCCACACACACACACACGCACATACACACACATATGTGTGTGTGTGTTCACTTAGCTTTTATTTCTTTCAATTGAATAAATTGACTTCTTCTTCTTCTTCTTCTTCTTCTTATTATTATTATTATTATTATTATTATTATTATTATTATTCCTTCAATTCTTGATATCGACTACTATAATTACAAAATTGGCGTGCCTTAAAAAACGTTATCTTATTATAGAATTACTTTGGTGAAGCAATTTTTGGAAATATGTAATCTTGGTTATAGTTATATATATTTAATTAAATATACTTTTATGACTATCAGTTGAGACTGGAATCCGACAGAATGACAAGGAATACATAAGAAGCGTTCATAAATTGAACATGTTTCACTTTTATCAAACTTCACCAGAAAATGAAATATGAAGGCGAAAAGAAAATTCTGGTGTTTTTTTTTTTTTTTCTGTGTTGTTGGTTTTTCATTGGTTAAACAAAACTTTTATCTGTCATATCAAGCAGAGTTCGTGTATAATTCATGTGTGCACGTGTATCATAATTCTGTCGAACGAGGGATTCTGTTTGTTAACGAGGGATTCGGAATAAGCACACAAACGAATACATATTATCATCCCAATTCCGAATATGTTTGAATGTCAGTATAGATATATCTATTTTAAATATGACGAATTGATTATTTTTTACGGCTGTAAAGCCAGAAAATATTTTTTGACTGTAAGAATTTTGGGGAGATAATAATGATTGACTTCCCTCTAATTAATTCAAAGCTGAAATGGAGAAGAGGTGGCTTTATATCCTTTTGCCATATAATGAACCAACTTCCAATTCCGAGCCGATATCCATTACGACATACGTATATAAGATCACATGAGAAATTGTATTAAAAAAACGTGCATGAAAGAAAGATTACTGCATATATATATATATATATATATATATATATATATATATATATATATATATATAAAGATTTGTACCCACAGAACCTCAAAATAGATTTAAATAACAGGGACCCCATTTTATTAATCAGACCTTTTTATTTATTTTTTTTTTATAGACAAACAGCACCTGAGATATCTTTCGGCCAACACTTATTCATAGGTAACGCGTTGGCACATTATTTATTAGTATAAAGAGGACACAATTATTGGCCAACATCTTATGGACAACCTGGAGTGTGCCTCTGCTTATCAGGACACTTGGTTCGCTGTCCTGCACAGAGTCCAAGGTTTGATTAATAAAATGGCGTTCCTGTTATATATATATATATATATATATATATATATATATATATATATATATATATATATATATATATATATATATACTGGTCTCGCCCGTTGTTTTCGACGTATGAGATTCAAGCAGCTGAGTTCTAAGAACCAATAGGACAGCCAAGACTATCCATACATATCATTTTATTATAGTATAGTGGTGAAGGCTTGTGCCGAATCAATCACATTGTTTGAAAAGAGCCAAATACAGAGAATGGGTGCACAAGTATGGCACAATGTCCTTAAACGAGCTCTGCAGGTTTTGAATTCAGAGTTGTTGTTCTGCTAGACAGTTCGCCGTTCAAGGCTATTGGACCCAGTCTTTCCTGTCATTTACCGCTAGCTATGGGGCAAGAGATGGATCCATAACTTTCCCAAGGGTATTAGCACGGAAGTGAATGTAATGAACTCGACCGAAATTCGAACTCCGTTCTCCGATTACGTGTATATATATATATATATATATATATATATATATATATATATATATATATATATATATATATATATCTGCGGTATATCTTCATTCAAGTATGTTTGGTTAAATAATCTGGACTTATTATGTCCAGATTTATTTTTATTGTGATCCTCTCGAATTATCTGATTGACTTCAAAATGTTGATATAAAGTAAGGCGCCGTAGTTTTTCTTTTCTTTTCTTTTCATTTTTATTTTCACAAGTAGATCAAAACATGTAAAACACCATAACTTCAACAGTTAATTTGAAAATAATTATAACGGTGCGCGTGCATTGCGTGTTTACTAAAAAGAATCACAACTATCAGTTAGATTATTTTTTTTGTTTTAGCAAAATCATCCCTGAAGATGATCTCGGATTGGATTGAAAGTACTTTGGAAAATAAAAGAAAGAAAAAAAAAGTATGGCGCCTTCCATAATGAATTTAATATCAATATTAAGAAGTCAATCAGAGAATACGAGAAGATCACAATAAAATAATTAGACATAATATGCCGAGATAACTAAAGCAAACATGCTTGAATATATATATATATATATATATATATATATATATATATATATATTCTGAGTTTTCGTGTCTATGAGAGAGCAAATGTTTTGCGGCATAAATAAAAGATTAAATGCGTTTGCTTGAAGTATATGTAATAAAACAGACTGTCGCAGTGTCACAAAATATCGGTATGTATGAACAACTATTGTTCGACTATTTCCGTAAACAGCTGACGATTGCCTAACTCTGCCTGTTTTCGTTAATTGCGACTGATTCTTCTGTGTTCTAAAATACCTTCATCAACCCACGCAGGCCTGCACTCATTTTCTTCATAAATCTGTTCTTTTTTTTATAAATATATTTCATATATGCCATTTGAAATGAAGGATACTGTATCCATCTTTGGAGTTAAATGATCCAATTCTGTCTCCGCAATAGATCGTTACCTGATTACGTCATTTTCATTGTATTTTTCGCCTTCTTGTCGCATATAATGTCTCTCACCTGTCATAAATGTCTACTTTTCAGTAACATGTACAATTAGTGTCACATATACGGAAGGTGATTGCAAATCTAACTACAGCCAATGTTTGGATCAAGTTGCCATAGAATTTGAACAATTAAGTAGCAAAGAGTTGGTCACATATCTGTGAAACTATTATTGACACCACGGCAGTAGACAAGGTTTTATAAGTATTTCACACCGTCTCCGTCCTCCAAGTAGTTCAACTTTATATAAACCATTGACAAGGGAATCAAATCGGAGGGATTATTTTAATTTAAAACCTGGGGTTTATTTATTTTGCCTTTTACTAATGCGACACCTTTTAACACAACGGTGATAATATCTACTTACATGGATAGACTGACTTAAATAATAAAACGTGCACAAAAGAATTTCTTTTTTTGTTTGTCTTTTTTTTTAAATTCTTCAATGGAAGCGCAACGGTAGTTTTAATGAATGGCCTCCATTTTTCTTCTTATCTTTTTCTTGTGTCATAATTATTCTTAAAGGTAATTTATTTCTTCTTTTTCCTTTCCTCTTGTGTCGCAGCGTCTTCTTCCTTTTCCTCTTGTGTCTTCTTATTCCCTAACCTCTTGCATTTCTTCTTCTTCTTCTTCTTCTTCTTCTTCTTCTTTTTTTCTTCTTCTTTTTTTCTTCTTGTATTTCCTTATTCCCTTTAGCTTTTAATTCCTTCTTTTTTTCTTCTTCTTGTATCTCTTCATCTTTTTCCTGAGTTATTTTTTTTTATTCTCTTACCTCTTGTATTTCTTCCTCATCTTCCTCTTATTCTTATTCTTCTTCCCTTTCTTCTTGTGTCTCTCCATCTTCTTCCTTTTTCTCTCGTATCCTCTCAGTATTCTCTTACCGCTAGTATTTCTTCTTCTTTTCTTCTTTTTCTTCATTATCATCATCTTTGTGCAGTCTCCCTTCAGGACTAGAAGGCTGGCCTGATTTGAAACAGTCACAGTACATTAGCTTCTCTAATAATCCTCATATCTTGTAACAAAGATCAGTGTAACCCGGATATAAGAGAGTTGTCGGGACCCGAGAAGAAGTCTCTTATATCCGTGTTTCTCTTATATCCGGGTTTGGTTGATTTTGTTTAGGTAAGTATGGCTCTAATTTGGGACCAGAGAAAATCTCTCTTATATCTGGGTTTATCTTATATCCGGGTCTCTTATATCCGGGTTACACTGTAAATCTTGTAATATACTAAGCCTGTCTTATTGACAGGTTTAGTATATATATTCTTCTTCTCTGTGCCCAGTAACTTCATGGGTGTCCACAATATCCTATCCTTTGTAGTTATTGTAGGTTCGGTCGTTTAACTATCACTCCCCGTCATTGTCTGTCACCCATTTACACAATCTTGTTAGGTAGGGGTTACTCACTGTTTCCCTTCGTCCCGTAACTTTAATATCTTCTGTGACATATTCTACAAGCTTTCTTTCTTTCTTCACTATGTGTCATGGGCATTTTAACTGTCCCTCTGATTCTAAGTATAAATGCCCTTTTTGTATCCAATTTACATAAGTCTTTTTCGTTACACACATGTTCTGTCCATGGTATTCTCAGCATCCTTTTGTAGAAAAACATTTCTGCTGCTTCAAGTTTCTACTTAATCTGTGAGATTTTCCACAATTTACTTCCAAATAAGTGGACCGATAATAATAGTTCAGTTGTCTTTTCTTTGTTTCTAACGAGATTTTCCTGTTTGTTAATATTTTGCTTTGCTTTTGGAAGGCATCTTTCGCTATCCCAATGCGCCTTGGGATTTCAGTCTCACATTTTTCTGTCCGCTATCAAAACACTTCCCAGATATTTATGCTTTCATACTTGTTTAAATTTGTTATCTCCCATTTGTAGTTCACTTCTTGAGAGGATTTCTCTTGCTGGTACCCACAGACATTCTGTCTTGCGGAATTTATAATGTTACATCAGTTGAGTTTGATATGAAAAACATGTTAACTGATAGCGTATTATGTGTGAAGGTTAATTTAACAAGTAAGCTGGTTGGAGCGTGCCAATATTTTCGGTGTCTCTTCGTTCCTAATCCTCATACTTTTCGAAGATGAGATGTCTAAATAACAATTTTAACCAAAAGTAATCACGAGAAATCTCCACTAATAACGCCATCTTACAGCAACATTTTGGAAAAGAAGGACAACCATAAATATAACCTATCTAATTCGAATTTGGCTACAATTATGGTTAAATGATATTCGCCTGATGATGTTTACATTCGGCTTTTAGCCAAGTCTCATCGACGATGCATTACATTTTGAATTTACTTCCAATTCTGACTTTTTCTATGTACCTTGTCCGTTCAGGACGTGGGTGATATATATATATATATATATATATATATATATATATATATATATATATATATATATATATATATATATATGTATATATATATATATATATATATATATATGTGTGTGTGTGTGTGTGTGTGTGTTTCGTTAATATATATATATAATATATGGAAAATAATATATTTTAAAAATATATAAAATATATATATAATACACACACACACACACACACACATATATATATATATATATATATATATATATATATATATATATATATATTATAGAAAATAAAACAAGATTCCTCAAACTTTTGAATTGTAGTGTACACTACAGTTCAAAAGTTTGAGGAACCTCAAAAATTTTATTATGACAAAAAGAAAAAAATAATTTAATTCATAATTAAATTTTGCTCTCGTCAAAATATCCTCCTGTAGTTGCAAAAGTTTCCAAAGTATAAGTTTGATAATTGATGCCATTCTTTTTTCATTGACTCTAAGTGCACTTTTCATTTTTTTTTTCTCATCCTTCTAAGTTAATTTCATGCTAATTCTAGCAGTGGACTCAAGCTTTTGAAATGTAGCATATATATATATATATATATATATATATATATATATATATATATATATATATATATATGAACTTCTACTTTTTAATTATTCTTTTATTTGACCTATTCATTTATTTATTCTACCGAGTACAAAGTTCACTTCTCATTAGATTGAGTTTGGACTCAAATAAAACTAAGTTCAGACACGATCGCCCATATTATATATACTATTATATGTAATTAAATAATAGATATATAATTATAATGTATATATTTTTATGAAAAATTCTATTAATTATGTTTCAATATATATAAAGAAATATGCAAAATACCTTACATTGATTGCATAACTCTGAGTTTCATGCCGACGCAATTTTCAAGAGCTGGTATTTTTATTTTGTGCAAACACCGTTTTTTTTTGTTTTTTTTTTTTTTAAATATTTTTGGTTATCGGTGAGGTGGATTATTATTGTTGTTAAAATATTTAAATGAATTGTAGTTTAATTTGGAATTTGAATTAAGACTCAGATTAATATTTAAGATTGAAAATGAGGTTGGAAATAAGAATTATAAATTTGAAGAAACGCTGAATTTATTAAAAGTAATAAACAAGAAGAAACGTTCGGAAATCAAGTGGGGTAACTCTCCCCACCCGAAAATCAATAAAGCAATTAGTAATATTATTAATATTAAAATTAATAAACTAAATAAAACTAGTGAAATCAATAATAATAAAATATGCCGTGATAAAATAAAATTAAAGAACTAATAAAAATAATACGTATCAATGAAAATAAAATAATATAAAATAAAACAAAATAAAGTAAAATAAAATGAAATAAAAGCCAATATATAAAAGAAATATATAAATATGTAAATAAATGAATAGGTCAAATAAAAGAATAATTAAAAAATTAAATAAAAATAATAAATGCAAATAGATAAATAAATAAACACATTTCTAATAGTAAGACTAAATGTAAAGGAAAAAGACAAAACAATAATAATAGTTATATATAAAATACATAATAAGATAATAGAAATTATAGATTTGAAAAAAATGTTAAATGCATTACAGTCTAATATTAACGATAGTATTATAGTAAAGGTTGTAAAAGATGAAAATATTAATAAAAATAATAATATCAATACTAGTATATGTGGTCGCCGGTTCCGAATAGACTATATTAATCTGGGTCAACGTGTCTGAGTAGAAATTTGCTTCTTGGTAGATAAGGACTGTTTATATTTTTAGGATTATTAATTTTTCAGAAAGGCAGGAGTTACATCTGTTGCCTTTTCAGCTGAAGGACTTAGCTTTCGCAACTGATTCCGAAGTGATAATTGGGTTTTTATTCTCGCTTTTCAGTTTCCAGAAAAATTTAGAGAGGGCAGTACTGTTACTATATTTGATATTGCCTAATGTCGTTTGTTGGTGGTAGAATCACGGTTTCCAATGATTTACTTCAGAGGTCACATAAAACTTGACCTCGTCGTCATGTTTGATTTCAGCTTTATAAACTGGACATATATTTACTGTTTCATTTTTTTTTTTTTTTTGTAATTGCAATTATTAGTTGCGGGAATGTTGTTATTTTGAAGGTTGTTGAAGTGTTTGTTTAGAATCGAACAGTTGTACTGTGCTATATACTGGTCGGTGTTTTAGCACAACTGTAGCTAACCTTTGTTGAAAATCTTATTAAGCGATGGGGAATGGCTGAAATGGTTATGGATTAAATTCAAAAAAAATTTCTGATATTAGTTTTGATATTTTTGCTGAAGGGCAGGTTGAACCAAATAATATTGCGTTTTGCTACGTTTCGGTTTGTTGGCGTTCTTATTACTATTGATTAAAAATTTGAAGTTAATTTTATGGTTACTATGTTCTACTGCATCTACGTATTTGCGTTTATATTTGTCAAAAATGTCCTTATTGCTAGAGTTGGTGGACAGCCTAAATTGGACCAAGTTATTCAGTATTCTAGGATGGGGATTGGATTGTTTGTTGGTGTATCTACGGTTGTATAAATCTTTCGTATATGGTTTATGATGCCCATAAGATAGGTTAAATGTAATATCCAGGAAATTGGTTATTTTAACGTTGGTGATGATGGTAATGCTCAGACTGCAGTTTTAGAAGAACTTAATTAGGATTTTTCATAGGCGGTTAGCTTTTTATGCACTTGATTTGTGTTGGCGAATAGTCCCGTCGTCCCTACAGAGCTCGGTGTTTTTAATAAAAAATAAATAAATAAAATAAAATAAAATAAAAAATAAATCTACGGCGCCAAAGTAAGCCAACAAAGTTTCCGTTGAATGAAACGCACCCATGGCAACATTAAAGTTCGTATTCGCACAGTTGGTCCACAAGAAAACTTCATAGAACAGAATGGGTTTCAGGGTCTGTTTAATGATGTTAATGTCCTATTTGCTTATGAGGCAGTAAATGTTGACCAGGTTTATCGCATCCATTAGCAACTTCTCGGTGATGGATGGGTAGAAATTGCAAATATCGAATTGGAGGAAAGAGCATTCAATTTTCTTATTTATTTTATTGAACCAATCAATGACGTCAGCAGTATTATGGCATTAGTTTCTTCCTAAAGCATCCCTTTTCTATTTACACGTTCTTTCGAGAATTTTCTTGCTTATCCTACCGATGTTATACTTGGATGGGTTTATTAATCCGTATTGGGGGTTGTGTAGGAATCTATCCTTGTGGTCTTCCATCTTGATGAATGCCTGTTGCTTGTGCAATTTATAGACTCTATCGTCGATTTTTAGTTCTTTGGCTGCCTTTTTGGCTTCGCTATTGATGGAAAATTCCCAGTGCTGGGGTGTTTTTTTTTTTTTTTTTTTTGCAATTCTTATCGAATTCTTATAGCTTTGTGATATGTGCCGACGTCGATCTGGTAATAATTGCCTATTTTATCAGAATCTTATCCGATTGCTTGATGGTAGCAATGTCTTTATACATATTTTTCTGAAGATTATTGGCTGTGTTAATGAATTTGATCTTATTAATAACGGAAAATAATTCTTTCTCGAAGCCCAGGAGTTCGTCGTCACAGTGTGGTGTTTTTTGCGACTTAAATCCTAATGATTCATTTACATGTTCATGCTTGCACTTGGTGAAGAATATCTTCCACCTCATCCTCTTGATACTCTATTTTGTGCAGAAGGGTCAGTTCATAGTCTTTTTTGCCGGGGATCAGAATGTCCTTAGTGCAGTAGTTCAGATTAAAAGGCGCCATATTCCGCTAACAATGTATATTGTTTGATGGTTTCATTTACACAGATAAAAGTGCTCAACATAAAGGAGCAAGGTATAACCAAATGAGTAAATATAGGTAGATGTACGCGCGAACGAATTATACAAATACATATAAATAATCTATAGTGTAAGAAAAAAAACAGTGCTCAATGTTAATTAACAGAGCTATTTAATATATATTAAGAAATATGCATAATATCTTACACTGATTGTACAACACTGAGTTTCATTCCGACGCAATTTTACAGGTTAATTCTCTCGAAGTTTTAGGGAAAATAGAAACAAAAAGGATATTTCCACATAGAATCAGAAAGAGACGGTCAAAACATCTAGGACAGATAATGAAGAAAAAAAAAGAATTTGATACAGAGCAGAGTGAAGGTAGTGGGGGCAAGTAAACACCAAATAAATTACGTGTCTTGTGCTTATGGATGGCAGAACAAGGGAAGAGAGGCATAGTGAAAAGACAAACATTGCAAAGAGCAACAAAGGATAGAAGAGAAGCCATGATTGCACACGTCTTGATGGGACAGGGTACGTAGATGAAGAAAGATATACTCAATGCAACGCAATGAAAGATACCGAGGACATTTTGGGGGGTCAAAAGTTTTTGACTTATGGAATTACAAAAAACGCAAGTTCTTTTCTAATAGTTTCTTTTCTCACACTTATCGTCTGTGGAACTCAATTCCAGTTTCTCGTTTCCATGTCACCTATATTCTTCAAAAATTTAAATGCAACGTTATTCGCCATCTTATTTCCGCCTGAAACCGTTTCTTTTATTCTCCTTTCTCACTAGAGTATTCTCCTACTAAGAACCAGATAAGGAATAAAAATGTGTACTGCTGCCATATATGGGTAGTTGCTGCCCAGTATTCACTTTCAAGTCTTGGTAAAGACCAAAAGCGTCTCCACGTCCTTGTGGGTGACAAATTATTTTCTACGCTGCAGCCCTCTCTCACAGACAAAATGTCGCAAGCCTCTCACTGCTCTGTCGCGACTTCCATGGAAAGTGCTCAGGCGAAGTACATTCCTTAGTTCAGCCATTTCTAACTTTCACAGCTAGGACCGACTACTCTACGACCTTTGTAGCGAACGACCCTCATTCCCTTCATATTCTAATGATGAAAGCTGCTACTTCCCGTGAACTGTCGCCCTGTGGAATCGACTCTACAATCTTAAATTGTTCAAGTCTAGAGTTAACCATTATCTTCCCTATGTAACCGCTTCGTCTGCGCCTCTTACTTTGTAACCCTCTACCTCGGTGGCTCCCGGGCCTTGTACTGGCTGAATCTCACTGTAAAAAAGTTGTTTTCCGGAACCGCTACTTTGTGGAACCGGCTCCCAAGGGGATATTTCCTCGATCACTACAATTATAACTTCTTCAAGTCTAGGGTTAACTGTTATCTTCCCCACATGTCTGCATCAACTGTGCCTCATATTCCTCGTACTATGCTCCACTTTTGCGAGAGCCAGATCAAGCCGAATATGAAGTACTGCTGCCATATATGGCAAGGAGCTGCCCAGTCTACACTTTCAAGTTTCGATAGAATCGAAAGGATTTTTCATGCTACAAATTCGCAAGCTTCTCACTGCTCTATGGCTACTTCCATCATTTCTAACCTTCGAAGCTATGACCCGCCATGCTACGCAGATTATAGCCAACTACCTTTATTTCCTTTGTATTTCATTGGGGAGATGTAAGTTCCACTCAAGCAACTTCTTCCCTCGTTTCCTTCCCCATACATCTGCATAAACTGTGTCGCTTATTTTGTAACACTCTATCTCGATTGGCTCCCGGTCCATGTACCTCACTGTAAAAAAAAAGAAGTAAAACTCCCAGTAATTTAGTTGATTAGCGTAGTTTTGAATTAAACAAAAAAACTGTTGAATCATTCGCAACCGAGATCCTTACATTTGAATACTTATAAAATCCAATATAACTAAAGCTATACATCTATGCGTTCGTATATATTCATTTAAAAGTAAATGCATTCTCGTCTCCAGACTAATACCGGTCCTTCGTAAACTGTGTCAGATCTACTTAACAGCTAAATGTATTTCCCAGAAAGAAAATAAAAATAAAAGATTTATATATATAAACAAAACGGGGCCAAACCTGAAATTGTTGAAAATACACTTGTGGTGAGACGGTTCGCGATTCGTTGACTTATTTACATTGGTGAAATAACTGTTAAGTCAACTGACTTTTATTTAGGCGATCAAAGAAACATATTTATCAATATAGATATTCAAATATTTGCTGTACTCAAGTATTTTTATCTACATAACGAAACACGTACAAATAGGCATTGCTCATCAAACTTGATAATTTGAACAATTACAGTCATCCATTTTGCATATGTAGATAAGTGCCTATCGTAGAAGGATGGTTAATAATTTCCTAGCAGATCGATTTATAAGTTTAGGGAGTTTGATTTTCACAAGGTGCCCCACTATTGTCGCTATGTCAGTGAGCAAGCAAAGCTTAGTAAATAAGGAAATTTTTCTTTCGGTTTACTACCAGCGCTAAATTTTTGACGTTCAAGTCCAGATATAATCGAATGCTGTTTTTCAAGGCTAGAGGGCTATTTACAACATTGTCGACACATCGCCTTCCGTCTTTAATAATACAACATTTGGTCTTAAAGAAATAAGCTTGATTTAGTAGATATATTCTTCTTCTTCTAAGCCCTGTGCCCCTTCAGGATGCGGGCTATCATGGTCCTCCACAACGTTCTGTCCTATGCACTATCTTTTTCACTCCCTTTTCTGCCATCCACTTACACAGGCTTGTTAGGTAGGTTACTCGTGCCACCACCACCACCCCGCCTCGTTCCTATGGCCTTTAACATGTCTGGTGAGTGCCAACTTCTCCAAGCCCTCAAGTCAAAAATAGACAGAAAGAAACAGTGATTCACCTACCTAACGAACTCGTTCAAACGAATGGTATAACAAGGAGTAGAGATATTAAAAAGGAAAACATTATAAGAACTAAAAAAGATAGGAAGTTGTGAAGAGCCATGATCGCCAACACCTTGAAGAGGAACGGCATATAGAAAAATAAAAATAAATGGTTTAGTTTTTCGGAAAATGGAAACAACAAGGAAAGGTACTTAGTCAAATAGAGTTGAAATTTCTGTACTACAAGGAAAAAAGAAGGTTTGGAGAATCTAACACACACAGGATACACTGAAGGCAAGACAGCCAAAAGTAAACAGCGAGTAATCTACTTAACGAATTGATAAAGTGAGTAAGATGGCAGTACAAGGGCAAATAGGGATAGAAAAAATTAAAAGTTACTTAGAGCAACAAAAAACAGGATGTTGTGGAGAGCCACAATTGTCCACGTTCAGAAGGAACATGTCAGATATAACAAGTATCTGATTAATATATTTTCATGGAAAAAAATCTTTGATATACGAAAGAAGCATTTCAGTGGAATCTTTCCAGTCATCTTCACGTATTCTAATGAAGTAGTAATATTGTAGGCATTACGATATAGATAAATAGCTCAAGCTAAAGAATAGTAAAATCATTTTATTTCTTGCAAAGCATTTTGGTAATTTTGTGTCTAGGACAATATGGTCAAGCGATTGTAGGTTGTATCGAGATTTTTCTAAAAAATTGATGAGTCTTTAATCGCATATGTTGGGACACGCTAAAAGAGTTTAATTGTCTTGGTCAAACAGTAGCTCGCCATCTACATATATCCCGTTTGGCATTCTGGATGACACGATTAATTTCATGAGGAAAATAATGTTTATTAAAATTGTGTTTGTTTGTTTCGTTCTCATTTGTTCACTCACACATTTTCATAAATTACAACATACAATTATTACAATGATTTTTTTTTTTACTTGCGCAAACTTTCACTGAAGGTAATGTTTTCATCATTTTAAACCATAGGTGATTTTCACCAAATATCATACATTTAAATAAGCCACATTTGGATAGCAACCTTTCTTTTAAACATCTTTCGTCGAATATGACAGACAAAAAAAATTTGATTCATTTTTTTATTTATTTTTCCAACATTCTTATATTTTTCCGTTTGATGATAGCAAAAGAATGAAAAAATGATCCGTATTGTCCATTTTGTAGAAAGCGTTTTCGACACGTCTCTAGCCATTTTCAAGGCTTATTTTTATAGGTGTAGTTAATTTTTTTTATGTTTAACTGTTTAAGATGTATTTAAAAACTAAAAAATACACCCCCTTAAACAGTCAAATATGAAAAATAATTAACAGCTATAAGCATCCACCTTTGAAAATGGCTAAAGAAGTTGCCGAAAATGCTTGGCATGTTTAAAAGATCATACATGTAGACATATTTTGCTTTTGAATCAGGAAACGTTCAAAATATTTTTTCGCTGGAGAACAAATTTATATTTATTTAAAAAAAAAAAAAAATTAACAGCGTCTGTTAATCAGTCTGTCATCCGTCATCAATGTCATCCGTGAAAAGATTAGACGTCAACTTTTTAATTATATAAAAAAACAAAAAATTTACCAAAGGCAAAAAAAAACCCAAAAAACAAAACAAATAAACTTTTCGCCATTTCTAAGTCAGGTGTTTACGCGTATGCATAAAAATGGCTGAGGTACCTTCAACGAAAAATCTTTTTCATGATGAGCCCACTGCTCAGAAAGGGTTAACCATGACTGGTTGAATTCTTTCCCGTGTTTATTTGCACCTCTCTAGCTGGATGAAACACACGCGCACACACAAACAGACACAAACACTTACACACACACAGACACACACAGACGCATTTACGCCTTTAGTTGGTCTTGAAAAGATCTAATGCATTAAAAACATTCTTTGTTTGAATCTATCATTATTTTAGTTCCAATTAATCCATTTCCGTTATGTTTTCATGAAAGATTTATCTGTCCGGGAAAATAACTTAGCTAAGACTCAAGCAAAACATTGAACGAAACGTTAAACAAATACAGAGGCATAAATTCACAATACGGTGCCATGAAGATCCACAGGTTTAGACACAATCACCCCTGTTCTTTGGACAAGTTACGCAGTCGAACGAATGTATTTTCATATTAACACACACACAATACTAATCAATCAATTACTCCCACGACAGACAAGGGAAAGTAAAAAATTATCCACACTCATATATAAGATATGTTATGGCGAAGTTAAGATAATGTTTTTACTTACCCTCGTGTGTGTGTGTATATATATATATATATAAGTAAAGAAAAAAAAGGAAAACTTATATTTGCCGACGAGTCCTTTGAGAACAAATGCAAGGATTTTATAGACAAGAGCAAAATTTTATTGGTTTTTCAAAGCTATTACGTTTAGGAATACTCACAAATATATATCAGCCGAAAACTCAACCAAGCTATGGAGGACACCAACTGACACAATTCAATGTCTAATAGAACGAAAGTGAGTAAGGGATATTTTTTATGTAAAATAGTATTTAAATTATTTTAGTTTGTGATAAATTTATATGTTATATGCTTTGTATAACACAAAGTGAAGGGCTTAACCGTTTTTCTTTCAATATTTGCGTATAGACAAGCAATAAATAGACAGTAACATACGCACAAACACTACCTTACCATATATATATATATATATATATATATATATATATATATATGTGCGTGTGTGTGTGTGTGTTTGTATCTGTGCGTGTATATATATATATATATATATATATATATATATATATATATATATATATATATATACGCACAGATACAAACACACACACAGACATATATGTGAAAAGTGTGTGTATATAAATATAAATAAATATATATATATATATAATTATTTATATATTATATGCGCGGTACTTATTAGAAAGCGCTCAATATCAGAGATAGAGCTAACATATTTGGTTGGAATGATGTGAATTTGTGACCCTGTTTCACGTTTTTGCGATCGTCAGATAAATTGTCTGACGATCGCAAAAGCGTGAAACCCAGGGTCACATACTCACATCAATCCAACCAAATATATATATATATATATATATATATATATATATGTGTGTGTGTGTGTGTGTGTGTGTGATAAAATATTATAAAAATATGGACATAGAAAAATCTTTCCTTGACTACTCCCTAAAAACATACCCATAAACCTTATATATATATATATATATATATATATATATATATATATATATATATATAAATTGCAAATTCAAACTTGACCCATACTGGCGAGTTATAAATTTGAGTAACAATAAATTTTCACTCAATACATTCAGGGTATTAAATAAAGGACTAAGCTTTTGCCTTAGTTCCCCAAGGTTTGATAAAGACACCTTGGCAAAGGACTTGGAATCCTTCTTCAGAAGAATACGGTTAAAAGCCCACTATGTGGAAAATGATCATACACCTTCCATACTTGAGACATTAAAAGAAAAGGACACTACCTACACCCCACAAAACACAGACATTACTATACAGACATTTGAACTAGCCGTGGCAAATGACAAAGAAAACAACAGCACGTAAGCTGCCACGTGACAATATTACTGAAGAGGAACATATACCCCTCGATACGCTGACACATAGAGATGACCTAATCATAACACACGCTGACAAAGGGGGTGCGACAGTGATCTGGGGAATCGAAGAATACATTAAAGAGGCCAACAAACAGCTAGCCGACAAAGAAACCTATAAAAGCTTACCTACAGATCCCCTTCCAGAATACCAAAAAGAATTAACTAGCTCACTAAACATAATGCTTCGCAACAATCTAATCGACAAGGAAACATACACAGCACTTACACCCACAAACATTACACCTGCTCGTTTCTATCTCCTTCCTAAAATACACAAAAGCAACAGCCCAAGAAGGCCGGTTATTTCATCGTTCAACTGCCACACGACAAAAATTTCCAAATACATAGACCATTACATACAACCGCTAGCTAAGGAAGTAAAATCCTACATCAGAGACACAACAGATCTACTGAACAAAATTAATCACATACAAACAGTACCAGAGAATGCTATTCTAGTGACTATGGACGTTAGGTCCCTCTATTCAAACATTAAAAACATCGAAGGGCTAACCGCCCTTCAGGAAGCACTTACTAAAAGAAGAAAACAAGATCCCCCCACAGAAGTCATCATAAAACACATGGAGCATGTCCTTACATTGAATACTTTCAACTTCAATGGCGCACACTACCTTCAAATAAGAGGTTGTGCCATGGGCACCATTGCAGCTCCATCATATGCTACAATATTCATCGGAAAATTTGAGGAGACCCATATCTATCCAATCATTGGTAACGACTGCGTATTCTATGCAAGATATATCGATGATATATTCTCTGTATACACGGGTAGTGATGACAAACTTACCCAATTCCTTATGACCCTAAACACAGTGCACGACTCAATTAAGTTTGACTATGAAAAATCCACAACATCAGTAACATTTTAGACACTCGCATTTACATAGATGAAAACAGGAAACTACAAATGACACTACACACTAAAATCACCGACACCCACAACTATCTACACTTTAAGTCTTCCCACCCTAAACACCTCAAAGAGAACCTTCCCTAATGAGCCAAATGATAACACACACCCACAACAATACACACGCTTACACATGTCATACTCACTCACTCCCTAAGAACCAAATACTAAACAGAGACACATCCCCTCGCCAGGTCCAATAAAACTGTCAAACTGACCAGAGAATTCAGAGCAACATGTATCTATCCAGCTCTTATCTCAAATAACAACTTAAAAGAGACTGTTTGACCAACACAAGGAATGTTAAAAGATTTATTTTAAAAAGATAAAAAAATAAAAAAAACAAATGAAAACTACAGACAAAAGTTCATTTTCTCCAGCAAAAGACTCATTTCTGTAGTTTAGTGCTACCAGCAAGCAGAAATATTTCTCCTCCCGATGATGGCCATTTTGGTCGAAACTAGTCGAGGAATCTAAATGGAATAATAATAAAACAAACAAAAATAAAAAACGAAAGAATATTAATCTACAACCCAGTTTGTCTAAAGATTTTAATTTTTTAATTGTTCAATATATATATATATATATATATATATATATATATATATATATATATATACACACACACACACACACACACACACACACACACACACATATATATATATATATATATATATATATATATATATAGAGAGAGAGAGAGAGAGAGAGAGAGAGATGGATGTGCAGATAGAGGAACGTTTATCGGCGCGAAAGGTGACATTACTAAGCCGAGTTCTAATTTTGTTTCTTTCACTTCCACTAATGCCCTGTGAAAAAAGAATGAATTAATCTTCCTCGGGTGATGGGTTAAATAGTAGTGTAGACATGTCCCTCTTGTCTTGGGTGGTTGCAAATCTAGAAGAAGAAAGATTATGAATTTCAGGAGGGCTATTTGGAGCCTCTGTGACACACTGTGAATCATTTCTTCTTCTGAAAACTGTGATTGGTTCTGCGCAATCCTTTATTCCACTCTTGACTCATCTGGAGCGTCCTTGCCTGACATTCCAATCTATTGTCTGATATACAATGGTCTCTGCTATCCGTGGTTTCTTCTATTATCTCTAACCTGCACCTGATGGTGTTCCCTGGAAGAGACCTTAAGAAATGTGCTCCCGGACTAGCTCCTGTTCTCTCAAAATTATACAAAAAATATCTGGCTGCCTCTTGATTTCCTCTTCTGTTTTTTCCAGTCTTTAAGAACTCAGGTGACCCTTCCAACTATCGGCCTATTAGCCTTCTACTTTTGGCAGATTACTAGCGTCCTTAATCAACTCAGAATTCGTTATCTCACATCTCAGGGCGTTCTTTCAGATAGTTATTGCTTTACATCTGATCCAAACCGCGAAATGAATTTGTCCAGAACACTCAGACTTCTAGACATTTTTTTGCTAATGCAGATGCCCCCCACCCACCCCTGCCAGATATCTATCTTTAGAACTACTTTGTTCTTAATTTTCAGCAGTGACCTTCCCGATGACATTAGTTCTCAAATTATTATCTGTACTGATGACACAACCATTTACTCATGTCTCGATATCCAGTTTGATTAGTTCGATGAGGTCAAATTGGAATCTGATCTAAAAATTTACCTACACTCTGTTGTTAACTGGGGCAATGATTAGCATGTTAACTTAAAATGTTATGCGGATGTTAGGCAGAAATGGGTCTCTGAGATTACACATTTGATGTTATCCTCCATGAGAATTACTCGTTGTATCTTCTTGGACTAACACTTTCGGCTGACATGAAATGAAAAGATTATATTGAATCCATTGCTTGGCCTGCTGCTAAGAATTTGGGTTCACTCTGTCCTGCTGGACAATTTTTCTCTCTCTAGAATCTATCTTACATATTTGTAAGTCTATGCATTGAATATTGCTCCTGCTATATATTTAGAGATTTTTATAAAGTACAAAGAATAATCAGCAATATTATTGGTGCTGACCTGGCGTCTCGGCTTCATTCATGTTCCCACAGCCGTAATGTAGCTTCACTGTGCCTTTTCTATAGATAATTTTATTGTAATTGTTCGGGATGTACTCTTCACTATGGTACGTAGATTTTATGGATTTAAGCGCAGTATTAGATTGGCAACAAGGTCTCATCAATTCAGAATTGAATTGACTCGATGTAACCGTAAGTTCTATGCTAACAGTTTCTTTTCTCGCACTTATCGCTTGTGGAACTCTCTTTTTGATCCATGATTTCCAGCTAACTTTGATATTCAAAAAAATTAAATGCTATGTCAATCTTTATCTCCTAGTCTCCTGAATTACTGTTCTATTGTTCTCCCTCTTTGATAATGTTTCTCTTTTTTCTTATTCTTTCACACCCAGTAATCCCTTTTGTCTTGCATGGGGTTAACTAATAAAAATATAAAAAAAAATCAAATTTGTTTGTCTCGCGATTCGAATCTAAAACGAATTGTTTAGCCATTAGACGGGAGAATCCAACACACACACACACACACACATATATATATATATATATATATATATAATTATTTATTTAAAAATATGATTCCAACACGCTACATTAAATTAAAGTACTAAGCTCTGTTCCATCTTCAAGCGAATTTTTTTTGGAATAACTTATTTCTGAAATTTTCGTGTTTTATAAGCATATTCATTATTGAAATCAAAATTTCTATGGTAACGGCTAGAGCAATTGTTTAAAGAAAAAGGGGCGTAAGGTGTTAATAATTTGTATCAATATCTCAGTTACATTCACAGATGTCAAGTCAGGGTAAGGTTGGGGTGTCTAAATTTAAAGCGGAAGATGACAATGCTAGTCTGGTTAAGTGTCTATGGAGATTTATTTATTTTTTTATTTTATTTTTTTATTTTTTTCTGAAAGGGTTTTGTGTATATAAAAACTGTCGTAAATCACTAACATTTGTTTTTTGACGACTTCATAAAGGGTTATCTTTTTTGTAGGGCATTTAAACTATTTATTAGGACTATGGCTTTTAAAATTTATTTTATTGTTTGTTAGTTTTTTATGCTAATTATTCAGTGCAAAAATTTGGTGATGTCGGCAAAAAACCGTTAACTCATGTCTATTGTTTAATAATGTGTAGTTTTTCATGTAGGCATGGGTCATGCCAAGTTTTACAAGTTCTAGTTTTGTTTATAATTTTCCATTTAACTTTTGGTGCTTTATTCATTTCCTTCTAATGCCAAAAATATTTAGATAGAGATGTCTGATTTCTTTTATTTATATTGTTGAAAGAGCACTTATGCTGCCTCCATCTGGTTTTAAATTCATTCTTCGTAGACCCAGAGAGTCCTAATACTAATATGATATACATTATCATATTAGTATTAGGAATCTCAATGGATGAGATAGTACATTGGTATACCACAGATTTAACGCAGCATTTATTTTCCAATGGGCAGTCTTCTGGGTTTCTACAATCACATAATTTTTCTCTATTTTTGTCTAATTTAAGTGTAGGGTTTTTATTAATACTATTCAGGCATGGGGTTTTGTTCTGGATTTTATTATTGTGTTTTTTTATTATGCTTTCTAGATTTTCAGTGCAGCTGTAACTTAATTTTAGGGTGTTTTTATTAAATATATTACTAAGTCTACTATTGGTAGGAAAGTGTTTTTCAATTAAAGCTAGGAATTTCTGTCCTAGTTTAATACTAACCATTTGGTTGAACGGTGGGGTATACCAAATGATTTTTCTTTTCCTGTTTTTTTTCCGGTTAGTACAATTGTTTCTGTAATTGATGTTAGCATTTTTGTATCCACTATTTTTTAGGGCTGCGTTATAAAAGTTACTGTGTTGTTGGAATATTTCTTTGTTAGCGGAGTTAATGCTGATTCTATTCTCTATTGATGAGGGTATATGTTTAATTATGGATGGAGGGTGGTTTGACTTCGGGTGTATATATAAGGGGTTAGTATTTGTTTTTTTATAAGGTTGGCATGTGTTGTTTGTTAAATCTAGAGTTACGTCGAGGAAGTTTACCCTTTTCAATTTAGTACAGACTGTTATTTTTAAGTTTAGATTTTTAAATTCACTAAATATAATCTTTCTTATTTTCTCTATTTTAAAATTAGTAGAACTCTTCACTACCATGAGCCCGTCATCTCTATACAGTCCGATGATCTTAATATCTATTTCACGGTGCGCGGTCAAGTTGTACAGTATTAAAAGACAGAAGACTAAGCAGAGTCTAAAGATCCCATAGTGATGTCAAAAATGTCATTATTGTTTTTTATCCATTGGTCCTCATTATGAATGAGGACAGATTTTTTTTTGCACTGAGAATTATATCTATTTCTTCCTTTGTCAGGTTAGAATACACAGCAGCAAACTCCAGGGCAGCTGTGAATAGATCCTTCGATATTGATGGGTAGTAATCCACGATATCGAACTGTAATAGGGTCCAATCACGTTTATTATCAATATTGGTAAACCAATTGATGACATCTTTGGTATTGATCCATAATTTTGATCCAAGGTGGTTTTTAATTTGGCGAGTAATTCTTTCTGAGATTCTTTTGCTGATCTTACCTATGTCGGGTCGGGTAGGGTTAATTATTCTTGTAGTAGGGTTTTCCATAAAATCTTGTTTATGGTCTTTAAGAGTTATGTAACATTCCTTTTCAGCAAGTTTGCCTACTTTATCACTAATTTTTAATTTATCAGTTATTTTTTACTAGCTCTGTTAATGCTATTAACCATATTTATGTTGTTGTTGCAAGCTTTTTTATAAGTCCTGGTTAAGTTTTTTTTAATTAAGTTGTTGTAGTCATCTGCTGCCAATTTGTAGAAGTTGCCAGTTTTGTCAGACATAACTAGTATTTTATCACAATCATTTATGCCTTTAAATATTTGGTCTAGATGTTTTTGGAAGTGGCTTTTCTTTTTTTGAAAGGAGATGTTATTGATAATATTGAGTAGGTCTTTTTCAAATTCATATAGCTGTTTGTTGAATGGTGCAACTTTTTTACTTTTAAAGCCGTAAACTTCGTGTTCTTTATCGGTTGAGTTATTCCCACGAAAGTAGAAGAATGCTTTCCATCTCATTCTTCTAATTAATTCCTCTGTTTTTGTAAAAGTTTAACAAAATAATTCCGTTTGTTTGTTTGTGGAATGTTTTTTAGAGAAATTCCGAAATTTACTTTTTCCATAGTTTAAAAAAGTTATTTTAAAAATAAAGGTTCAGAGTGCTCGACCTAAATTCGGGAGCCAATATATGTGAAAAATATATAGAAAATAGGAAAGAACTCGTTAGGTAAATAATACAAATCTTTTGTATTTTTGTTATTATTTTTTAAAAATAGTGCTCGATACAAAAGTAGAGCATATATATATATATATATATATATATATATATATATATATATATATATATATATATATATATAAAAGTGAACATATATATATATATATATATATATAAGTGAACATTGAAGTCAACATTTAGAGGCGACAGTCTGTTTCATGCTAGACGCAATCATCAGGCCAAATATATATATATATATATATATATATATATATATATATATATATATATATATGGTGTATCAAACATACTTTTACAAACTTTGGGGCGGATTCCACACACCAAACAAGGACAAAAATCCAAATAAACATATGTCCGCAAATCCTTCGTTTTTGAGTTAATAATTTTAAAGTTTATGGTAGACGCTGTGAAATGTACAATCCAAGATACAATCCAACAAAGCTGGCATCCATTTACACAAGCTCGTTAGGTAGTTTTCCTTCTGTTCGTCTTGTATACAATAAGGCCTGTGAGTGTCGAATTTACTAAATCTTCTTTCCTCATTATGTATCCAAAAATGTTGTCTCATTCTGATTCTAAGTGCGAGGATCCATTTTTTTGTTTCAAGTTGCTTACATGTTTCATCCATGGAATGCTCAATATCCTTCTACAGAACCACATTTCTTTTGCTTCATATTTCCTCTCCACCTGTGAGGAGATTTTCCAGTATGCACTGTCACAACGGAGGACTGATATTACATATCATTATATATCATCCACGTCCTGAAGGGACACGGCAAATCGAAGAAGAACTACAAAGTTTGTGTAAATGGTTGCCAGAACAGGAATTAAGAGAAATAGCGAAAATACAACACAATGGAACATCGGTTGTCGAACGGACCCCTTCTTTAACAAATCGGTTGCCGAACAAAATTTCGAACTACAAAAATGTCCCGTTTGATGAGGCCTGATTTTACTGGTATATCTTGTGTTGTACATTAATTCTTCTATTTTTTAAGTATTTCATAAGCGACCATGGGACCTAAGAAAGTGGAAGTGAAAAGGCAGAAAGAAAAATAGTGAGAACAACAATAGAAGTGAAGAAAGAGATTATGCGAAAGTATGAGAATGTCATTCGTGTTTCAGATCTGGCTTTATAGTATGTCTTAGCAAACATGATTTATACCATACCTAAGAAAAAGGAAACAATAAAAGAAGCTAAGGTTGCCAAAGGAGTGAGTGTGATCACCAAGCAAAGATCTCAGACATTAGAAGAAGTTACTACTGATTTGGATCAACGAAAAGCAGTTGGACGGTGACAGTATTTCGGAGACAATAGTTTGTGAGAAAGTAGAACATCTGCATCAGGAATGCTCAAGAAAACCCCAGGTACAAATTCTGAGAATGATGTGTTTAAGGCTAGTCGAGGCTGTTTTGAAGCATTTAAGAAACGAAGTGGCATACACAATGTGGTTTGTCATGAGCCTGCAAGGGCTAACAAAAAAGATGCAAAAGAGTTTGCGAAAGGGTTTGGTGTTTATGTGAATGCTGGGGTTTTTATTCCACAGCAAGTGTTTAATTGTGATGAAACTGGACAGTTTTGAAAGAAAATGCTTAAAAGAACATACATAACCCAGGAGAAAAAGACTTTGCCTGGACTATGAAGGATAGGCTAACTCTTTATTTGTGGCAATGCTAGTAGTGATTTTCAGCTGAAGCCAATGCTTGTTTATCATTCAGAGAACCTCCGTGTGTTTAAGAAAAACAACGTTATGAAAAGCAGGTTGCTGGTCATGTGGAGGGTTAACAGTATGGGCCTGGATGACCAGACAGTTTTTCCTGGATGCATGAAGCTTTCGCTCCTAGTGTGAATAATTACCTTGCCAGTGAAGTCCCTGCTGTTGCTAGACAATACTCCTGATCACCCCGTTATGGCGTCTGAGTTACTGGAAGAGTTCGACTTCATTATCGTGTAGTTTCTGCCTCCTAATATGACTACACTCATTCAGTCAATGGACTAACAGGTCATTTCTAACTTTAAGAAGTTATACACCAAAGCACTTGTGCTTTGAAGTTACTTCTGACAGGGTGTTAATTCTCCGTAACTTTTGGAAGAGCCACTTCAATATCCTGCATTGTTCAATATCCTGCATTGTTCAATATCCTGCATTGTTTATTGACGCCCGGCAGCAACTGATTCACAGGACATTAAATTCAGCCTGGAAGAACCTCTGGCATGACTATGTTACAGAGAGTTTTTGAGAGATTTGAGACATCTTACTGAAGTTGTCGATGACATCGTGTTTCTGGGCAAAATCATGGGCCTGGAAGTCAACAATGATGACGTCGAAGAGTTGGTGGAGGAACCCAGCACTGAGTTGTCTACTGACGAACTCAAACTCCTTCAAAAGAAGCTGCAGAAGGAGGGGGTCTTGAGGAGACATCGAAGGCAGAGGAGAGACTGCTCTTATTAAAGAAATGTGTGCAAAATGGAGTGAAGTGAAAAATTTTGTTGAAATGTATCACCTTTTCAATGACAATGCTATATTTCACTTTCGTAAAATTGTGAAACAGAGACAAAAGCAAGTTTCAATAGAAAGTTATTTTGGTGAAAAAGAGGCCTCGCGAGTTTCAGGCAAAATCTGCTAGCAAGAAACAGAAAATCCAGGAGATTGGGGGGGACTCGCCTTCCAAACAACAACATCTGACTTCATCTCCACCCTCCACTTGTGCCATCAAGTCTCCTCAACACAGGTAAGGATGAATAATTTTTTTTCTTATTTATATGCAGCTTTATTCTTTGTGTTTATCTTTTTTTTTTCTTTTATCTTTTTTTTTTTTTTTTTAGATCTAATGATTTTCATTGATTTTGTGTCTGAACATGTACACAAAATACTGTTGTAAAAGTTTGAATAAGCAATCATCCGGGATCCAGGAATGGATTAATCCATTTTACATTGATTCCTAGGGGGAAATTGTTTCCGTTTTCAAACTTTTCGCTTAACGAACGACGTTCAGGAACGAATTAAATTCGAAAATCGAGGTTCCTTTGTATTTGCTAAGAGCTCCAAAGGACAAGATGATTGTTCACGTTTTGAATTTACACGGCGCAGAAGAAGAAGAACGAGTTTGTGTAAAGACTGGAATGTGAGGATTGGTTACCTGCGGTCCAAATATCGCAGAAATACTGCATTTTTATCTCGATCTGCCTCTGGTCGGCGGTAAAATCTCATATATCATAGCAAAATATTTTTTGTAATGAGAGAATCTGGTATGATTTGAGCATGGGGCCCTGTGCCATCAAGCTAGACCTCAACATCGAGATGAACAAATAGAACAGACGTACAGGGTGCGATGGGTAAATTGCCGCCACTTTATATTTTTACTTTCGCGCATGGGCATTGTTTGTTTTGGATTGTTATCCCTTGTACCGTGTATGTGCGTTAATTAAGGCGATCAATTCAAACAAGCTGGAAAGAAACGAGACGAATGGTTGGGAAACGTCGAATAAACTACTTTGAAAACGACGTAAAAAAAACAGTAATTCTTTACTGTGATTATTGTTTATCATGAGGGTGAAACAGACAGACTGAGAAATAAGCAGAGAGTGATGATTAAAAGACACACGTGCAGTTATGGACACGTGTATTGATGTACTTCATGGTGGATTAGTGCTTAAGTCAAACTAATTGAGACACCGGAAATTACTCTTCAAAGGACACTGACTTAATACTTCGTCAAATAAATCGGGATTTGGATTGGGAAACAGTCACAGAAATTGTGTACACATTTCGTAATATTCCCAAATTTCTCGTCGATACTCATCTCCAGTTTAATTAACTTCGTTGGGTTTGTTAAAATTGGATGTCAGTCGAGAAATGTTCAAACAATATTCTTATTACTGACATAATTTACAGGGATGGAAGCACTGTGAAGTAATGGATAGAGGCTTGGAGTTAGGAATCGGTGAGCCGAGTTCGAATTCCAGTCGTGCTCATTACATTAACTTACGTGTTAATACACATTGGAAAAGTTATGGATCCATCTTTCCTCCCATCCAACTATAAGTAAATACCAAGACGGTCTGGGCCCTATAAACTTGGTTGGCAACTGGTGTAGGAAATTAATTAAGAGGTTAAAAATTTAATTTTCTTTTAACATTTTAATAGTCTGTTGTGAAAGGTGAAATTCTTTCAGGAATGGAGGTATTTAAAAACGGTTAAATTTATTAGCTCCTGTTAATCAATATAAAAAATATAATATATAAATTTATCCCATATTAAAATAATTTAAATAGCAATTGTATGAAGAATCCAACAACATCATTTACTCACTTTCGTTTGTGAGAGCTTAAATTACGTCGCTTAGCATCTTCCATAATTTACCGAGACTATTCAGACTATATTTATGAGCATCTCTGAAGTTTGGAAATTAAAAAAATTAACATCTTTACTTTTTTTTTATAAATACATGTTGCAAAATCCTCAAATTTGGCTTGATAGCGTCCATCAGCCAAGATAAATTTCCCTTTTATCTTTATTCTTTATTCATATTATCTTTTTACAAATATATTGTAGTTATATTTGAAATTATAGACATACATGTGCAGATAACTACAAACATATGTGTATGTGTATGTATATATATATATATATATATATATATATATATATATATATACACACAAATACATACATACATACATATATATATATATATATATATATATATATATATATATATATATATATATATATATATATATGCACACACACACTGACTAACTGATGATTGCGTGAAAACGCACGAATCTGTTGTTTTTTATTTGTTTTCTATTTGTTTTCTGACCATAGGATCTCATTTAATTTTTTATTTATTTACTAGCCATCAGGTCTCAATTAAATATCCCTGGAGACCTACCAAACTCTATTTGCAACATGCTCATTGATAATGAACATATAATTGACTCATCCACACGTAAAAAAAAAAACAAAAAAAAACTAAAAATAATAGAAGCATAATTTTTTTATTATTATTTAATCAGAAACAACACTCAGTAATATATACTATGAACACAGCCATAATATGCTGACCGTGTTTGGAAAATAAGACATAATACTAGATACATACATAAAACAATCCATACATTTAGATAAAAGTAAAAATTAAATCATCGTTGGTAATGGCTAAAAGTATAGACGAAAGTGCTCGGGCATACAGACACAGAACATTATGACAATTTCTACATAATTTATATCCGGAAAAGAAAAATATATATATATAAACACAAGAAAAATTAAATAAAAAACTTAACCACAGTTCTTTGTCAGTCGTCTTTAATGAACCTTGTATAAAAGAGGAATTGCTTCCCAAATACACACACACATACACACACACGTATATATATATATATATATATATATATATATATATATATATATATATATATATATATATGTATAGGCCGCATTTTATTTTGAAATTTCTTATGAAATGATTTAAGAAATAAATACTCAGCTCAGAACACCCTATTTCGAAGATTACCGCCCAATCTTTTTACCAACCACCGCAAAATCCCCCCAACAATTCACCTTGCGTTGCAATATAATAATTCAAGCAAATATCATATAATCGTAGATTTTTTATTCCTATTCATCATCAGCGATAATATATCATGATCCTTACATCCTAATGTCCCCCACAAATCATTATTATCCCTTCGTTAATACCGTGGGGCATTTGATAACCCCAGGAAATGTTTTCATTAATATGTAGCAAGTGGCATATCAGATTTTCATAATTAGGTTAGTAACATTCTGAATATCTCTGTTACAAAGAGTTTCAGGATTTAGTAATAATATTTGTGTGAATTACAATTTGTTTAATCTAAATAAGTAAAATGCAAATTCTATATGTTCGTTCGTGTGTCTGAAATCCCTATAACTTGGGCCACACTTGCTCGACATAGAGATATACATTTCTGGAATCAGGGTAATCCAGGATTGAAAATCTGGCCTTGATCTGGTGCTTGACTATACAGCATTAGGGTTTATGTCCATATGAGGAAGGAACAGTTAAAGATTCCAACTTTAAATTAACTAAAGAAAAATTAGTGAATTTAAAAATTTTAAATTTGTATTGAGTAACACAAAACTCGGTGAATTTAAATATTTTGTTTTAAATTTTGTGAATTGATGAAATAATTTTTATCTCTTCAAAATGGGAAACGTCCTCTTGGGAGTCGATTCCACAGAGAAGTGGTTCGTGGGAAGAAGCTGTTCGTATGGATCTTACTTCACACCGATAGATGTGGGTGGTTTGCTACTATGTAAATGGCATGACGTGTCCTGTATGCGAAGGTTTGAAATGACGGAAGTAGAGAATGTAGTTCGTCCGAACACCTTCCGAGGAAGTAGCGATATAGCAGCAAGTAATCTCATTTAGTCCTGCCGCCTTTTTTTCCGTTCATGTTTAGGTACTTTCATGATTATATATATTCTAGGTTTTTCATTACTGTGGAAGGAATGTAGTCTCTCTGAGAACCTTCCATGGAAGCAGCGACAGAGCAGCGACAGAGCAGCGACAGAGCAGCGAAAGGTTTGCCACATCCTGTCTGTGAGAGAGAAGTTGGAGGGTGGAGAATAATTTGTCAGCCACAAGAACTTGGAGATTGCAGAGTGAGGACTGGGAAGCTCCTGTCCAAATATGATAGCATTTACGGCCTGATCTGACTCTTGTAATAGTAGAAGATAGCAGGAGGAATCAAGTATTTATTGGAGCGAACAGGGAGCCGACCATTTTACCTGCATCATTAGCAATGGATCGTATGTACAAGATCGTCTTGAGGGCAGGTGCAAGTGTGAGGCACTGTGCTCCACCCCCTTCGAAGGGAGATCAGTTCATCCTGACTGGTGGCAGTTCGGGGTCCGATCAGCGATGATGGAATAAATTATTAATGAGTATTAATTATTATCCGCGTCTTTTAAACTTCCTATCATTTTTACTTTCATTCATATCACACACCTCATTTATCATAATTATTTTAACAGTAACACTCTTTCTTAAGTGACGCTCGAGGCTTATGTTTGGGTGAACTTTAGTATATAAATTATTCGTCGTCATCGTCATCAGCAGCAGTGCCATGACCGTGTGTGATAGAAGCGTCGCCGCGCAACTGATCGCCTGACCAATTCCCATCGTATATCTGGGTTGAAAGCCTAAAAGGTATTCATTAAGGAAAGCGTATCTTGGGCAAGTTGACCTGGTGGAGTTCATCTCCCTGCAGATGAAACCACAATCAGTGTCCCCTAGCTTAAAGTTTTGACTTTGTTCACAGACATGTGTCCGTTATTTCAATCGGAGTAACACTTATCTCTGACCGTTAACTTCAGTCTAGGAAGACCTCCGTTCAGCTGCATCCGTAGCTATGAGCCCCAGTCGATCTCAATGTGAAAGATGGCCGTTGACCGGAGAAAAATAGGTTTTGTTTTTAATCCTTTTGGCTGTTTACTACTCTCCATACCAGAAAAGACTGGTGAGGTAACCGACTTAGTCACCAATGATCCAACCAGGTTACATGGTACGATGGGAACGCACAGAATGATGTAACATAAAAAATAATATTATTAATTAGTATTACTTATTAATTCGTATTATTAATTAGCATCAAGAAAACAAATCTGAAATTAATTTCGTTTTTATTTCGGTGCCAGTTTCTGATTTTCAGAGAATTATTTACAGGAATTTTAGTAAAGAATCCAGCATTATACTGACTCACACTGTTCCTTTTAGAAAGTTCTCTTTTATTATTTTCTGCTACAGATGATTTAAATATTCCAAAATGATTTTCATTGACCATTCCATTTTGTTCTATAGGCTGAACCACATCAAACTAATGGCACCTGGTAGCGTTAAATGGATTTTGTTATTAGTACCGAACTATTAAAAGTTACCTTCTCTTCATTTTACGCAATTTCACGCTGACTGACGTCTGTTAAAGATGTCAGGGATTTTTTCCATACGTTTTTACAGGACAGAATTTCCAGATAAGGTGAATCAGTTCGTATGTAAATCATTTTTGCCATCTCCGATATTATTACTCATATTAAAGACCAAATCTTTTGTCTGCACAAGAGAATTTTGAATAGCACCCTAAGGTTTGTTCCTGATTTTCCTCCAGTGAACCTTCTTTTGCTTCACCGGGAAAACTTTTGAAGGTTTATACTTAAAATATATATTTGATTACCAACTATACGGTGCTGGTAACGAAACGAATTCATTCTCTTTATAAGAAGGTTGATAAGCCGTTAAAACAAATCAATCTATCTCTCTCTTTATAAGAAGCACAAGGTTTGTGGTATCTTACGCCTCTACGATTTCAGTGAATTCACATTATGCTCAAAAGTAAGAAAAATATTCTTCTAAAACCAATTGCAACTTTGGGGAAACTCTAATTTTATAAATTCTTAAAGAAGAATGTTATTTCGCTCGAAAGAATGGAAGATCAAATGATTCAAGAAAAGCAAAACATATGGAAAATGTTATTCTTCTTGGCGAAAATAGAAAGATTTATTATCTTTTAAAAAGAATCATATCAACCAGTAAATTCAAAGTCATGTCGATTATTAAGTTTCTTTTTAATAACCAAGCAAAGTGAATTGTGTCTTTAAGCACAGATTTTTCTCTGACTCTTCAAATAAACATGTCTGCTGAATTTCGTATCCTAACACAAACAAAGAAATTTGTAAAGAAACGGGATGGGTTATTTATTTATTAATCTAACGGTTTTTTAGTACTTCAACGTTATTTTAGTGGATACTCGTATTTGAGTATCTGATCCATTTATTTATTAAACATATATTTATTTATTTTCGTCTCCCAGCCTGAAAGTCACTTTTCAACTTTGCTTGGTCATCGACACACTCTTTAGCCGAGAGGTCAGCGCACGTCAGATAGGAATACTGCTGTCGTGCCCATTTTTTTCTCTACTAAAAATCTCCAATATTCAACCCTGTAGACGAAACTAAATAAATATATGTTTAATAAATAAACTTAAGGCCTACTCAAATATGAGTATCCACTAAAAATTACGTTTAAGTAATAAAAATATGCCAGATTAATAAAAATCTCTATCCTCTTTATATATATATATATATATATATATATATATATATATATAGCTCTTGAAAATATATTTCCATTGAGAGCACTGTTGAGTGATAAGCTAATTCTATAAACAACAGCCACCTGTGCTAATGCAAAGCTCTTCAGTAAAAATGAATGGCATTTGTTTACATTCGTAAAAACAATACGCTGGATTTAACTGTGTAACTCTACCGAGTGAAGACTGCTCAGTGTCCAACTGACACTAAATCGGTTGCGTTTCGATCCTGGCTTGAGGCACTCAGATCTCTAGTCTCACTGAGGAGCTGTGATACAGCGAAACCGTACTGTCTGTGAATGCCATTATATATATATATATATATATAATTTCTTACCAGTAGCGCAATAAATCGGCGGTAAGAAATAAACTGTATATTTATTAATATAAATCATAGGTTTGAGCACCATTTTATTAGCACCAGCACTCAATGTACAATATCTTAATACACACACACACACACACACATACATATATATATGAAAATATTATAGAAAATAGGAAAGAAACTGGTTTGGTAAATAATCCAAAGTTCCTTAGTATTTTTGTTATTATTTCTAAAAAATAGTGCTCGATACGAAAGTAGAGCATAAATATAATTATTTATTTAAAAATATGATTCCAACTCGCTACATAAGAGGTCTCATGTTTCAAAACAAGAGCCGTAAACTTCAAAATAATATTTGAATTAACTTGAGTTAAAGTAGGCTCTGTTCCATCTTCAAGCGAAATTTTTTTGGAATAACTTATTTCTGAAATTTACGAGTTTTAATAGTATATTCAGAATTGAAATCAAAATTTCCATGGTAACATCAAGGGCGGATTGTTTAGAATAGGCAGGGGTGGGGTGTTAATAATTTGTATCAGTATAGAGTTACTTTCATAGATGCCGGGTCAGGGTAAGGTGGGGGTGGCTAAATTAACGACGGAGGAAGTTTTCGCAGAGTCTGGCTTGAGCGTCTATGGAGATTTATTTATTTTTTTTATTTTATTCTTTTATTATATCTCTTTATGAAAGGGATTTGTGTATATAAAAAAGGGTTCTCAGTGGATGATATAGTGCATTGGTATACCACAGATTTGATGCAGCACTTATTTTCTAATGGGCAGTTTTCCTACTTTTGGTGGGGAAGTGTTTATCGATTAGAGCTAAGAACTTCTGTCCTAGTTTAATACTAACCATTTGGTTGAACGGAGGTGTATACCAAATGATGTTTCTTTTCCTTTCTTTTTTCTTTTGGTTATTGCAATATGCGATTGTAGAAACCCGGAAGACTGCCCATTAGAAATATACACTATATGCACTATATCATCCATTAAGTTAAGTGATATTGTTTGTAGAACGGTTTCCCAAAGCCAGATTAATATATATGTAATTATTTTAATTATTTCATGGCCCTTCCTAAAATGTTATCCTTTAAAAAAATATTTTATTTAATAAGGGTTGTTTCTTTTGATCCAGATATGCAACAACTTATACGAAAATTTGAAATTACAATACAAAATTAAACAGAGGGATTTTGTTGGTTCAAATCAATATAATTATTGGACATACGCACGCGAGCAAACCCACACACATAAATATAGGTATATTAAATTAATAAAACTTTTTTTCATATAGTCATACACACACACACACATATATATATATATACATATATATATATATATATATATATATATATATATGTATATATATATATATATGTTAAACTGAAGAGACAGACTTCTACGCGAGCGCCAACACCAACACCTACCCCTAGACAGACATATATATATATATATATATATATATATATATATGTATGTATCTATGTATGTATGTATGTATGTATATATATATATATATAAAGCCCTCTTTCCTCATTATGTGGCCCCAAAATATCAACTTGATGTCAAGTAGAAGCGTCCTTTTTGTTGCTATTTTCTCTAGTTGTTGCTCACATGTTCAGACTATGCTATTCCCAGCATCTTTCTGTAGAACTACATTTTCTGTTGCTTCACGTCTCTTTATCGGTGACGAGATTTTCACACATTCACTGCAATATAGGAGAACTGATTAAATTACTTTTTAATACTATGTTCTTATCAGGTTGTAGATGATCATGGTACTTCACAGTTTCGATTTATTTATTATCTGGGAACAGTCGCGAGTTCTTGAGAAAGATAGTAGTGTAGTTTCTCGTAGCCTTCTCCTCGGATTTCAATTCAGAGTTGTGCTTTTCTACTTGCTACTACGCAAGATTAACGATCACACTCAACCTTGTTATTTTACCTAAAATGGGGAGATGGATCCATGCTTCCCACAAAGGTGTTAGTACAAAGTGAACACAACAGAATAGAACGGATTTTGAACTCAGATCGTCGAATACAATTTCCGCACCAATAACTACGCTACTCTCACACCCGAGAATAAATACAGTTTTAAAAGGTAGGTGTACGAGTAAACATGGAAATGTTTTTAAAACCTATCAGGATTTTTGATTTGTGATCAAATATTGATATTTTCGTTATGAAAATATTGGAATTACTTTCGTCATATATTTTTTTTAAAACGAGCTGACCATTGTTTTTAAACAATAATTTTTTAATCATTTCAATCCAAGGAAGGCGTTAATGACACTAAGATGTAAGGGGTTACTGGAAATTAAAGAGAATAAGAAGATTAGTGAGAAGAAAGAACAATAAAAGAACAGGTTTCAGAAAGACAGAAAATGTAGGTTGATGTACTTAATTTTTGAAGATTTTAGGTGGCAAGGAAGCAAGAAATTGGAAGGAAGTTCTACATGTGAAAAGTAAGATAAAAAAAAAACTATGAGAATAGAACTTACTGTTATATCTAGCAATTTCAACAGTAGAACAATGTGACCTAGTAGTACGATTAAATTCACGGGGTCGAAGTACGAAGGAGGAAAGCTCATTAAAACAACTGCTACGAAAATATTTATAGAAAAGGCAAAGGGAAGCCATGTCACGTCAGTGTGAAAGTGACTGAAATCAAAATGTCAGGTCAGAATCGATCAATATTACAGAACTTTTGGATTTTGTCGATCATTTCGAGATATATTGATACAGCACAAGACCAGATATGGCGGCCATATTCAATGCACAGACGAATGGTAGATTTATAAATGTACAAGATGTATTCTGAAGAGATTAATTGTCTGGCATGACACAGTGAATCAATCTTCTTAGCAGCAGACATTTGACAGAATATTGCCTGAGCACAAAAGTTCAGAATGCAGCTGGTGTATCCATCACTACATTTATTTTTACATGTTTTTCGTTCTGTTAAATAAAAGCCCAGTGATATGCATCGCTGGTGAAGATTTCGCAGTCGTAATGAAGGAAATACATTATAAATTACTCTACTCTTGTGGAAAATGAAGTAATAAAGAGAATAAAAACCAGAAACAGGCAAGTGCCAAGCGCACAATGCCGGCGCCTAGAAGCCATTTTTTATTGTAAATAATCGCGGTATCATGAACAACATCTTATACTGACTGAATTTGTAAGACTATTTATTTTCATAACTAGACCCTTTTCACCGAAGTTAAACTCTTTCACAATGTAAACATAAATTTATACATATGTGAGCATATATCTAATTTCTGATTTTCTCATATGAAGAGTTATCATAATCTCAATTTTCGGCTATTAAGATCTCCGGCCTTCTTCAGTTCTCTCTCAATCCGGATAACCTTCAGGGAATTTAATCTAAGGTGGTAGAGTTTTCTTGCTCCGCTGGTCAGATCTCGGAATATCTCGTTTTGTTCTTTATTTAATACACTCAGTTATAGCTCACTGGGTTTCTATTGAGTCCAAATACACGCTGCCTGGCCCAGGGATGAAACACATAATTACTATATCACCAAATTCCGGGTAGTAAAGATTTAGACTCTGGAAACAGGTCAAAACTCTAAGCGACCAGTATCAAAGTGGAACGTGAACAATCTACCCCTGTATTAAATAATGGATTCATTTAGAAATTCCCTAAAGGTTATGAGGATCGACGAGCACCTGATGAAGGCTGGAGGGTAAAACTGCCGAAACATTGTGATAATAACTATGACGACAACAATAGTTCGACTGTAAATAAGACATATACAGGGTGCGATGGGTAAAATATCGCAGCTGTATGGTTAATTTCACGCTTCACTTTTCGGTATTGATAGAGTCTAAAAGCGTCTCCACCTCCATGTGAGTGAGAAATTATTTTCAAACCTGCAACCTCTCTCTCACCCCCTCTCTCAAATATTGCTAGCCTGATCTGTTGCTACTTTCATGGAAAGTGCTCACACAAAGTACATTCCTTAGTTCTGCCATTTTTGATCTTCAAGGCTAGGATCCTCCATGCTACGAGCATTTTGGCGCACCATCCTCATTCCTTTTGTGTTCCATTGATGAGAAGTTTCACTCAAACAGCTTCTCCTTGCAAACAACTAAACTGTAGAACGGACTCCCAAGTGGATGTTTTTCCAATCACTACAATCTTAATGTTCAAGTCTTTCTCACATATCCGCATAAAGTGCGCCTCTTACACTGTAACCCTCTACCTCCAGTGACTCGGGCCTTGTACAAAAGGTAAACCTCACTGTTAAAAAATGAGAATAATTTTTCAATGACGCTTTATAGACGATTATTCTTAACAACAGGCCTAGATCTAAAAAGTCCGACCTAAAAAGACATTTGTACCCCCCCCCTGCAGACAGGTTAGTTTTCTCACTGTTTACGAAAGTAAAGAACAGGGGCAACAACTCAAACACGTGGTACCCATTAAAAAGTAACATA
Source organism: Acanthosepion lycidas (assembly GCA_963932145.1). Taxonomy (NCBI): domain Eukaryota; kingdom Metazoa; phylum Mollusca; class Cephalopoda; order Sepiida; family Sepiidae; genus Acanthosepion; species Acanthosepion lycidas. Next base: position 47,154,391 of record OZ010591.1, read on the forward strand.
ATTAATAAGGCATAATGTCGAATTAAAAAAATCTACTTAAAAATTACTGTATTTTTATATAGTTTTTTGACCGTTTTTTTAAGCTTTAATATTAGGACTTCTAAATATTCGTGACAAATACTCACGGCGGACACAGGCTCTAATAAACGAGACAATAGATCAACAGATTGCCACACAAGACCGATGAAGGGAAGATTCACTAAAAGTTGCAAAGATATTAGGTTAAAGAAAATTGATTTTGTGAATGGTGTCAAATTAAATTTTGTGATATACAAACGATGGAGAGTCAATTTGTGGCAAATATGAATAAACTTGCTCGCAGTAAGACGTAGTTTCAAAAGGCCGGTTTTTTTCTTTGACAACGCTTTTTTAACTACTAAAGTTTATTGTTTAAAAAAAGGTTTTAGAATTGGAATAAAACCTAAACATCTGTTGAATACCTTTCTTTTTATTGTTGATAATTTAGAAAATATTAAACACTATTTATTTGATTGTTTATTTACAAGAATAATTTTGTATTTACAATATTCCAAACTAATACAGTTAGAATTAATGCAATGCAATATTTATCATTTACTAATTTATGTAGAACTAAATGTGAAAACAATTTTTTATTCATAAATTTAAAAACATTTACTAAATTATGAAAATATGTGAATCATCTATAAGGAAATCCTTATTGTTTACCATATTATAAAATTTGAATCAATGTTTTCCCAACCTTTCCAATAAATAATATAATAAATAAATAGTATAAATAAACAATCTAATATTAAATAGCGTTTATTTTTTTGTGTTGTATAAATTCGCTTCCATATGTTTAGGTTTTATTCTAGTTGTAATCATTTTTAAAACAATAAACATTGCTGAAAAGTGATGGTAATTTTTAAAAAAGCGGTGTCATGGGAAAAACCGTCCTTTTGACACTACGTCTGATTGCAGGCACATTTATCCATGTTTGCCTAGTTTTCATTTTATTTTGTGAAAGTTGAAATAAAATAAAGAAACGATGTGGATTTTTGTAGTTTTTGTACAGCTGAACTATTGCAGGAGCAGCTGAATGAAAATAAAAATGTGGAGATGATGTCAAGGAAAATAACCAAAAACTGAAAGGAAATCTTTTCCAGTTTCTGATTAATGGCAGCAAATATATTATAATCGCATTCTTTTATACTTTAAATAGTCAAATCAAAAAAGAATCCCCTTTTAGTTTTTCATCTGTTACCCCGCCTCGACCTGTAAGTTGATATTACCAAATATATATATTTAGGCGCTTACTTGAAATTAAAAAAAATATATTTATTATGGGGAGGCGCTTCTGCAGAGGGCGCGCTCATTTTTAAAAAAATACTTTTTGATGATAGGCGTTTATTCGAGGAAACACGGTAAATAAGAATTGATATTTTTAGGGTAATTCTACTTCCTCCGAGGCAAGAGAGAACATGATTTGTCTTTTTTCGATTAGCGCCAGTAATTAACTATCGTAGACTGACGGCCCGAATAATGTTGTAATAAAGGCAACTAAAAAATTAAAAGAAAAGAAAGATTACAAGTTAATAACAATAATAACAGAGCAGTGTTGTGCTAAGTGCATTGACAAGGAAGGAAATTATGTTAAAAAATAAATATTTATTGGGTAAAATAGAAGTCTTTTCTTTATGAAGTTATGACAATTAATTAACATAGAAGAGGAGGAGGATTAAAAGGCTCGCAAATAATTTCCTGGTGTCTTTCGAGCCGCATGACTCATGAATGTAACTTTAAGTTAAATTATAGCCAAACTTAACGAATATCGAAATATTTGAAAGGAAATAAGGATTTAGACAATTGCCAATTAGGCAATTAATAAATTTCTGATGTTTATATTTAATATAAATTTCCACAGGTGATTGTATGTATTGTGATACAAAATTAACAATTTCTAAAAAAAGCACATTTTTGAAAAATAAAATGAAGAATAAAATTCACACAAAAGTAATGAAGTAAACCATTCGGAAACTATTAGAAAATTCATAAATAAATATTTTATATAAGAATTAAATCAGGCCTTGCTCTTTCTTCGGAGAAATCTTTTGGAATCTTCACGAAATACGTTACTAGGGTCTGAGACCATAACAGTCTTCATTCACTACTTTACCTTTTTTCAAAGAGGCTGTCACATTTAAACAAAAGAAACCCTCAACCAAACAACGAAGATAATGAATTTATGATTTCTAGTGCTGGTGCCAAGATGTTAAATACCATTGATTCCATTATATGGAATAAAGTTAACACCACCATAAACCTTCTCCAAAAAGTAAATTCTGCATAGAGAATTTCTCCATGAATAAATCGAAAAATGTTAAGAATAGTCAAAGAATCTTCTATGGTAACTCGAGAGGATATTCAAGATGATTTAGAAGCAGATGGAGCATCGGTTACTGGAAGAGCAATTAGTAATGAACTGTACAGGAATAGTTTATAATCTCGTAATCCATGGAAAACACATTTATAGAAAAAAAAGGTATCAGAATTCTCGGATGAAGCTTACTTAAAAACATTTGGAGAAACCTCAACTTTTTTCAATGAATTTTCTTTGGTCGTATGACACGAAAATTAAACTTTTGATCCATGACCCGATATATGTAGAAAATATAGATGCTAATTTGGTTAAAAAGTCACTACACCAATAGTTAAACATGGAAGTAAAAGTATTAAGACTTCGAGTGGGGTTTCTCTTTCAATGTTTAATGTGAACATTTCATTGAAGGAAGGATGAATGCAGGTTTTTATCGCAGTATTTTCGAAGTGAATTTGTTTTCTTCCGTATTATAATAAAAGCACGAAGTGTGTTAAATTTTTCATCAATTTAACAGTTCGGTATACACAGTGAAAGTAATTCGTGAATCATTTTGTTCAGACCAATGTAGAAATGCTTCATTGGTTTAGTCAATCTCATTACTTGAATCCAATTAAAAATATACGATAAAGCTTGAAAGATCAACTTAATTAGAAGCAACCCAGAAAGATTAATGATTTGACGATTGTTTGCAAGGAAGAATAGATTAAGATTTTTAACGAATATTGCGAATTTGTTGGAAAGTGTTATGAAAATCGTTTTCCAGTAGTAATTGCAACATAGGTCGGTGCCTATCAACTTCAGTCAATATCAAAGTCCATAACTTCACATTGCAATTGTGAACCATATAATATTTTCCCATGTTTATATGTTCTTCACCAGTGTTAGATGTAGTTTTGAATATAGTCTTTCTACTAGATTGGTTGCCAATCACGCCTATAGAGCCAAGTCTGATATTTTACCCATAGCTGGAGATGGAAGAAGAAATGGATATATACTTTTCCCATGTGTAACGATTTCGATCAAAATTTGAACACGACTCATCGATTGCACATACTAAGGATGATTAATTAATTTATTTAACGACATATCAACACGTTATGGGTCATTTAATGCCGAAATTTAATTTTCGTAAGAGCTTTGAAGTAATAAAAATATGATATATGTTATTTTTCTTTAACATTTAATGATACTCAGCTTTTGCCCATGTACATGTTTGTGTATGCATGATTACTAGAGGTTATTATTATTATATTATATGTGTCTGCGTTTATGTTGTACTTTTGTTGAAGTTATATTTTCAAATACAGTTTGATTTAAGAAATAATAGGATATTATATGGAATTAATGTTATGAAAGTGTTGGTTTGTTGGTTGATTTTGTTTAGCGGCATATCAATCTCTATAGGTTATTTAATGCAAAAAACTATTTTGAACACAATTTTATTGCTTGAAATAAATATATTTTGAACATAATTGTATACCTTCAACTACAGATAAAATTTAATGTTGCTCACTTTTCATATAAAAAGGTATTACTATAAAAATATATTTTTATACTTTCATAGTGTTTTGTTTTTGTTTGGGGATTTACTGTTTGCCCTTAACTGGGACCCTAATATGTACTGTCACCTCGGGTCAGGGTGGACCCCTGGGAACAACAAAAATAAAGAGGTGATTCCACGCTTCTGAAAACCTTCCGATCAGAGGGTCTTGCTGTCGGATGTAGATTATCAGTCATAGCAAGGATTAACTAAAGATGAGACAACTACGCATTAAAATATCAAATTCCATTTGCCTCCGACGACTTCTTTCACTCTTACTTTGCTTTATATTATATTCTGCATCGTAGGTTTGTAAATATGAAGTTTTTTCTTAGTAAATCTTAATTTTATATCAAAATCCGTCACATGTGAACGGCTAAAGTAAACTTTGGAAATGTATTAAATAAATGTATAAATAATTCTTTCCTTTCTAGCAAGTCACCTTTAAAAAATCTACATTAATGCCGACAGTATATCAGCATTGTGCATCATTTATTTCTGGTTATAATTAAGACGCATAATTCTTCGATGTTTGAATCAAGTGTTGTGTTATTTTAGATTACGCATCCAAGTGTACGCAAAATGCAACAAGAATTCATGAAAAACTTTCAATAATAAGCGGAAGTTCTAAGAAAACTCAGACACCGTAAGCCATTCGGTTGGAATGAAAATGTACAATTCTTAGGAACAAATTTCTCTCTTGGAGAATCCAAAATTCTAATCGAAATTTCTGTCCCAAGTTGAAACGTTACAGATAAATAACAAGAATTTTATCTACTAAAATATATGTACCTTTAGGTTTTCATATTAGAAAGCTAGAGAAGTTATACAGTCAGAGGGGAAAAAAAAAAGATTAATATTTTGAATGTCAATTTTAATTTTCAACACGAGAAAATCCCTGACTCGAGAAGATTGTAAAAAAAAAAAAAAAACCTTCGCGCAATTAGAGAAGAAAGAAATAGGAACTCGTAGTTGGTCAGGGCAAATTATTCTCGATTTTACCTATGATTATTCAAGGTAAGTGAAATAGCCTTTCTATATCGCAATGAAGTTTTTCGGAAATTCTTCTGAACATTTTCAATGATATATATATATATATATATATATATATATATATATATATATATATATATATATATATATATATATATATATATATATATATACATACATATATATATATATATATATATATATATATATATATATATATATATATGCACACACACACACGTATATATATATATATATATATATATATATATGTATATATATATTTAAAGTTCGTTTTGACTTCAGTGTTCAATTCTAAATTTATATACGAACTATTTCCGATATTGAGCCCTCTTATTCATAAATATAGCATACATTAAAGCTACAAATTTATCATATATATATATATATATATATATATATATATATATATATATATATATATACAGAGAGAGAGAGAGAGAGAGAGAGAGAGTGTGTGTGTGTGTGTGTGTGTGTGTGTGCTGAAAATTGCTCAGTTTGGCCTAGTACTCGAAATCTGCCCAAACATTAGAATTTTGATCGTAAGATCTTACTTAGTTGCTTAGGATAAGAATTTTTCAAATTTCTTTGTGTGTATATATATATATATATATATATATATATATATATATATATATATATATATATATGTATATATATATATATATATATGGTTAGATTGATGTCAGTTTGTGACCCTGGGTTTCACGCTTTTGCGATCGTCAGACAAACTGATTATTATTTTTTTAATTTTGGGTTTATGTAGATTCCGTGTATTGCTGTTATTATGGGAGTGGGGGGAATCGTCGTCGTGATGTCATCGTGCTAACGCAAACATAGGTGCATGTCCGTACACCCGATAAGGTACCCAGAACACATACACACTCGCTCGTCCGCCGGCAGACATCAACATATGTGGACAGTATGGGATTTGACATATTTAATACCACCAAACAGTATGGGATTTGACAGTATGGGATTTGACATACTTAATACCGCCAAATAAAAACCAATAAGATCAGAAATAATTTCCAAATGTAGGCATGAGAATAAATAAACCTATTATCAGGATTTATACCAAAAAAAAAAAAAATAAATAAATATATGAAATAAAATAAAATAAAAACACCAACAATCACATTTTAGTTCAAGCTACCATCACAATAATTACATTTATTGTTTTTATCATTCTCCCACTACCATTACTAATCACTTCTACCAATTTACAATAACTATTAACCACTTATATTATCATTGTCTCCAATCCCCTTACAACATTACTATCACATCACATCTACTATTATCATATAAACCCGCTATAATTATTAACATAAACTACCCTCAGCATATT
>OZ010591.1:47165636-47278136 GCA_963932145.1 Acanthosepion lycidas
TAATAAATATGAGGTGGCGTGCATATTTTTGTCTAAATAATAAACCTAATAATAAAACCAACGAGAGCTATGGATTTAAGACTAATGTCCATCCCCCGTATGTTAAGGAACTCAATAACTTCGAATCGGAGTTAATTGGCATTATTAAAAAATTAAAATATAGGAAGATAAGGAATAATAACGTGCAACAATAAATTACTAAGAATATAAAAGAAATAAAGGAAGACAAGAATATCTACGTAAAAGCTGATAAATCTAAATTCTTATATAAAATGAGCCGCAATAATTACAAAAAAATATTACATAAAGAGGTAATAAAACATTATATAAAAGCTCCTAATGACATAGAGACTAAAATTAACAATGAGGCTAGTATTTTAATTAATAAATTTAAATTAGGTAATCCGGTTGAGAAAATAAACCTAAACACTTGCTTTATCACCATAAAAGATTATAAAAGTAATTTTATTAATAACCCTGAATATAGACTTATAAACCCTACCAAGACAGAATTAGGTAAAATAAGTAAAATAATTCTGCAGGATATATGTAAATCCCTTAGGATTTTCCTTAATATTAACCAATGGCAATCTACTAAGGATTGCATTAAATGGTTTGAAAATTACAATAAAAATAAAAAGTTCTCATTCATTAGGTATGATATTAAGGAATATTATCTGTCTATTTCAGAGAAAACCCTAAATGAAGCCCTCAGAATACCAAAGAATAAGAATACATCCAAAGAATACATCCAAATTTCTGATGACAAAATAAACCTAATTAGACATTGTAGAAAAACATTGCTATTCCACGATAATACTTTATGGATAAAAAAGATAATATTAACGGTTTTGACAACCCCATGGGAGCGTATGATGGAGCAGAGGTGTGCGAGATAGTAGGGTGCCTACTGCTCCATAGGCTTAATGAATATATAGACTTTAATAACCATGGGTTGTACGCGACGACGGTTTAATCATAGTGGACAATAGTAACCCTAAAAAATGTGACACTATCCGTAAAAAATTGCACTGGTTTTTTAAAAAATTCGGATTCAATCTCGATATAGAAACTAATTTGAAAATCACCAACTATCTAGATATTACGTTGAATTTACAAAATGGCACAATATCCCCAATATTTAAACATAAAATCTAACCACCCAGTCCATATCATAAGGCTTATTCCAAAAAATATTGGGTATAGACTTTCTACTAATTCCTCCAACAGGGACATTTTTGAGACCAATAAAACAAGTTATGCGGAAGCCCTATTTAAGAGTGGACATAAAAATAAATTAGAATATATTAATATAAATAACCACAATAAACGTAATAATAGTCAAAGAAAGATTTTGTGGTTCAATCCTCCTTTTAATTTAGCGGTAAAAACAAAAATTGGCAAGATATTTTTTGATTTATTAGAGCAACATTTCCCAAAAAAAAAACTGAGTTACATAAAATATTTAACAAAAACAATGTAAAACTTAGTTATTGTTGCATGCCGAACTTAGGGATTATAATAAATGGATTGAATAAGAAAAAAAACTAGGAATAATCCACGTAGTAATCCTCCTACTTGTAATTGTAGAAACAAAAACATCTGTCCATTACAGGGAAAATGTCAGCAAGAATGCGTGGTTTATCAAGTGAAAATTTACAAAAATAGCGAGGATACTAACCCTAAAACATACATAGGTGTTACTCAGGATAAATTTAAAAAAAGATATGATAACCACACGAGTAGTTTTAAAAACGAAAAAATTAAGCATAGTACCACGCTATCTACTTATGTATGGAAAACCAAACAAGAAGATAATATAGACCCCATCCTTAAATGGGAAATATTAAAAAAATGCCCCAAATATAAAGCAGGCCATAAATTTTGTAAATTATGTGCAGAGGAGAAATTAACCATAGCTTTATATGATCAACCTAACCAACTATTAAACATCAAAACTGATATCCTTAACGTATGTAGACATAAAAAATCTTGGCTACTAAATTAGACGTTTTCGCGCTTATTTGTCATTCCACCTTAATGTTTTTTTTTGTTTTTTTTTCCTCCCTCCCCATTTTTGTTGAATAAATATTTAACTTAGGTGTTTATGTTTGTGGTTCTTTGGTCACGTGGTATAATTTTAGCTATCGCCTATAAATATGCGTTTCTCTTTGCCTCGTTAGTCGAACTTTCCCTGACGATCCGTTTAGGTGAAACCTAGGTAGGTTTTTCTGGCTCACTAGGTGTATCTCTCTCTCTCTCTCTCTATATATATATATATATATATATACACACACACTTTTCACATATATATATATATATATATATATATATATATATATATATATATATATATATATATATGTATGTGTGTGTGCGTGTGTGAATAAGGTATATTTAGGCAACAATCATTCATACGAACAAGTTTGGTTAAAAAGTACCGACAAAGTTTGTCAGTTTAATTTTTCATTGAATTTTTTTCAATTTTTGGATAATGTGTTGAGTATTGTGCTCAAAGTTGTCGATAAACTGTCCAAAGTTCATATTTTGATATTTTTGTTCAAGTATTTTCGACTTTTGCAGTCATTATCAAGAACTTATATGGTATCTGTGTAGTAGTTAGAATTCCTTTTGGAAGATGGACATTTGAAGTAGTCTAGTGTGACATCATTTTGGGAAAGAGGTCGCATAAAAAGAACGCGATTTATTAATTAATTTAATTTATATTTTTTATTTTATTTTATTTTTATTATTATAATACAGATAAAATATGGGTGCACATTAATTATATCATATGCACTTCAAAATACATTATCCTGTAGTGAATGATATTTTATTTAATGTGAGCTGTTTATTTTGGATAATAATAAATTCTAGCTAGAGTTTTAAGTTTTACCTTGCATTGCATGCTGGTCAGTATTTTGATGTTATCTACTAGTGTTTGTCTTATGTTGATAGTTGTACTTTAGTCGTTCATGGTTTGCTGGCCGATGTGTGCACGTATTGCACCTAGTTTTGACAGGTGGTAGGTCAATCTCCGAGAGAGTATGTACCCAATTCCGAGAGAGTATGTACCCAATATAAATATTTAATGTTGTTTTTTGATTATTAATGTTGGAAATGCAATGTCACAGGGTGCATGAAAATTCATAGATACCATTATTTTTATATGGGCGGGGGATTTATAAGGCCCGGTGTTGTTAGTAAGAATCCCTTGCGTCATTATTGTCTTTCTTGATGGGAACTGATTAAAAAATATATTATTTAGGTGTTAAGGGAAGTAAAAATTTAATTTAAATCATAATATTTCTGACCAATACTTTTTAGTTTGAGTCACAAATAATTTCTATTTATCAACTTCAAAAAAGTACAACCTCATTTTAATTAATTATATATTCGCCATCACATTTGCAAAAGATTTGTTGTCGCTTAGCAGTCAGCTCTTCAATAAATTTTGAAGTGTTGATGTGACAAACTCTTTACCAAATTCGTGAATCTGATTTTCATAAATCAATCTGTTGGTGCAAGATTGGGAGAACATGACTTAGAACAGACCCACCGTGTTCCACAAGTTTCTTTCCCTGCATTATTCTTGCCATATGCGGCCTTGTGTTACCTCGAAGGTAAACAACGTTTTTCCCTTTAATCTACCGTATATGCTGCCATTGCCGTATAAATACTAAGGTACGTTAGTTTATTCCAAATTTATTCTTATCAGCCACGTGTGATATGGGGTTAGGATGATACATTCGTCATTATAATCGCTTTCTCCAAAACGGAAAAATAATTATGACTCAACTTATTATTTTAATATCATTTTCTTTATCTGTTGTTTGAACTGTAAAAGGTGCTGTGTTATAAAAACCTACTTTTAAATAATGTTGATTTTTCTAAATCCAGTAAAATATTTTGACAGCATAAGAGCGATCGTATGGCCTTGTGGGCGATGAATTATTTTCCACCCTACAATCAGTCTCCCACAAACGAAAGGTTGCAAGCCTCTTCCTACACTATCGCTATTGCTATGGTAAATATTCAAAAGAATTAGATTCAGACCTTCAAATCTAGGACCCAACATAGCCGTGTTCATAGTTTTTATTATTGAATGTTGGCTTTTTTGGAAAACTTCATTTATATTCACAAAAGAAAATTATAAGAGCACAACAAGAATTAAATAAAAAACTTACCCTCAGTACCTTTAAGGAAATTTATATATATATATATATATATATATATATATATATATATATATATATATATATAAAACAAAAGAATTATTTCAAAATGGATATAACTGTCGATCTTGAAATTTTCAATTGGCTAGAATTGTTTTTGGAATAACCTTTTTACGTCTTTCACATTTACATTAAAACATTAACTTTTTTAGTTCATATTCTATCCATTCATTTGTGGTGTTTACCCATAGATAGATACCAATTCGCTCGCAGAAGTCATGACTCTTAATGTTCAAAGTGTAGCTTACTCAGACGAGCGAACCAGCCGAGTCCATTACATTCACTTACGTGCTAATACCTTTGGTAAAGGTATGAATCCTCTTATTCTCCCAGCTTTAGGTAAATAGCAGAACAGACTGGGTTCTATAGACTTCGATGGCTCCTCGTCTACTGCAGAAAGAAATGGGAACCTACTGTGGGAAAAATCTGCCTCGTCAGTCATGTATCGGAAGTGATATGATCGCCTAAGCATGGCACATATCTGACTGAATCATTGATACTCGTTATAACAGCCGCTTTTCCCAAACTGAATCAATACAATCATAATTTTTTTGATTGTATAGCATATGTGTATATAATTATGTGCGTGGGCGTGCATAAAAATATATCTCACTTTTTTCTATGAATGAATGTCTTTTTCGACTTCTATTTTCTGCTTTCAAGTGAATTATGTCTGATATAAACACGGAAGTAGGCTTCGCGATCAAAGGCCGATAACTATTCGAACTATCGGGCTTGTATTTCGATAGGAATTTGTATTTGAATATATATATATATATATATATATATATATATATATATATAAGAGAGAGAGAGAGTAGGGAGGGGAAAAGGTAATAGAAAATAAATAACGATAAAGAGTAAGTAAATATTTACTATAAAAAGTGACTTGTCCAAGTAAAAATCGTTGTCATTCTAACCGTAATCAATCTAGCTATGTGGAAGAAATAAAAGATTATGTAAAAGGGACAACATGTATATATGTATGTGCGTATATATATATATATATATATATATTGTTTAAAGTACAGCTGTTATAGAGGCGCGAGAGCATATTTTCCTTTATTAAATTTTTCGAATACGTAGGGTGGTAGATGTAGTTTGAACACACACACACACACACACACACACACACATATATATATATATATATATATAATTTATTCGAAAATTATAAATATGTTATAAAATCACTACAAAAATAGCCATTCTGTTTCAACACTTCTGGTGTCTTATCAAGTAATGGTGTTGAATTTAGAATAGAGTTTTAAAATGTTCAAAATCGAGTTGTTTTTGGTCTATTTGAACATTTTAAAACTCTTTATTCTACATTTTAAGAATAATATTTATTGGTTATTGGTTTGTTCGACTGTTTTAAGAATATTATTTATTGGAGATTGAAATTTATTCCGTATACACTAATCCTATACTTGGGTATATATATATATATATATATATATATATATATATATATATTGACAGTAAACCTTACGGTATTTTTACATCTGTTTATAAATTCATGTTGTAAATTAAAATCCTTATATTTATCTTGATTAAGTCCATTGGAGCACGAAAGTTTTTTTCCTTTTTATAACGAATATTTTCTGACCATTTTTCGCCATTGTCTTTCGTCTCTTAGCCGGTCAATATGATATATATATATATATATATATATATATATATATATATATATATATATATATATATATATATATATATATATATATATTGAACATTAAAAAATATTAAAAAATTAAAATCTTCAGACACACTGGGTTGCATATTAATATTCTTTCTTTTTTATTATTATTTCATTTAGTTCTGGCCAACATGGCCAACATCAGGAGAAAAAAAAATTCTGCTTGCTGGTAGCAGTGAATTACAGAAATGAATGTCTTGATGGAGAAGATGAACTTTTGTCAGTAGTTTTCATTTGTTTTTTATTTTTTTATTTTTTTAACATGAATTTTGGTCAGGACTTGTGTTGGCCTATATTCTCTTTTGAGTTGTTATTTAAGATAAGAGCTGGATGGATTCATGCTGCTCTGAATTCCCTTGGTCATTTTAGCAGTTCTATTGGTTCCTGGAAAGGGGATGTGTCTCTGTTAAGTGTGTGTGTGTGTGTTATTTGGTTCTTAGGGAATGAGTGAGTATGATGTGTGTATGGGCGTGTGTTATCATTTGGCTCAGTATATGTATATCAATATATATATATATATATATATATATATATATATATATATATATATATATATATATATATATATGTGTGTGTGTGTGTGTATGTGTGTGTGAATATATATGTGTAAATATAAACTAAATAACGAGATATTAGCAATTGTATATATTAGGTTGGTGCAAAAATAATTTCGTTTTCTCACATAGTAACATATGTTAGTAAACGAAATTATTTTTGCACCAACCTAATACATGCAATAGCGTGCATACACAGATAAGCAAATAAATATTTATTTAATTTATGGTGCAAACAAAACAGTGCTCGATGTAGTAAAACACAGCTATGAAGTATAGATTAATAAATACACATATATCTACGTATGTAGTGCAACTTAGTTTCATAGTTTTCTAAGTCGTCAGTCACAAATGGCAAATGAACCACTTAATACAGTTGTTTTTGTTAAAATACTGGGTCTAATGAGAGGAACGCAAAATTAAACGAAGATTCAAGGCTCAAAATTAATATAAACTAAATATATTATTGGGGTTTAAATTCAACATATAGAGTGTCGGTACCAAATTCTTCAAGGATCATTGACTAAATATCACCACTAACACCAGTTCCAAGGTGACCAACTTCTAGACACTACTTTTAACCTATCCAAAGGAATATACATGCCTTATACTAAAGAGTTTTATAACTATAAATACATTAGCAAAGAATCCACCCCCCCCAGGAATTTTTAAACAACTTGCACAACTCGGTACAACACAGGCTCTCAACCAAGTCTAGCAACAAAATTACTTTTCACAAATATAAAACTAAATATGTAGATGTACTCGAAAAAATAAACACAAACTAGAAAACATAAACATTAATAAGAATGCCAACATTAAACATAATAAAAGAAAACGCAACATAATTTGGTCTAACGAACCATTTAAGAAAAATGTCAAAAGCAATATAGGTAATATTTTCCTGAATTTAATCCACAAACATTTCAGCCATATACTATTGCTCAACAAAATCTTCAACAAGAACAATATTTTGGTGCAGCTACAGTTGCACCAAAAACCTCCAGCAGTATATGGCACAACATAATAATATAACATTAAATAAATATTTAAACAACCTCAATAACAATATTAATACAGACAAAAGAAAGAACAATACCTGTTAACAAAATCATAAATGTATGAATAAATACGTTATTTACAAGGCTAGAATTAAACATAATGGCGAGACAAACTTTTATTTTGGTTCCACTACAATCCACTTGAAAATCCAATATTATCATCATAAAATTACTCAATCATAAGCTCAAACAAGCAATATTCAAATAACACGACGCTCAAAATTTTACTGGGAGTAAATGGGAATTTAATATTGTTATTTTTTAGTTTATATCCTAATATTATTAAACGTTAGCTTTATATACTGTGATACAACTCTTCAAATATGATCGTTGAAATTAGAAAGTATCTTACCGATCAGTTCTCCGGCTTTAATGTTTTAATGTAAGTCATTTGATTGTCAAGATAGCATTTTTTTTATCATTTCATCTCAAACAAGACAATAAAGCCACTAAGACACAATGGGTTATTGAGTGTGAGAGAATACAAGAAAAAGTTTATTAAAGAGAGAGACCAAGAAAAGAATAGGAATTAAGAAGACAGAAGATAATAAGTAACGAGTAAAGATCAAATTTGAGAGGTGTTATAGTCCGGTTGCTTGTAGCACGGTGATAGTCCAAGGTAGAACCAATAAAGAAGAACTCGAAGGCGGATATGGAATAACACAGATATATTACAAACAGGAATATATACAGGGAGGTAGAAAGTGTTAGTACGAACAATCAGGTTTAGTAGTAATTGTCTGAACGCGACTCTGTTTCGGACTGCCTCTGACTTGACTGACTCGCTCGCTCGCTCGCTCGCTCTGACTGACTGACAGACTCTTGACGGACTTCACTCCAGACTTCAGACTGAACAGTATTTAGTCACCCCCACCACGAGAGCATCATGTGGCACAAGGCCGGTTTAACTTGGGATCTCCGAGCCCGTGGGCTCGGCCAAAAATATGCCCTTTGAACTCGTATAAACAGGTTCAGGTTTACCTCCCCGAAAGAGACTCCGCCCTTCGGCGTAGCCTCGTTCGGGTTCCTCTAGCCCGAAGGCAGAGAGTTCAACCGATCAGCCGGTCGCCCAACTTCGGACTGAACTCTCTGCTTCCTCTTGAGGCGCAGTATTTATTACGTATGAAATAGTCCATTATGTTTATTATGGGTACGGTCCCATAACAAGAGGGAATCCAGAAGCTACAAGCGAGAAGTGCAAGAGAAGAAACTGTTATCATAGAACTAAACTAATTTTCAAATGAAAAATAATGAGACCTTACTGCCAATCTAGTACTGCGCTTAAATTCATACTGTCTAGGTACCAAAGAGCAAAGCTCATCAGAACAATAACCATTAAATTATTTATAGAAAATGCACAGGGAAGCTACCTTACAGCGGTGGGAAAGTGATTGAAGCCGAGATGTCAAATTTGGACGAGTAACTTTGGATTTTATCAAGAATCTCTAAATACATAGCAATATTCGATGCATTGGCGGATGGTAAGATAGATTCTGTTGCGAATAATTGTCTAGGTCGAAACAGTAAACCAACTTTCCAAACTGCGGACCTATAAGTTGAGTCAATATAATATTTCCTCTTCATGTCAGTGGAAAATGTTAGCATGAGAGGGATCAATGAGTCAATCTCCTGGAGGTTAGCATCAGCCATGCTAATAGAAGGCAATGAAGGTTTTCTCTCGGACGATTAAAAGAGAGCAGTTTGATTTATACGAAAAGTAAACGTATACAAAGAAGCCAATTGTCATCGATATCATTTCTAAATCGATTGTTTAAATCCAACTCGCCTCAGTCAGAAACCATTTCAAGAAGATTAATTCAAAAGACAAGCATGAACGCTATTAATCTATGGATGAGATTTTGAATACTTAAATCGACATCACAGGCATATAATAAATATGTTCAAAAGTATAGAAATACAAATTGAGAGATTGAAATTTCTTTCTAGATTCGTAGCCGATGTTTATTTTAAAGACCTTTTCAAAATTCGTCCCAAGATTTCGAACACTGATTTTTTATGTAGACTCTATTTGAATGATTAGCCTAACAGAATATCAATTGGCCTTGTGATATACTATGCTAAGCTTATTAAATCTCAAGATCTTAATTTGACTTCAAATTTGAAAAAAATAATGCAAACCGTCTTCGAATAAAAAAGAGAATTTTCATTTTTTTTCTCTTTTCAAAATGTTACATTTTATTAAATATAGAGTCATAGAAAGGATGAAGATTTTTAAAGGCATCTGTTGGCTGTTGATACTTTCTCAGATCACATTAAATGTGGTGTATCTTGAGCCGATAAAGCTATCAAATTCAAGAGAACTGATAGATCTATAACCAATGCTACTTTTATTATTTTTCTAAAAATGCTAATCGCTAAGAGCAGAAATATCTCTCCGAATATGAATACTAATCGATTGAAAAATTCGATTCAATCCAATCCAGGATACAGTCATTTTTTTAATCAAACTATACACTGAAAATATTAGGCTCGGTTGGGTGACTTTATATAACTGAGTTATTTATTCCCCGTGTTAATCAGAGGGGGAGGCCAGCAGACGAATGCATAAAAATGTTCACAGGCCAAATAGTGGAAGCTGACCGAGTGTAAGTGACAATCAAATATTGATAACATAATATCACTTTAAATGGCTCAAGATCGAAAGAGAGGCTGATGATTAAAAATAAGGCGCAAAGGGGATCGTAGCATCCATGGTGTTCTGATATATCATAAGTTACCTCCCCCAGATCTAGGAGGTTTAATCCGTCAGTAGACGAGTAGTCTGGGTAAAGTGCAATAAAGCTTTGGTATAACTTTATTCAGTGGTTCTGTTTTTACTACAGTTTATGGAACTTTCAATGGAACTTTATATGCGGTCAGACTGATTTACCTATGACTCAGAAAGTGAAGCAGCAGATCAATGCTGGACACACTGGCTTGAATCTAACGAACTTCGTTGAAACTCTACTACTTGAGAACCCGAATCAGCTTATTAACAAGTGTGCTCTTTTGACTATGTGTCTCATTCAATCAACGGTATCATTATAGGCTGTAAAACTTATGAAGAAGCGATAGAAAGATTACACACAACCTACAACCCAAAAATGAACTATTTGCCCAACATAGCTAGCGACAGGAATCTGGCGAAACATTGGATCATTTCCTAAAGACCCTTCGGACATTATGCAGGAACTGCAATTTTCGTCCCATGACCGCTTTGGAGGCACAAGAGGAACATATTCTAGACGCCTTCGTAAATGGCCTACGCAATGTTCAGGTAAGGCGACACCTTCTCAAAAATAAGACCATTACCTTGAAAGCTGCTTATGAAGAAGCTTATACTTAAGAGCTTGCTATACGGCAATCCAACTCGGATTTTCAAACCGATACTGTGGGTGCCGCTCTAAAACAACCTGATCCTACTATCTCTCCTCTCTATGATAACTCAACTTACTCCATTGTCCAGGATATCCCACATTTAAAACCCTAGAACAACCTGTCACTGTTGCATCAACCAAACGAACATGTTACTACTGCGATTTAAATCTACACTTATGACTTTCATGTCCTGCTAGGGAAGCTCATTGTCACAAGTGTGGAAAAATAGGACATTTCTCCAAGGTATGTCGTTCGTTTAAAACTATCTCTTACAAAGCTAACCATCCTGTCAGTTCGTTATCATTTTCTGCAACATTGGCTGTGTTCCCTGTCTTTCAAAAACTATAATAAAAATTAAAATTAACGGTGTCCTCACCAACGCATTATTAGACACTGGCAATTCGAAAAACTATATCAGAGACAGTCTAGTAAAAATTAACAGATAGCATTACGTTCCCTCCCACAAGAGAGTAACAATGGCGAACGCAGCTTTGTCATCACACATAAGTGGATATTGTTTGGCCGACCTACATTATAACGGCATCTCATATAAAGCTGTTAAATGGCATCTCATATAAAGCTGTTAGATAATAGAAAGACCTTTGTTGTGAGATAATACTGGGCCACAATTTTTCCAGCAACACTCTAACATAGAAATCCTGTTCGGCGGAGATAAACCTGTATTAAAGATTTGTGGATTGACTGCAGCCAACATTCCGTACCCCTCACTTTTCGAAGACGTGACAAAGGACTGTAAGCAAATAGCTATTAAAAGCCGACGTTATTCGCATGACGACAAACAATTTATAGGGTCCGAAATAAAAAGAATGCTTGAAGAAGGAATAATTGAGCCAAGTACCTCATGATGGAGGGCCCTAGTATTAATAAGACACACAGAAAACAAAAAAAATAAAAATAAAAAAATAAATAAAAATGGTTATCGATTACTCACAGACAATTAACCGGTTCACTCTTCTGGACGTCTATCCGTTGCTACGCATAGGCGAAATGCTATGTGAAATAGCTAAATATAATATTTTCAGCACGTTAGATTTGAAAAGTGCTTATCATCAGGTGGCCATTAAGCCAAAAGTCAAACCCTACAGAGCATGTCAAGCAGTTGGCCGGCTGTACCAGTTCGGGGGATACCTTTTTGGGTAACTAATGGAGCAGCCAGTTTCCAAAGAATAATCGACAAAATTATAATGGATGAAAAACTGGAAAGTACTTTTGCTTTTATATATAATATAACTATATGTAGGCACAATCAGAAAGACGAAAACCTTCGACGGTTCATGGACGCCGTAAACAAATATAACCTTACACTAAATAATGAGAAATGCATGTTTGGGCAACATAAAATCAATCTTTTGTGCTATACAATAAGAAATGGGTCAATGGCACCGGACCCTTTGCTCCGATTGCCAGTCCCAGATAACATACGTGCGCTGCGACGAACTATGGGCATGTTCGCGCACTATTCATAATGGATTGCCTCTTTCTCAGAGGAGGTACGTCCATTAATACAAGTCAGATATTTTCCCTTATCTCGCCCAGCAATAGAAGCATTCGAAAAACTCAAGCAAGACATTTCAAAATCCGTAATCACAACTATAGATTCTTCTGTCCTACTGATAGTTGAAACTGATGCACCAGACTGCGCAAGTGCCGCTTCATTAAGTCAAGCTGATCGTCCTGTAGCCTTCTTTTCAATGACTCTCTCTCTCTCTCTCTCTCTCTCTCTCTCAATCTGAACGACGGCATACGGCGATTGGAAAAGAAGGCTACGCCATAGTTGTGGCGTTAAGAAAATGGAGACACTATTTAATCGGACGTCACTTCACATTAGTTACAGACCAAAAACCTGTTTCGTTCATCTTCAATTCAAAGGCTACCAGTAAAATAAAAAATAGCAAGGTGGAGAATTGAACTATCTTGTTTCTAGATCGATATTACTTACCGGCTTGGCAAGGAGAATCTGACAGCAGACGCCCTGTCAAGAGTATGTAGTATAACTCCAAGTACAAAAGAACTCCATACACTACACAAGGAAGTGTGCCACCCGGGCATAGCACGTATGGTTCACGTAGTAAGGAGTAGGAATTTGCCTTATTCAGTGGTTAACGTTAGAAAAGTTACAAATTCCTGCCGAATGTGTGCTGAGATAAAACCTAAATTTTGCAGACCTACGCCTGGGGTCCTAATAAAAGCAATGCAACCATTTGAAAGACTCAATTTCGACTTTAAAAGCCAGTTATCATACAAAACACGAAACCAATAACTATTGTAGTTTCACATTCACAGTTTTCTTTTGCTTTTCCCTGTCCAGATATGACTGCAACAACAATGATACAATGCCTTTGTTCCCTATTTGCCGTCTTTGGAGTACCGTTATACATACATACAGTCCGAGGAACTTCCTTCATGTTCAACCAGCTTCAGCAATTTTTACAAAAATGCAGAATTGCAGTAAGTCGGACAACCCCGTACAACCCCCAGGGTAATGGTCAATGCGAGAGATATAAAGGCTTGATTTTGAAAACAATTCAATTGGCTGCTTCAACACTCAAATACACAATAAATAATTGGAAAAATCTCTTTCCAGTATCCCTGTATACCATCAGATCGCTATTATGTACGGCCAGCAATGCCACCCAATACGAAAGATTTCTACCCTTCCAACGTGGGAGTTCGGCTGGGACTTCGCTTCCCACTTGGCTCACCCAACCAGGTATGGTTCTACTGAGACGCCACATTCACAATACAAAACATGACCCTCCCCCTCTCCTCCACCGGCAGATGATGTGGAATTAATAGAAGCAGACCCACGATACGCACTCGGGCGACACCCGGATGGAAGGCAAACTACCGTCTCTCTTAGAGATTTGGCACCTGCTGGAGATGTACCAGATCCTAAAACCACCTTAGTGAGGAGATCTGATCTCTTCAACACTGAAAACTAATCAGGAGATCACCGTGCAGGAATCACTCCCAACACATTACCCCAGAATGATGACACAGCTTACGTTGCGCCTCCATCAGACATTTCAGAGGGATTAACATCCGAGACCCTGACAACTCCAGACGATCCTGATGAGTGACCAGTGCCCCAGAAGCGTGTACATCCAAAATCAGATCCGGAAGATCCACATTCAGACTCAGAACGGCTTCGTCCATCAAGAAGGGCGAGATACTTCCGTTCCCGGACTAATGGATGAGCACAAAATGAGAGATCTTCCAGCCCGAATAGTCCAATTCAAGAACTACCCAGGCATTCACAGAGAATCCTGGACACCTAAGAGATTTTTGCACTCATAAATAAAATACGTAGGTTGAGAATGTACTCATAAGTCATCAATTACCTTTCCTTAAGATCTAGGAGGTGAAAAAAAAGCCCTCTGTAACATACGTCAGTAGAAGAGTAGTCAGAGTAAAGTGCAATAAAGCTTTGGTATAGGTTTATTCACTGATTCTGTTTTTCTACATATGGAAATTGTTTTCGCATATCCTTTGCTAGAATTCTGTTTATTCCTTTCCGAAGATTCTTCTGGAATCACAGTGCCGATTCTGAGCCACCAGAGAAAGAAGAAATGCCCTTTTGTGCAAGATAATTTCTGGAAAAGAGAAAAGAACAGCAAAAGCCACATATTTTTTTTAGAAAATATTTTTGACAGAGTGCTGAGAACTGTCATGTGAATGGCTCTAAAGTGCTTTGGGTTCGTTGATCATTTTGTACATCATATCCAAGTGCTTCAGAACGGAATGACTGGAAAAGTATCCTATCAAAAGAAAATATCTGAAGAATTTCTTTGCAAACCTTCAAGTCCGCCAAAAAACGAAGTGTCAAAAGGACGGTTGTTCCATTTGCACCGCTATTATCTTAACTACATCGGGCAGCGTTTATTGTTTTAAAAAGCGATGCTTAGAATTGTAATAAAACATAAACATAAAAAGGAATCTATGCATTTTCTTTGTTTTTTGTGAACTGACAACAAAAATAATAAAAACTATTTATTGAATTGTTTACTTACACTATTTATTATATTGTTTATTGGAATGGTGGGCAAAACATAGGCTAACTGCCAGTCCATTCGAACTTTATGTAATGGTAAATAATAAGGATTTCTTTATAGTTGATTCACATTTAATACTTTAGTAAATGCTTATAAATTTATGAATAAAAATTTGTTTTCATATTTATTTATTTATAAATTGATAAATGTAGCATTACATTAGTTTTAATTGTATTAGATTTTAGAGTGTTGTAAATATAAAAATTAATTTTTTATATAAACAATCTAATAAATAGTGTTTAGTTTTTTTTGTCAATTCTCAAGAAAAAATTGTTTACGTTGTCAATTCTCAAAAAAATTGTTTTTGTTGTCAATTCTGAGGAAAAATGTAGATCTTCACATTGATCATTTCTGATTACCAAAAAACTGAAACAAGGATATGTATTTAATCCGAAATTGCTCTACGTACCTAGCAGTTATGTTCCATGAAATATCGACAAATAATCTGGTATTGAGCAGTATGTACCGTCTTCATGGGAAACTTTTCAACCGCACAAAGACTTAATGCACAAGTGAAACCACGCGAAATAGTTTTCACCAACTCATTCACACGAAAAAAAAAAAAAACCTGATCACTTTGGTTTGACCATTAATATCACGAAAACCAAAGTAGTAACTCAATCTACTCCAGAAAGAGTCCTTCCAGATTTTAACATCACCATCTAGAAAACCTCTTCGAACAGGTTGATTATTTCCCCTACTGTGAAAGTATAAACTCAACATTTGAAAATCAGAGACGAGACTACGTATCGAAAAAATAAATTGGAAGTTGACGCTTGCGATTTCCAACGTTTACGGGACGATAATACTAGAAACAACAAAGGGGGAAAACTTATGGTGCATTATCGAGAAATTCCTCCCGCTTGGAAACAAGCAACAACAAGTCTGATTTTAAGGGTAACAATGTAAATAAAGACAGCGAAGGAAATAAACGACAAAAACGCTCGATGTTAATAGAAATAAGAAGGGGAAACTTTTAGGTAGTTAAATGTGGCCATAAATGAATGGTACTTGAATTTCACAAGTAATAGGTTTAAGTGCTATAGAATTATCCCCAGCAATTTAACAACAAACATGTAAATAAAATGATTTTTTGTACTTACTAGCGGAACGAAAAGGATATCTCAGCTCTTTTCATCAAAGCTGTTTTTTTCATACAGCCAATAAGTGTCTTAATAACTTAATAATTTTAAATTTAACCCTTTAAAATCTTACTTTAAAAGCTTATTATTTAAAAATGTATAATTTTGGCACAAAACCTTTTCATCTTGGAGAGATCTTTCGCTTCGTTTTTTGATTGTTAATCGTAATGGAGACGTTGATTACTCCTGCTGTGCTGTGACTAACCTTATTGAGTTGAAGCTGGAAAAACTGATGACAGCACTCTCTCTTCTGGCTAAAGGCAATAAATAAATAAATAAATAAAAATAAGAAAAATAACGAAATGCTCTTTTATGAGCATTTCCAAGGCGTGGCTTAATTCAAACGAGTCAATTTGATTACGCACGAGAAGAACCTATATAAAGAAAATAGACAAATCAGTTACCTTTTCAAACCTTTTCTCGCTAATATATATAAAAAATCAACACTAAAGCGAATGATAATAAACGTCTGCAATAAGAAAAAAAAAAAAAATTAAACTAGCAGACAGCGTGTCTGCTAATATTGGACACTTGAATACGATTTTTTTGAAATTTAAAAATAAAATACAGCGTATCTACAAAATAAGTGTATATAGGAAAATTTAAAAAGATATGTTTTTTTATTATTTTAATTTCCTGCAAATGTGCTTCCTTTGTTGTTTTTGAGAAACTTTATCTTCGTGTCTTTGGAAACAAAAGTCCCAAACAAAAAAAAGTTAAGCTCATAGCGTACGAAGCTCTCATCGTTTGAAGCTTACTCAACGGGTGCAATATATATATATAGAAGAGATATTAAGTAATTTGAGTGATTTCTCCAGCCCTGACCAAAGACTTTGCGGCTGGCCAATGTGTCGGATCAATTGAAAGACATTCTAAACAGGCATAATATGATAACTGTAAAATGGCGAGTACTAACAGGATTGGTTCAAGGTACTGGTAACTCGATCTGTCGAGGCGCCATCAAGGTCGAGGGCGCCATCATGCCGCCATGGTTGGGATCATCCAAACAAAAAGGTAAAATGTGAAAATAATAAGGAAAATGAATAAGGAAAAAATTTAAGAGAAGGATGTCTGAAGTGATGTGAAAGGTTTCGTTTCTGTTCACGTGTCCAGCTTGAAATATTCGCCAATATCAAATTACTCGTCAATTATATTATCGCTCTTAACCAAGAACTTGGCATGTCATAGAACTTATTTCAACAATCCAAGAAAGCTATGTATTGAAAACCTTTGTTTTAAACATTTTTGAATATTATTTTGTGCCAGATCATTTAATCTGTTGTATAAACATTTCCTCTTCATAACAATTCGTTGAAACTACGGAATTTAAAAATTTCTGATTTATTTTCCTCAAAACGAACTACTGACACAACTTCAAGCTTGTAAATTTTTAAATAAATCCTTTGTTTTGTCTAAAATTACCCGGTGTGTGTTTTATTATCATTACAAAATAGTCGAATAGCATGACGGATAAAAGAAGTGCAGAGATTTGAATGGAGAGAATTTATTTGGCCATTTGAAATTGCGGAACAAAACTTGGAGAGTTGAGTTGCTAAAGGAAATTAACTGAAACTGAGGTATCAAAAAAGGCATGGTGCATGGAATTGGACCCCGGTGGACGAAATAAATTGTTCGATTCGAGATTCCAATTTATATCACCTGAGCATGGTAGGAAAGTACAACGGCCGAAACATCGTGAATATAGCAATAGCTGTAAATACTGTAAATACTTGCAATACCTCATCTCAGAAATATAGATTGATATGATCCAAGTTGTCTGTTTTGTAAAAGAAAAAAAAACAAAAAAAATCTCTGGCGCCAGACACCCGTTTGCTTTGAAGTTTGATAGTTGGCATGTGACTTTTATTTCACTTTTTTTTTACTACAACAAGTATTATTGGGCTCTGTTTTTCTCTTTTTATTATTCTGTGAGTTGACTAACTTTGTAAGATTACATATAACCAAAAACTGCATATATAACATCGCGTACAATTGTAGCAGAAAATATAAACGAGAAACTGGTTACCTTGTAAAGGTTTTAATAAATACCTAATATACAAGTAGCAAAAGGAGAGACAGATATCATATTCGCTATTGCAATAACTGAGAAATAACGAGGAAAAAAGTAGTAATACATTGTGAAATAAAGATCATGTAAGTAAACGGTGTGCAGGTTTGAACACCAGTTCCAGGGAAAAAAAAATCAATTTAGCAATTTTAGTGCCTCTTATGTAAGGGCACATAATATAGCCCATTGAAGACCTTCATCTATTATACTATGAATTTGTTAATGCTATTTATATTCGGAAACTGGATGAGGGTGGCACTATAGACTGAATATTCAGTCTTGTCACTCTGTTGGACTGCAGGATTGTAGATTAAAAATTAGATATTACTAGAAAGAAAACATTATGAGATATCCGTAGACATGAAGAGGGAATCGATAATTTCAACAAAGATGAGGACAATGGTCCTTCTTCAAGACCTACAGATAAAGTGTAAGACGTCATGATATATATATATATATATATATATATATATATATATATATATATATATATATATATATATATATATATATATATATATATATATATATATATATATATATATATACTCAGGCCGGTAAACGAGCCACTTCGAGGTGGTGTAATTGTTAGCACGCTTGTCTCGCTAGGTCAGTTACGACTGAATAATGAGTTCAATCTATCTATCTATCTATAACTATGCAAAAGCAATGAGATAGGAAATCTTCTTATAAATTAAAAAAAAACGTACAGAACTGTCAAATAATATCTAATCTCCTGTATAGCAGGAGATTGTGAAAATACTTGAGGCAACAGGGAATGATGTTCTTCTGATTAATGCCGAGAAAATTCCATACTAACAATCATAAAGAGACAATGGAAATTTCATGGACACGTCACTAGGAAAGAGGACGTGAAGAATCTATCACTCACATGTCCTATTGAAGGCAAGAGAAGTTTGGGCTGAAATGAGTAATCGTCTTTGCGAATGGATGTCAGAAAAAGGAGGTAAAGGATTGAAAGTAACTTAGAGCAACAACCGACTACGTCCTGGCGTAAAAATGTAATTTTTTATCAAGTCATTTTTCTATGTATATTAGTCTATTCATGTTTGTCCATGTCGATATCTGTCTCTTCATGTCTAATTTATATTCATGTCTCTTTCTTTCTTTCTTTCTTTCTTTCTTTCTTGCTTCCTTTCTTTCTTCTTTTTTCTTTCTTCTTTCTTTCTTTTCCTATCTATCTATCTGACTATCCCTCTACCTCAGTCTATTCATGTATGCCTGTGTATGTCTCTCTCTCTCTCTCTGAGTTTTTTTCATTTCTATCTCAGTATATCTATGTATGCGTGTATCTCTCTCTCTTTCTCTCTCTCTCTCTCTCTCTCTATATATATATATATATATATATATATATATATATATATATCAGAGAGAGACATAGAGTGATAGCTACACAGGCATAAATTGATATACACTTTTTCATATCGATTCAAGTATTTCTCTCTCTCTCTCTCTCTCTGAGTCTCTTCATATCTGTCTACCTATCTATTTTGCCCATTCATTATTCATCATTCATTATCAATTTTCATGATGATTTACTTTTTCATATCCTTCTCCCAATTTCGTGTTTTTTTTTCGATATTTTACCCTCTTTTTAATTCATTTTGGAAATCTGTTTGCCTTCAATACTTTTTTCTAATTTCCTTTCTCCGTACTTCTCTCTCTATCTCTCTCTCTATCTCTCTCTCTCTCTCTCTCTCTCTCTCTCTCTCTCTCTAAATACATTTCTCCTTTTATCTTTTTTTCCTTCGTGTTCTTTTTCTTTCTATTCTCTTTCTGCTGCTTCCTCCATCTCTCTTTCTCTCTCTCTCTCTCTATCCTTCCATATATATCTCTTCGTTCCCATCTCTCTCTCATTCCCATTCTTTCTTTTCTCTAATCGCCCATCTCTGCCATTGGATTTTTTCCTCACGCCCCACTAAATTAGCAAACACATATCCTGGAAGGAAACAAATAATATTTCATCTAAAATACCACGGAAGAGACATGTTACACATTCTATTTATACAACACCAATATTAGGATCAAAGCAATCACCTTGACAAAACGATTCTTTGTGAGAATTTATTATTATTATTATTATTATTATTATTATTATTATTATTATTATTATTATTATTATTATTCTTTCTGTTGCTGTTGTAGTTTGACCTGTACTCATTTTGAGGGTTTCACATCAGAGTTGTATACAGAATGGTTCTCAATGGAGACCTAGTGACAACAAGCCCCCCCCCCGCCCTCCATATACTGGCAGTCTTTTAATACAGTTTCTTCTATTTATTTGTATTCAGTTTCTCTTTTCAAATGATCTCTGCGTCATTTTTTCTGCAATATCTATTATTTTTGCAAGTTAAAATATCCCTTAAGTGTTTTTTCCTCTATGTTGAATTCTCATTTCTCTTATTGAAACTTTAACTGCAACATCTGGTTCATTGTATCGCTATCAATTACTTTGATGGCCGAGTAGAAAAAGTCTTCCACACTATCGCATCTTATTCTACCGTCTTTTCACCAAAAGACAAAATATTTAAGGATCATCTCTGAAGTACAAGATTTTATAGATGGTTTTTAATTTCACCGTTTTTACCTTCTCTTTCCTATTTTGGAAGGAAACAAAATATTGAATCTGGAATTTGTATTCTTTTCTCTTGTTGCATCTAGTTTCCAGAGTCTTTCTTATTCTTCTGAAATGTTCTTGTCTTACAATTTGTGAATCCATTCTGTTTAATCGAATCCTGCAAGATATGAAAAAACTACATTGCTGTTCAACATGTCTGCCCTTGAGATTAATAGTCTGTGTTTGGTGATGTCAAGAACTGAAACGAACTCCTCATTGCGTGTGGGGGTATCCAGCCAGTGGCAAGCCCTCTAGCGCCTTCAATGGACAAAGTTTCCAGGGCGATCACTCAACTCAACACTTATCAGTGTTGTATCTCCATTTGTTTTTCACGCTACTATTAACTATCGTCACTTGAACCAGAATAAAATAACATTAAAAATCAACATTAAAAACATCATACGCTACTTGGGAATTGTGAAACGTGATTATAATAGTAATAAGGTCTGCTGAATCATTCGGAAAATTGAAATACCTATTTTAAATATATTATCAAAAAAGTCAATGTGCCAGATTTTCGTATTAATAATTTCGTAATTCTGATTAAATAAAAGAATGTATTTTATCACGTGTGAAATATGCGAAGATTTCGCAATAATAGCTACAGGGATTATTGCTGGTTTTTAATAAGTACTGATATTTCGTAAAATTTAATGTTGCTCTTCATCCTCTGTAGATTATTATTAAGCACAGTAGTAACCATAAAACACAAATTATTCTTTCTGGGTTACTATATTAAAAAAGATTATATAGTAGTGAAATGTACGACAATATGTAAAACTGAGAAACGAAGTGTTTCACTCCGAGATTTTGAACTTCTTCAGATGAATAATATTTCATTGATAGAATCATTCTCAGATATAAAATTATGCGGGGGTGTAGATGGAGAAATATAACAAACGCCAGTCACACACACTATATATATATATATATATATATATATATATATATATATATATATATATATATATATATATATATATATATAATTAAACCTAAAGAGCCAGACAAACCTACCAATGTTTCACATACGCGGATCGTCAGGGAAGACCGGCTAAAGAGGTAATGTAAGAACGGAATATATGGACTACGAACATAAAATCATGACCACGTGACCAACAAAAAAAAAGAAGGAAATCAAACAACGGGAGGGGGGGGGTAAACATTTATTCACTGAGCACTTTATTTAGTTATTTTACTTACTCGTATCGGTTTTTTTTTCTGTGTGTGTGTGTGCGCGCTCGCGCGTGTGTGTGTGCAGGTATGTAGAAAAATAGGAAAGAACACGTTAGGTAAATAATCCTAGGTTAAATTGTGGATTATTACCAGTCCATATCAAGGGATCTCTTCACGACTGCCCTGGAATTTTCTACAGCATATTCTGACTAAACTAAGGAAGAAATGAACATAATTCTTTGTGAAAAAAAAAATCTGTCCTCACCCATAATTAAAAACACTAATGACAATTTTGACATCACCATGGGATCTTTAGACTCTGCAGTCTTCTGACCTTGTCGGTCTATTTATACTGTACAATCTAACCACGCACCGTGAATTGGACATTAAGGACATCAGGCTATACAGGGATAACAGGCTCATGGTAGTGAGGAGCTCCACAAATTTTAAAATAGATAAAATTATAAAGATGATATATAGTGAATTCAGAAAACTAAATTTAAAACCTATAATTAAAAAGGGTAAACTTCCTCGACGTAACTCTCGACATAATGAACAACATATACCTATCTTACAGAGAACCTAACACTAATCCCGTATATGTACACCCTAAGTCAAACCACCCTCCATCTACAATTAAGAATATACCCACATCAATCGACATACCATGATGCCAAAAGCTAGCTTTCACTGTAACTGACCAAGCGATGTGCGTACATGAATGCCACCATCAGCTTTGAAATGGATACCCTACCCTACCTCGGCTCGACCTCTTTTAGAAGGTGACTGATATGCAGATAAAAATTAACTGTTAAACCCCCTATCAAAATGGTCGCCCCAGCCATTTCCATAGTAATTAATTTTGCGAGCGAACATGCTTATAAAGATGCGTAAATTTCAAGACTGGTTATTCCTAAATTTTCGCTTGAGAATGAAACAGGGCTTGATACCTTGATTCAATTTAATAATTATATTGAGGGTTTCAGCTCTCGTTTTTGAAACATGAGAACTCATGTAGCGAAGTAATCATATTTTTAAAAAAATAATTATAATATATATATATATGCATATATATATATATATATATATATATATATATATATATATATATATATATATATAGGGTGCGATGGATAAATTTCGTTTAAATTATGCAAAAATGAAAATACTGACAACTCATTTTAACATATCTGTTAAAATGAGATGTCTGTATTATTTTTCCAAAATTACACAAAAATATCTTGAAATACTAAAGTAAATTTATTTAATAAAATCGTTATTGGCTTCAACTGCGGCGTCCAGGTGACTTCAGGTTCTCCTGCAACTCTTTTGGACGGTTTCCTTATTTAAGTTGGTGAATGCCGATGCCATCTGGAAAATGAATGGAGGCATTACGTCGCCATCACTAGTGATCACCCCAAAGACCTTCATAATCACCATTAGCCTCGTCCAACTCTTTCCGAATCCTCTGCACTGTCCTCAGATTGACACTCAGACATTCTGAAATGTTCATACTGGATCTTCCGGCGCGAATGCCAAGCAGTATAGCATGCCGTTTCTAAATTTCTGGCGGAGTAAATTGCGTCGTGTTCATCTTTTTTTCACAGACGGTGCCCAACTTACTTTACTGTTCAGTCGACAAAATCAAAAACAAACAGCGCGCATGTTGTTATAATTGGTGTGTAAGCTGTTGCGAAGTTGGCATATTTTTAAATTCCAGATTACAAAAAGAACATTATGACAGTGTTCTTAGTTGATGTTGTTAAGGGCTGTTTTTTTATTGTCATTTCTTATTATGAGGGATTCTACAACAAGTTTATTTGCATGATTCTTTGCATCTAGCCTCATGTGCCATTAACAAGGAAAATTTTATACACTAGATCAGTGATTATCAACCGGGGTCCATATTAACCGGGAGGATCTATGTAACATTACTGGGGGTCCACAGTAATATTTTAGTGTTCCATAGAGTAATTTCACTTCAGAACGGGTTACAACTGAAAACTAGAATTTCTACAGTGAACTTCGCCATATTAAAATACTAAAAAAAAAACAAAAAAACAACAACTCTAAAACTAGCAGAAAACAAGATCAAGCGATGTAAGTTAGCGTCCCTTTTACTCTACCGGATGTTTAGATTGTAAAAGTTGAAAAAAACTGAGAAGGAGATATAAAGGAATGATTATATAAAGATTATAATTTATTATATAAATTAATTTAATATAATAATAATAATAAAAAATAATATTAATTTTAAATAATAAAATAAAATAAATATTAATAGATTCATATAAATTAATTCATATAGTAAGAGGCTTGAAACTGTAAAAAGGTGTGATCTTCGACTATTATTGACATCGCTGGATCTCATTGAATAAATCTTCAATTTTTAAAAAAAAATAAATTACTTACATATTTTTAAACGGTTTATTATGAGTTATTTTACTAGTGTACATAAAAGTTCCAAAGAATTTCGTTGTTAAATACGAGTTCTTTTTCATTAAATTAGTTTTACCTCAAAATAAAGCATATACACTTACTATTTCTATAATACAATTCCTAAAAATATGTATTAGTAAAAAATAAAATAAACTTTTTTTTTCATGTAATGGTTATGGAAGGATCGACCAAAAATAATAAGTAAAAGTGAGTCCATGAGTCAAAAAGGTTGAGAGCCACTGTACTAGATTATCACCTATTATTATCTTTTCATGGTGATTTTTCTACACGAAAAGACAATAAACAATAAACATCATCTTAAATACATGTTTATGTTCCAGTAGCAATTTGAGATCCGTTATTGATTTTGATGGGGAAATTGCTAATCATCATCATCATCATGGACACCACCGCACCCATCATCATCATCATCATCATCATCATCAAAATCAATCTTATGATTGGGTGTGGCCGTATATGGTTGCTGCGCCTATATTTCGGTTGCGCGCAAATGCCTGAATGTCAATGATCTTCTTGTCCACTCACTGACATTGTCTGCCTATTTTCTCTTGTCTCCCGCCTCCTTTGCCTAAAGTGGAACCTTTTAGGAGGACCTAGAGTAAATTCTCGGCTCTTACGGCGTGTCCATCCCAATCGTCCTGTTTCATGTCTGATGGCCTCTCCAAATGCGTCTTTTGTGATACGGACTACACCCGGAGGGGTGCCTAGGATAATTCTATAACATTTCATTTGTAATGCTTGGATACTTTACTGCAATTATGCCCTTAATATCTAAGAATCGCAACTGTATGCAACAGTCTTATCTTCAATTTAAGTGGGATGTTCTTATCTTTCTAGTTGCTTCTTATTTTTTCGAGAGCTGCCATTCTTTGTGCTGCTCTTGAAATTATTTCTCTTTCTAATTCCTCTTCGCCAATAATAATTTGAATTGTTTCACTACTTCAAATAAAGTCCCTGATCAAAATGACTTTGATCTAAGATTGAAAGGGTCTTTCTCATTCTTCGCCATGAGTTTTTTTTTAATTTTTTTTATTTTATTTTACTTTTATTTTTTTGTAGAAATCTCTTTGCTATATTTGGAGATTATTTTATCCAGATTCGACAGTGAATGTCGTAGTGGAATCGACAGTCTGGTTCACCAGACTGTCGGTTCCACTACGACATATATATATCGTATGCAAAGTGAAGATTTTGTGACCTTTCATGTCGTCTATACCCTGGTGTTGCTCCTTAGTGTAACTATTGAAAACTTACTTATTACATAAATTAAAAATTAGTTATTTGATATCGATAATAAAACGGATGGGCCTTACCCTGACCGGCTGTTCCATCACATGTTCACATGGTTTCAGAATTCCGAATTTTCTTTCTCATAAAATGATTACACTACCAAGGAGAGTGTCAACGGTTACTGCCTTCCATCGGTACAGCTGATGCAAATCTCAAAGAGAGTATATCATTGCGACACACTGACTAACATTTTCTGTTGGCCTCAAATGGAAAGAATATATTGAATCAATTCCTAAGGCTGCTGTTAGGAAAGTTGGTTCACTGTGTCGGGCTAGAAAATTTTTCTCCTCAGAATCTATCTTAAATATTTATAATTTTAGCATCCCCCATACATTGAATATTACCGTCACGTCTGGTCTGGTGCTTCTGCAATGTAATTAGAGATTCTTGACAAAAGGCAAAGAAGAATTTGCAATGTTATCGGTCCTGAACTAGTATCTCGGCCTCAGTTACTTTCCCACCACCGAAATGTAGCTTCCCTGTGCATTTTCTATAAATATTTTAATGGTCATTGTTCAGATGAGATTTCCTTTTTGTACTTCAATTTTACAAATGTAAGCTCAGTACTTCATGATCAACTTGAAATCATCATTCTACAGTTGAAGTAGCTTGATGTAACTGTAAGTTCTATGTTAAGAGTAGTTTCGAAATGGAAATTGTTTTCATACCTCTTCAAAGAGTGAAAATGAATGCAAAATGAACACTGTGACTTCGATCGACGTTTGAACCATGCCTGCCAATTGCATTTGCCATATAAATTTCAAAATAGATTTTTCTTTATATTCTGTTATTGAATTCGGAAATCAAAAATCTTTAGTTTATTACAAAAATTAAAAGTTTTTATTTGATGTCGACATTAAAATGGAATGTTCGAAAGAAGAGGCCGCCATATGCTTCTCATGTTCAATTCTACGTCTATTCAATATAAAATCAGTAACAATGAAAATATAAAAAATGAGAATAAATGGAATTACAAAAAGAACTGATAGAAAAATACATCACAGTTCAAATGTGGAAATGAAATGTTGAATCGTTGCGCTAATTCTTTTGAAGAAATATTTAAAGGCTTCGTTTCATGATTCCCGTGTTTGATATTATTGGATATTTATTCCCAAAACCAAAACTAATCATCTAACATTATGTTCTTTTGGTTTTCTATTTGTTCGATTTTAGTTTATCTTTCACGTCTCGACGTCATCCTTCTCTGCTCTCAACTCAGAATAAAGTTTTTCGTTTTCGTCTTTTTGCTAGTCATTCTTTTTCCTTTTGCTATCTAATTTCATCACTGTCCCTAATGCAAAATATTCGTCAGTAAGAATTTTCTGAAAGGTACTTTGTAAATTTAGTCCACTGCTTAAAGTGCTCAAAAGAAAAGTCAGTTCTTTCTTGCACGCGGAGCAAAACTTGTTACCGAGAAAAAAAAAACTGATTATTGTGCGGCTGTGGGTGAGTGTTTCTGCATGTAAAGGGATTAAGTGAGAATCTATGATAAACATTCTCTCGGCCACAAGATAATGATTGTTCCTTCATATTTTATTATACTGAAAACTTTGCAGCACTAGAATATATATATATATATATATATATATGTCAATAAAGGTGCAATTAATTTACAAATTCATTAATTATTCATACATAAAACAAATACAAACGTTAATGATTAAATGGTGAGAAATCCATCTTCGCGAACAATTCAAATAATATACAAAAACCCCGAACCTGTTTATGAATGAAAAGATCCTGTTTTTATAAATTTCAGTTGCAATAGGTCTTTTTATTTTTACAAGCTTTCGTCTGTTCCTACAGACATCCTGGGGTATGAAATAGATTGTGTTCTCGTTTTTACTCTCAGTAATAAGTGGACAAACGAAAACAAGGTTGTAATCCGAAAAATGCTATGAGAAATGTGTGTTATTGTTTTGGAACGTGCAGTCGCAACGCTGAGTTTGAATTTAAATTTTAGGGTTAGGGTTCTGCGTTTATGTACAAATGTAGTGATAAGAGAATTCTTTTTTTACTGGTAAATTTTCCGTCAAAGTGGCATGAACTATATTGTTCAATAATTACAGTAATGTCGCACTTATTATCCGAAAGTTGCACTTGGATCAGTTATTTTAATTTCAATAAAGGTGCAATTAATTTACAACCTTTTATTATATTATTTTCGGATTACAGCCTTGTTTTCGTTTGTCCACTTATTACTGAGAGTAAAAACAAGAACACAATCTATTTCATACCTCAGGATGTCTGTAGGAACAGACGAAAGCTTGTAAAATAAAAAGTTCTAATGCAACGGAAATTTATAAAACAGGATCTTTTCATTCATAAACAGATTCGATTTTTTTGTATATTATTGAATTGTTCGCGAAGATGGATTTCTCGCTATTTAATCATTAACCTTTGTATTTGTTTTATGTATGAATAATTCATGAATTTGTAAATATATATATATATATATATATATATATAATTATGAATATAAACTAAATGAGATATTAGCAACTTTATATGCGTTGAATAACGTACATATGTACATATGCAGATGAGCAAATTGAGATGTTCACTTCCTGGTCACGAGACACGGGTTCGAATTTCACCCTTGTAGATTTTTCAAGGAAGTGATTTCTTAATTATATCAGCTTCGGGGGCGATCCCAGTGCCATATTTTTAAAGGGTTTGAGGCACGGGTTAGGGTTAATGGATAGCGACTCTGATTGAGGAATTAGAGAGCCAATTTTGAATTCCATTCGGATCCATTACGTGCTGATACCTTTGAAAAAAGTAGGAATCTTCGTCTTCTACCCCTGATATGGGTAAATAGCAGAACAGACTGGGTTCTATAGTCTCAGGTGGCAACCAGTCTAGGAGAAAGTATCTCTTAATTAAGAACTTCACAGCACATACTATACAGCTAAAGAAAGATCGTTCTCATTGGCTCGACTATCCCGACTACGGTCGAATGATGATGATGATGATAACTGACATTATTCAAAAAATTTATCACGCTTGATTATTGTTACGGAGAAGAGAGTCTGGGAAACACACACACATATATTTTTTATTGAAATTGGAGTGAATCTGGGTAGCGAAATTAGATCAGAGCAATTTTGTTTACTGAGGGGAAATCTGATCTAGCCCATTTGTAATTGGGTCATTAGAAAGACAATGGAAAATGATCGAAATAATTTTTATCGGTTAAAATCTGAAATAGAGCTTACTAAAGCTATGGGGAACTTTGAAATTCACATGATTTGGGATTGATAGCAGCACCTGTGATAATCGAGTGCGGACCAAGGGTCGATTATGATCAGCCAGATTTATCTATATAAACGCATAGCTATGCTGAAAAAGTGCCAGACGGGAGCGGCCGCGATCGGTTGGCACGTCGTCGTCGCTGCGTGTCGTCGCTGCGTGTCGTCGCTGCGTGCCGTCACGTGCATGGGCACCCGCAGGCGAGAGAGTGGTTCGCTCGTCTGCCGTCGAGTGCAGTCGAGTTGGGTGGAGAGAGATCGGAGGTTGAATATGACGTCAGAGATTGGAAACAAACGCCCGCTAACATATTTTGTTGATCTAAGTACGAAGAAGCAAATTACTCCTCCAACATCAAGACTGCTAATGCTACTATTATTACTACCACTAGAAACAGAAACGTCGAACAAGCTACAATAATCAAAAGGTTGTTTTGGGGCTCGTCTGTCGTCGAGTGCAGTCGAGCTGGGTGGAGAGATATCGGAGATTGAAAGTGACGTCAGAAATTGGAACGAAGCGTCCGCTAACAGGTACTGTTGATATACTGCTGCTTCTGCTACCACGAAGATTACTACTACTGTTACTACTGCCGAGGAGGAACGCAACTATAAACTTTAAGCCACGCACAGAAATCTTTATCTCGCCATCGCAAGAGTCGTATATCATTCTGAGACGATTTAACAAGTTAATCACAACCCACTCTCTCTGTGTCCAGAGTCTAGTGTATGAGTTTTTACGTCAAATATTTCTCTTTTCTGTAACCCGTTTCTTTTCTCTACTATTCTTTTCTGCTATATAAAAGACATTTTCTGCATATATATATATATATATATATATATATATATATATATATATATATATTATTATGTGAATTCTAAATTTCTTAGCACAGACTCTCCAGCCGTGTCTACATCTTCAGTCGACCGTAAATGAATGTACATCGCTTCTGCTTTCTGGATCAAACCAAACACAACGTGGGCAGGAAGCAGGATAAACCAGTGGACCGGTCGAGTGATCTACGGTGCCTCAGGGGACCTACGGCTATTCCCTTCAGTTCGGTTAATACCGAGTAGACACCTCAGCCCAGAGAGTAAGACGTCGGAGGTTGAGGGGCTGGGGCGAAAGTGTTAGATTACGCGCATTCAGAAACTGGTAAATAAGGTCTGCTCGGCATAGTTGCAGTATAAACCACAGTGGGGTTGGTGGTTCGTGTGGGTATATATGAGCGGTTAAGTATTTTATTCAATAATAGTGGTTCGCTGTAATTTAGATCTTGCAGATCCAAATATTATTTACGAATTCACATGTCCCTTAAGGAATGTTTTATATTTATTAACAATAAAATACAAAAAACCAACACTCTATAATATCAACATTGAAGACGGTCATAATGAATTGACTGTGTTTGGAAAATAAAACATTCTTATAACTCTAGATACATATATAAAACAATTCAAACATTCAGCTAAAATAAAAATAAAATTCATCCTTGATAATAGTAAAAGTATAGTCGAAATAGTCACACAAAACATTTGGACAAATTCTACATAATTTATGTCCATAAAAGAATTTATTAGAACACCTGAAAAATTAAATAAAAACTTTACTTGTACTGTAAAAGTAATTATACGTATCTGTGATTGCGTTTCGTGCCTGCTGATGCTTCATCTGCTTCGAGACGCTGTTACCATTCATCAGCAGGAAACAACAGAAGAAAGGGCCGGTAATGGTAAAACGCTCACTTGGTAAACATAACATTAAGGTTGCAAAAAATTGTGACCGCTATTGAATCAGATAAAGAAAAATGTCCGACGCTTTCCCTGTTGGAATTTTTTGTTTTATATTCAGCTCTAATGGTAATTCGCTTGCTATATATAATAATAGTTAAATTACTCCTGTAATACTGATAAATTGCTTTAAATATTGTACATTATTAAAGAGGCTAAACATTTTTTATGCCTTCAAATACGATATATGTATTTAGAGCCCACTAATATATAAGTTTATATTAACTTTGAGATTTGAATCTGCGTTCAGTTTAGCGTAATAGTTCGTACCTAATGAGTTGGTAAAACTGCGAAACTTCCACTACGAACGTAGGTATATGTATATTTATTAATATAAACTTTTTAGCTCTGCCTAAATACATTGAGTACTATTTTGTTTACACCTTAAATTAAGTAAATGTTTATTCGCTTATCTGTGTATGCACGCTAACGCACGTATATACAGTTTCTAATTATTTAGTTTATATCCACACACACACACACACACACACACACACACACACACACACACACACATATATATATATATATAGATATATACATCTTTCGTTAAATAAGACAGACAAAGAAAATTTAATTAATTTTTTATTTAGATTTTAGATGGTTCATACATTTTTCCTTTTGATGAGGTTTAAGGGTGTATAGCAGAAAAACACAAGTTACACAGAGAGATAAATTAAAGCCAAATTTGTACAATATATATTTATCTAAACAACAATTTTCGTCTATATAAGTCACACACACGCCCCACTCTAATCAAAAGAAATTTTAAAACAAAAACAAATATAACAGAGTTGTGGCCATTATCGACGCGACTCTCCTTTGCTACAACTACGTCAGTGCGTTTTCATTATATAGGCTATAAGAGAAGACGGACGGGAGACAAAGAAAAAAGACAGCGAGAAATAGATTTTACTTTCCCACGCTAACCATAGAGACTACCCGGAGCCCATCCGACCATTAGACTGTGAAAACGATCTCCTGTATACACAGAAAGACAACGGATTCCACTATCAACGCGACAAGCCGAAACCGATAGCCAACAAGCAGTCAGCCGGATTAAGCATACTACTTTTTCACACTCTCATTTTACACCTCGTACACGGTACATACGAACGCTGCACTATACGACTTACCCAGAGACATTTTCATATCTTGTTAATGAAAATAAATATTTGGTCATTTCTCCAAACCAATGTCAAATTCGTTTCTTTATTCCAACTAACTTCCACTTCAGATCAGGACTTGTCCATATTGACAATTGTCCAAAGCGCTTTCGACCACTTCTTTAGCGATTTACAACAGGCTTTGTTTTAAGTGTTCTTAATTTCTCTTCATGCTTTGATTGTTTAAGACGTTTTTTATTTTTGAGTTGTTTTGAATACTATTGGGAGCATTTATTCCAAGCCTTCGCGTCTTGAGCACAGATGGAATTCGAGTGAGCGTTTTTTATTTTTAAATAAAATTTCAACACTTAATTGTCACAGTTAAAGTCAGGTTGATAGTGGGAGAGAGATGTTTCATATACAGGGCCTCTTTTATAGTGAGCTATTATATTACTCCCACCAAACGGAAAAATGAAAAATGTAAGAATTTTGGAAAAACTAAATAGAAAAATTGGTTGTATTGATGTGATTTAGTGACTCTGGGTTTCACGCTTTTGCGATCGTCAGAAAAACTGATTAATTTTTAAAATTTTGGATTTATGTAGATTGCGAGTATTGGTGTTATTATGGAAGTTGGGTGAATCGTCGTTGTGATGTCACTCATGCTAACGCAAATATAGATGCATGTCCGTACACCCGTTGAGGTACGCAGGCATACATACACACTCGCCCTTCCGCCGGGGCTCATACAAACATTAACATATGTGGACAGTATGGGATTTGACATATGTATGCATATGTGTGCTGTTGTTTATATACATAAGCATTTGTATCTTGAAATTCAAAGATCGGAAGTGTAGCGAAAATTTCTCGTGAATGTCTCTTGAATGTATACATGTCAGCAATCAGAGCACTTTTCTATTTTTTCATTGAATAATATTTCCTCGCATGCACGTATATACGTGTGGTGGGGTCTGTGTAAAATTATGATAGGTAAAAATTGCTATTATTTTTAATTTTTTAAGGTTGATTTGTTATTATTTTAAAGCTGGTTTTTTGCTTGTTTTTGATGACTGCGTATATGTAACTGGTAGAAATTGCAGTTTGTAATCCTTATTGTTTTTTTATAGTGGTATTAAATATGGTGGGGGATGGGGAGTAGTTTAAGTTAATAGCTATAGCGGGTTTATATGATAATAGTAGATGTGATGTGATAGTAATGTTGTAGGGGGATTGGTAGCAATGATAATATAAGTAGCTAATAGTTATTGTAAATTGGTAGAAGTGATTAGTAATGGTGGTGGGAGAATGATAATAAGAATAAATGTAATTATTATGGTGGTAGCTCGAACTAAAAAGTGATTGTTGGTGTTTTATTTTTTATTTTTATTTAATTTTTTTTTTTTTTTTTGGTATAAATCCTTATAATAGGTATTTATTCTCATGCCTACATTTGGAGATTATCTCTGATCTTATTGGTTTATATTTGGTGGTATTAAATATATTGGGGGAATGGGGAGTAATTTACGTTAATAAAAGCGTAAAACCCAGGGTCAAAAACTCACATCAGTCCAACCAAATATATATATATATATATATATATATATATATATATATATATATATATATAATAGGCCGGTTAACAAAATTTAAAGAATAAAAAGCCAACCAATATTGTTAATAAAATTGATATTTATTATATATTAAACTTTTGACTGAATTGAAGTAGTAAGGGATAGATTTTAATGTCGGAATTTTCGAACTGTGTTCTTTTTCAACAATACTAAGAATAAACAAAGAAGTATGACTTACTCTTCTGAGGAATGTTGTTGTTTTTGGTTAGAGCTCTTCCTGTGGAAATTATATTCTCTGAGTTTAACCCAGATCCCTGTTTAATCCCTCAATGTTTGAATTTATTTTGAAAATAAATTTTTAACTCCGAACTTCGTCTTTCTTCTCGGCCGTTGATTGAAGAGGCTAAAAGAACGTATCTTATGTGTTCGTCGCTATATGTATGTCTTTCGGCAAAACCACCGGAATTTTTTATGTGAAGAACTAATTTTTCCAATAAGTGGTGTTTAAATTTTGTTATAGTTTTGGCATGTTCCGTGAAAGCAAAACAGTCTCGGTATGAGTGTATTAAGTTGATGAGTTTTTGTCATCAATTTGTGAAGTTTGTATTCTCTGGCTTCTTCATAGTAGGTATCGTCCTGTAGCATATTTTGTATAATGCTTGCATATTCTGTATCCATAATAACAACTACGTCCTCTTTATCCGCTTCTTTTGTAACAATATTTTCGTCCAATTTTAGTTCGTTTAGTTGGTTCCATTGTTACCTGGTAAAGTTGGAATTTACAGTTTGTCAAATGTGAAGTTAGAGATATAATTAAAGATTCATCATGGGCTGCATTTTTAACTTTTGGGGGTTGATAATCTTTCTTATTTTTTTTTTTACTAGCGATTTATCATTGTGTTTTTCTTCAAAGAATTGTTCATTTAGCCTGTGTCTTATACAGAATTCCAAAACATCTTCATTCATTTCTGCTACATTTGCACTTTGGGGTGTTGGTGTGAATATATATATATATATATATATATATATATATATATATATATATATATATATATATATATATATATATATATAATCCTGTATGCATATGTGCGTGCGCGCTCGTGTATGTGCGTGTGTGTGTGTATACACTAACAGTAATACTCGGTTGGTAAAAAAACAAATTACCCTGAAGATCCGTTTAGGTGAAGCCTGGCTCTAGGATTATATATATATATATATATATATATATATATATATATATATATATATATATATATATATATATATATATATATATATATATACACTCAGCAATATGACTATATTTATATTTAGGTTTTAACAATAAAATCTTGCAAGGTTTTCAAGTTATTTAACAAGCTCATTTATTGAAACGTTTTACGAGAATGACGTGATTTTTCTCACCGGATCATTTCAAAATGTTCTTTCCTAAATAATACTTTTAAAAATAAATTTATGTTTTTGATGTTTCTTGAAAGAAAAAAAAATCACATTGTCGCTTGTGAGTTTTGTTCTGCCGATTTGGTTTTGACGCTGATTGCCCGTCGATCTTTTTTAAACGTGTCTTCTATTTTAGTTCGGGAAGGGAATAAGAAGAAATAATTAGCTTTTTTAATATTCATCTCACCCGTCTAAGCACGGAGATGTAAATGTCTACTGCAAAATCCTGTCCATAAAACGGTTTTGAAATTTGAAAGACGCAACTGCGACAAATTTTCTGGTAGGCAATTAATATTTAATTAATGTCACTTTCTCGCCAACGAGACGTAGCTTCTCTCTGTCTTTTCTACAAATATTTTCATGGCTACTGCTCTGTCGAGCTTTTTCTGGCATCTAGGTACCACCCTTTTACTGTTGAAATAGTTAAATTCAACGGCAGCTTGTATTCCAACAGTGTCTATTTTCTTGCTTCTCTGATAACTACATCTTCCGTTCATCTTTTGTCGTTTCCTTAATCCTCTCAGTAACTAGTCGTTTCTCTCACTTTCCTTACCTGTAACGCTCCGCTTCGGGTGAAATGATAAAAAATACGCTTACCTATTATGCATATGATTGCACACAGATATACATTTAAAAAGGAAAACTGGTGCATTTCCATGCTTGATAAAGATTAACTTGTTTGTTTCATTGACCATTACAATAAACATATGATTTCGAAACCTTACCGAGTTTGCCAAAACTGAGGCTTTGTGCAGAACTAAGTAAGCTAATTAATAAATAACACTGGTCAATACTAAGTTTACTATTGATATTTTTTAGCAGATTTAGGACAATTTTGATGCGCTGAAACCAAAAATCACATTGGTTTTACTCAATCAGGTCAACTTTTTGAGCATTTGTCACATGCTGTTTTTAGGGTTTTGTTTACGTTTCCCTGTCCATTAAAACATCTAAATATGTAACATTTTTCACACAATAAAACTAATTATCATGTCAAATATAAGCTTATTAATTTTAACCCATCAGAAGGATTTTCAATCAAAAATAACTTCATAAACATTGAAACACGTTTCCAAAATATACACCAATAACACGCAATAAAGTGCTTACATCCCAAAACACACTAATTAAATTGTACAATACAAAACTATACAATACAAAGAAGTAGTAGATGTGGTGGTGGTGGTGGTGGTGGATATGGTGGTGGTCTTGTAGAAGAAGAATGAGGAGGAGGAGAAGTGGTTTTTGACGATGATGCTTCACATCCTTTTTTTCCAAATGGAACTAAATGGCCTATAGTTCGCGATCTTATCAAAATCTTCTGACGAATTGTTGACATCCAGATTGAAAGAAACGAAATACTCCTCTCTGACATATTGCGTCACCTTCTACTACATCAGGCATCAACATTACCACTGTTTTTTCTCTGAACAGCTTCTGCACAAAATTGGAGTGCCACAGTACGAAACCAAAGATTGGAGACTGTTCATTGAGAGCAGCAAGCAATCTCTGAAAAGTATTCTACTGCACAATGAGAACCAGTTTGCCTCTGTACCTCTCGCTCACCCAACTACACTGAATGAGAAATATGAAATAGTGAAGTATGTGCTGGATAAAATTCATTATAACCAGCATGAATGGATTATTTGTGTTAACCTTGAAGATGATGAACTTTTTGTTGGGACAACGGTTCGTGCTCATCAAGTGCCTATGCTTTCTGTGCATCTGGGATAGTAGGGCCCACTGCTCACTATTATGCAAAATGGTGCTGGCCTGTTCATGGGGAATTAATGCCTTGCAGAGCAATGAATGTCATCAATAAGCCTCTGGTGGACAGAGACAGGGTACTTTTCCCACTGCTGCACATCAAGTTTGGCTTGATCAAGCAGTTCACTAAAGCTCTGGACAAGGATGGTAACTGCTTCACTTGTTCCAGGATTTTCCAAGATTGACGATGGAGAAGTTGAAAGCTTGCATCTTTGATGGTCCTCAAATCCGTTTCAATGTAGGAAGTGGAACAGGAAGCATCGAAGGATTTTGCTCTGTTTGTGATGAACTTTCTTGGCGAGGAACTATGTAGAACTTGTCATCAATATGCGGACTGCTTTCAGAAACCTGGGAAGCAACATGAGCATCAAAATGCATTATTTATTTCACATATGAATCGGTCTCCTGAGAATCTGTGATCAATGAGTGACGAACATCAGAACATGAAAGAGATGGAGATCAGGTATCTGGGATGTTAGGATGCAGTCATATTGGCTGATTACTGCTGTACTTTAACTTCTGTTCATTATTCTAAGCGTTCGAATATACGGTATTTCAAGCCCTGAATTTTGAACAATGATGAAGTAAAATGTAATTTACATGTACTTACATTTATCAATGTATACTATTCAATTTATTGTAATCGATGTTTGTAACATTTAATTAATAAATTGTGTTAAAAATCATTTTTCCCTAAAAACTTATTTCGCATGAGAAATATTAACAAAATTCAATTGATAATGTCACAAAAGTACAATCGATTTAGTCAGAAGATCGAATTTTTAAACATTTAACTTAGAATAAAAACACGACCTGATAGAGAGAACGGTTGTCATTTTCGGATTCAGTGGTGACAAATTGTCCTAAATTATTTGGAAAAATATACACAACTTAAAAAAATCTTTTTTGTTGTCCAGTGTAATTTTAGGGCACATCGGTATGGGTTTAACGAATCCTAGTAGACCATTAATGAGCAGTGAGTTCGATCCTTATTGAATTTCTTCCAGGTTTGGCCTTATGTCATACTAAGTTTATTAAATATTGGAAATCTTCGTGTTTGGTAATGTTTAGCAAACATAGTATGTTGACTGTAATGGTAATTGTTATATTAGCCATTTCATTATAAGGAAGCATCCGGGAATTCATTGACCGAGCAGCCAGCGTTATGGTTAGTTGAAATTTATAAAATCTTTCTATTAAATCAATCTTCCAGGAAAATCAGTTTCTCAGGTCCATTATTATCGCTCTTTCCAGTATTGATGGATACATTTTTACTAAATTTCTGTTTACGGTTGGAACAAGAAATACTATATTCATGATTAGAATGATATCAAGAAAATCAATGCAAATGCAGAAGGATATACAATTATGTTTCATAGATTAAGCAAAAGAATTTGACAACGTACAACACTAGGAACTATTTGAACTGTTGGGAAAGCTAGATCTATTTGAAAAAGATGTTAGAATAATCCAGAAATTGAGATCAAACCGTCTGCATACGGATAGAAAATGAATTGCGTAGCTACAAAAATATATAGTAAGGAGCATAAGTCAAGGATGTATCTTCTCCCCAGATTTACTTAACCTCTACAGCAATGCTATCCTAAAAGTATGAGATAGAGATCCTAATAATTAATATCTTAACAATATAAGATACGCAGATGACACTGTGTTGATGGCCGACTCGGAAAGGAAATTACAGGACTTCCTAGACAGGATGATACAAGAAAGTGTGTAAAAAGAACTAAACATCAACTGCAAGAAGGCAGTAAGTACGGCTATAAGCAAGTGAAAAAGCCAGAGATGCGAGTCACGAATTTCCAATATCGGGGATGCGTATTAACAGAAGATGGAAAATGTTACACCAAGA
This sequence comes from Acanthosepion lycidas, assembly GCA_963932145.1. Lineage (NCBI taxonomy): Eukaryota > Metazoa > Mollusca > Cephalopoda > Sepiida > Sepiidae > Acanthosepion > Acanthosepion lycidas. The sequence continues at coordinate 47,204,207 of OZ010591.1, forward strand.
TATGGACACACATTGGACGCGCAAAAGATGCCTTCCAAAAACTAAGCAAAGTGCTGAGAAACAAAAAAATTTAGTCAGAAACATGTATAGCAATTTACTAAGCGTACCTGTAGCACAAGTTCGAAAGTAAGGAGCACCGATTGAGGAATTAACTCACCACACAGTCATAATTGATCTAGACAAGCTCACTAAGCTTTACAACATATCCAGGCGCTCTATGAATTGGAGATATAAACATCAATCTGGTGCAAAAGTTCAAATATCTGGGAAGCGTTTTATCAGAGGATGGAAAATGAGAAAGCGAGAAGCAAACAAGCATTGAACTAACGAAAGAAGCACTGCAAACAAAGAAGTCTTAAAGAAAATGGTAACAGAACGTCAGAACAAGGAAAAGGAAGTTGGAATTACTTGGACATATAATGAGGAAGATTTTAAGAAAATCTAAGTAAGGTGTTGAGAAAGGGAAACAGTTCGTTAGAAACAAAGAAAAGAGTGCTGCATTGCTATGTGGTATCCGTCCTCTTAAATGTTAGTGAGTGCTGGACAATGTCCCCTCGGATGAGGACAGTAACTAGAGGCAACGGAAATGTCCTACAGTATAATAGACAGCTGAACTTTATTGAGCACAATGAGGAAGAACTAGGAAAATCTCATCTGACTGGACACGAACTTGTGACAATAGGGTAGGTTCAATATGGAACCGTGGTATTGCATTCATTTTAAAATTTGGAGTTTGACATAATAAATAATGAGACAAATTATTGTTTTTTGTGTAAATGAGTTTAAAGATTAAGTTTAGGTTCAAAATTGTAGCGTTAGATTTTCGTTCCGTTAATCAGGAAAATTCTTATAGTACAGCCTAATAAAATTTAAAATTTAATGAAGTATATGGACAAGATGCATGGAACAAGAACATTATTGCTAAATCATTGTGCCATAAAATAACACCTTCATTTACTTCAAGGGGAAATCATACTAAACTAATATTTGCGGCATTTTAACCAAAATCATATTCATAGCTTTTAACAAACTTTTAGCATTTAGACGATCTAAAGTTAGACGATCTAACTTTTAGCATTTCAGACGATCTTTAAAAGATCGTCTGAAATGTCTGAATGTACAAAAATACCTAAATTCCGCAGGTTTTTTTACTATTTTTTTATTATCTAAAGAATAAGTCCAAATAAATTTGATATCTTGTATTCGATGCATTGAATGGAAAATAAAATTTAAACCAGAATGTTAATTAATCAGCACAAAGCAAAATATGCATTTTTTTTACTATCTGAGATAAGTAAAAACTGTGTAAAAATTGTCAATCGTTACAAAAAAAGGCTACTCAAGGAATAAGATGTGTTAGATCATAATGAATAAAAACAAAAAAATAGATAAAACCATAAATACTGCTTTAAACTGTAAATCGTATATAGCCGCGTGTTTATACGGCGGCTTTCACTAATCACTGGAATGAAATTTCAACCCTACGATTTTGAATCTAAACTTAATCTTTAAACTCGTTTCCTAAAAAACGGTAACGATTTGACAAAAATCTTTTGTCTTTTTTTAATCCTGTCAAACTCCAGCTTTCAAACTGAATGCAATACCAGGCTTCCAAAATGACCTAGTTACCAAGCTAATCAGTTTGACCATTACAATTAAGTAGTGAGTTAGATTCTCACTGGGTGCTTCATGCGTGTACCCTTAAACCAAACTCTGATAAGCTTAGTAAATCATTTTAGATCACTTCAGAGAGGCATAATGTCTAGCCAACTAGTTTGGCTGACCGCTAGTTATGATTAATGACTTCAATCCTCATTGGGTAACCCACAGTTGCTTCCGTCTTCCAAACTGAGCTAAATTTAGCAAATTATTTTAGTTCACTTCGATGTAAGCTTGTTAACTTTGAACATTGCTATTGAATCATTATTTAGGTCTACTCACTAGGTACCTTTCGTTTTTGTCAATGTGCCAAACTAAGCTAAGCATAGAAAATCATTTTATGATACCTTGTCACAGAGTAATGGTTAATAACGTCTATTCTAGTTGACCATTACTACTGGAAAGTGAATTCGAGCATTGTTGAATATCCTACATTTGTGGCCTTGTACCAAACTAAGGTAACTTTAGTAAATAATTTCTGGTCACCCTCAACTGCTGTTTGACCATTACTAGTGAACTTGTACTATAATTGGTGCTCCATACTTGTAACCTTGTGCCAAACTTATCTTATCAAATGTTGAATTTTCGGGGTATTGTAAAGATTTACAATGTGGTCAGATTAATCATTACTATTGAGAATAAGTACGACATCATCTTGTACACCATTTTTGTAGAGTTGGGCTAAGCTGAGGCTAATAAATTTGTTTACTGCTACATGGGATCATAGCTTGCGAGTCTGATCAACCTTTTATCTTAAAAATGAATTTGTTCCTTACTGTGTGACCTTTGTAACTTAATCTGGGCCTTAGTAAATTCCAAATCAAGAGAAACTCTGGTTAATGAAAGAAATGTATGCTAGTTGATTATCCAAAGTTTTCCTTCCGTATTTTTAAAGTTTCTTCGCCATTCAAATGCGAAAAGTTACTCCGAGATATCACTTAACAATGTTCAATTTACCAAATGTCAGCCGTTACTAATGAGTGACCCATATTTGTGTCTGTCTTCCGTACCAACCAATGCTTACTAATAAAATGCATTTTCTTTGATGCGATGGTTAGCACGATTAACTGTTGTTATATATGCCTAGATATGTACTTTCTAATGTGAACAAGCATTTTAGTATTATTTCCGAAGCGGGGATATATTAAGTTTTCGGCAAGGTTTCTTTATAACAGTAAGAAACGTTCGTAAGTTTTCAATTTTATTTCACAGTGGAATACGTGGATTTGGATGCAGACATATCTATAAATATAAATACTAATAAAAGTGCATTAAAATACGAACTATTCGCTTGGGAAATTTCTTCTTGGCTTTTTTATTTTCTTTTAATCTTTTGTGGTCAAACAGACGCGCATTTAACCAACGGACATTGATTGGTCAATAGGAGTTTAACGTTATGTAAACATGTAAAAAAAGTCTCACAAAAATTGAGCCATTTTTGTTTGAGCATCATGTGATGTTCCCGTGTTCAGTTTTTAATCAAAAGGTTTGTGTTGGTATGAAGGATAAAAAGAAAACTATTTACTAAAAGATAATGATGTATGTTCATGAAACATCTAAAGGTCACACAGATTCATAAAATTTGACTCAACATTGATATTTCCTATAGCATATGACATGACCTCCTTGTTTTAATACCTCAATCAGTTATGATAAAAAATTATGAATAAAAAAAAAACCAAAGCAGTAGACCAAGAGTTGGTCCAGATTATAAATCAAATCATATTTTGCTCTCTTTTGCAACCGTACTGATCCTGTTATTCTTGTTGCAACCGTCCATAGCCAGCACTTCCGGTCTCTTGGCCTTTCGGGATATTGCCAATAAACGCAGATAAAATGAGTTCAATGTAAGCGGAAGTGACTCTTCATGAACACCTCAGCAGAAACTGTTTGATGATTATATATATATATATATATATATATATATATATATATATATATATATATATATATATATATATATATATATATATATGTATATATATATATATATATATATATAATGATTAAAATGGAAACGGATAACATTTTAAAGAGAAGAAAAAAGAGAGAAAATAAAGACTAAATAAAGGTGGAAAGCAGTTGTTTGCAAAACAAATATACAAACGTAGAAAAAGAAGAATGTCTGTGAGGAGAAATTTAAAAGCCGCTGCAAAATTATGATTTACAATTAGTTGATTAATTAGAAGAAAAATATGAAATATTCCTGTTTGTAGTCTTAACAAATAAAATTATTACAGATTTGAAAGATTCAAACTAGAAAACTGAAGACAAACGGAAAATAACCTGTTGATGCAATGACAACATTAATAAAAAATAAAATAAAAAAGCAAAAAAGAACTAAGAGAGTAGAAACCTTACTTTCTTTTGTATGCTGTCTGTTTATGGCTCTCCACAACTTCCTGTCTTTTGTTGCTCTAAGTAACTTTGCCTCTTTATCATCTTTCTTTGCCTTTGTCTTGTCATCCATTTATCCGCTGTTTCTCTCTATTTCTCTTGCTTTGTGGGTGTTCAATTCTTCAAGCCTTCTTTCCACAGTATGTGTCTAACGAATTTCAGCTGTTTTTTTCTGATTGTAAACAGAAGTTTGACGACTCTAATGTTACCATGAAATATGAGAGACAGAAATGATAGTGGAAGAGAAAAAAAAGATGAGTTGGTTAGAAAGATTGTTTGATTGATTCATTTTCTACAGATTATCAAACATTTGCAGGATATTTAAAGCTAGAAAATATTTTTAGATTGTAAGAATTTCTTTTTTGGGTGGGGGGAGATGATAATGATTTAGTGATAAAATTTTTACTAATTAACCCATAGCTGAGGGGAGAATAACTGGATTCATACCTAATCAGCATTTGATAAACAAACAAGAAATTATAATGTGGATATTAAGTGGGGGATCAATTCTATATTACAATCAATATATAAACTGATCTCTTTTGTGATTACGTTAGTTTGAATCAATTTTTATTCCACAGAATGTAAATAAATGTAAAAGACACGGCTGTATAGCTAATCACTATTTCGTTGATTGAATGATTTGCTTTCTACGGTTTTTTACAGGTCATTTAAAGCCAGAAAATATTTTAGATTGTAAGAATCTTGTATTTTGTGAGATAATAAGAATTTAATGATACAAGTCTTAATAATTAACCAATAGCTGGGGTGTAGAAAAGATGGATTCATGCCTTTGTTAAGGGTATTTTGGTCGTAACTAAGTATAACGAACCCAACTGGAACTCGGCTCTCCGATTAACAATCCCGAGCCATTATCCATTAAACCAACCACACTTTTAAGCTTTCAGCACCTGGTATTCCCATGTGGACACCCATCTAGATACTGACCAGACGATGTGGCTTAACTTCGTTGATCATACGGAAACCGGTGTTTCAACGTGATGTGGCCATAAACCTTGATTAGAAAGAGAAATACAGAGAGTAAGAAAGAAAAATAAAGAAATACTAAGAAAGCGATAGAGAAAGAAACAAAGAAAGAAAAATAACAATGGAAGAGGCAAAGAGAAAGAGAAACGGCGAGAGATAGAGGGAGAAAAAGAGAGAGAGAATAGTGAAAAGCAAAGAAAAAGAGAAGCAGAGATCGAAAAAGAGATGAAAAAAGAGAGAAGAAAAGTAAGAAACAAAAGAGAAAGAGAAATGAAGAGAGAGTCTGAGTGAGAGTGAAAAAGTGACAAAAAAGAGAAATACAAAGAAGTTGAAAATAAGATAGAGAAAATGTGTGTGTATATGTGCGTGTGTGTGTGTGTGAGAGAGAGAGAGAGATTGACAGAGAGAAAGATTGAGAGAGAGAGTTTTTAAAAATCAACACATTCTCTTTTGGCGATCTTTCTCTGTTATCACAATACCCCCGTGTCTTCAATATTTCTTTTCGCCGTCCGCTCTTTCCACCTCCCTCTAGAGATAGACTTAACCCTCTCTCTTTCATTTTCTCTTTCTTGTTTGCTTTCTATCCCTGTGTATTCTTCTTTACATCTCGCTTGTCTATTCCTAATGCTTATTAATCTTATTCGCTCGCAATTGATTTTTGAATCACTCTCCCACTCTCACTCACGACTGCGCACACAAGGACACAATACACATACACACGCACGCACACACACACACCTAGAGAGGAAGCGGAAATGATCTCAGCAGGTATTAGATGACAAGCAACTGTTTGAATCTCTGCCCGAAATGAAAGCCGTCAGCTTACAACTAAAATGATGAATCGATCTGTCAAAATAATATTTATCGATGAAAATCTATTATAATTTCTATAAAATGTTGAATGTTTGTCGCCTATCGAATTGTAAAATAAGCAACATTTTCTGAAGAACAAAGAATATCAGCTTACGAGGTAGGTCTTTGAAATATGAGATTGGGTCAATAAATCCGTAGCCCGATACAGACATTTTGAGCTGAAAATTTCATAGTGTAATGTTGGATCATCATGTTTATGGAAAATCGTCTGTTTTCCAGTGTATTGGCAATGTTGAAAATAAAGAGTTTTATTGTGTAATATTGTTTTCTTTATTTGGCAACGAACTCATTGAGGTAACTCAGTGCGTTTAACAATCTGGTTGAAATCTATTTTGAGATTATGGTTAGATAGATAGATAGATAGGAACAGGCTGAGATAGATAGATAGATAGATAGATAGATAGATATATATATATATATACATACATTCAGACAGACAGATAGATAGATAGATAGGGACAGATTGAGATTGATATAGATTGCTTTCATTAACTTTGTGCCATGTTTTCATCATGATATGCTTATTTTTAGGGAATCTGTGGCGGTAATAGATTGGAAAAAAAATTCTAAATATTGAAATACCCAAAATGTTTCGTTCGTGCGCAGGTGTAGTCACATCAATGTAAAAAACCCAGCGCCGTCCGATGAAGTTTTAATGGATGAAACGTCACAAAAACTTTTTACAATTTGTCATACATCTTTTCTTTCAAAACTCTTATTAATATATAAAACTTTAGATAAACAATTATAGATCATTATCCCCCTTTATATATATATATATATATATATATATATATATATATATATATATATATTATAATAAAAGGCAGAGCAGTAAGATAGATTATCCGGTATTCTTATTAATATTTTTATTTTTACAAAATTGTGCTCAATGCAAATTTACAGAGCAGAAATATTATGAATTAACGGATCTAAAATATGGTACCATCGCTACAAAGGAACTATCATGTTTTAAAAACAGAAACTAAAAACTTCAAATTCAGTTATATAATTAAATTATAGGCCCTAGTTCTGTTTCATTTTCAAGCGATTTTTGGAATAACTTATTTTGAAATTTACTCTGTTTTTGAAGCACATACATTTATAATATTTGTTTCCAAGGATACGGAGAAATCCAATCATTTTGATGAGGTGCGGTAGCGTGTTCATTTATACTGCTGACTATTCTATCAAATAGAAATGAGGTTAAGTTTAGGGAGGGTGGGGGTGCCTTTTTCAACGAATTATGACATCGGTTCAACGCATGCCGTCTAGTTTTTATGAACGACAAAAGTTTTTGCCATTTTTCCGTTAAATTGTATTTATATACATAATGATTCTTTCTAAAAGGTGTGTTTGGATTACTACTTATTCTTTTTTCGATAGATAATGGTAAATGCTGAATTATAGGTGGAAGATGATTAGATTTAGGGTGTATATGCAAAGGATTGGTATTGGTTTTTTTATAAGGTATGTATATATTTTTTGTTAAATCTAATGCTATATCAAGGAAGTTAACTTTTTTTAAATTTAGCGCTTACCGTAATTTTTAAGTTCAGACATTTTTAAGTTCTCTATATAATATCTTTCTAATTTGATCGATTTTAAAGTTAGTAGAGTTAAAGTGGTCATGAGAAACATGACACGCTTAAACTTAATTCACATTTAAGATCCATCCAAATTATTGGAACACCCAATATATATATATATATATATATATATATATATATATATATATGTATGTATATATATATATATATATATATATATATATATATATATATATATATATATATATATATATATATATATATACATACATATATATATATATATATATATATATATATATATATATATATACATACATATATATATATATATATATATATATATATACATATATATATATATATATATATATATATATATATATATATATATATATATATATAATGAAATGGACTAAGTCCGACAGTTATTTTAATATATTTATTGTTTATACATTATTTACTTAAATATTTGTATGTATAAAATCTCTCTCTCTCTCTCTCTCTCTATATATATATATATATATATATATATATATATATATATATATATATATATATATATATACTAGCAGTAAAGCCCGGCGTTGCTCGGGGTTTTATGTAGTTAAATTGCTTTGGGTTTTGAATTATTGAACTTACGCACGTATTCGCAGTTGTTGAGGTCCCTGATAGTCCGGGAATCTCACTGATAGCAAAATCATGTTGCAATAGGTGGCTGCTCCGTGCTTACCCGAAGACTGCCATCCGTTCATATTGCCTAACGTATGTCATAGCGTCCTGTGTGCGTTCATGCATATAACGCGCCCCCCCATACTAGTTTAGGTAGAGGGCAGAATACACTATACAATACTAGGTCGAGGGGATTGACTTCATTTCGAAGGTTGTCGCGTAAGGTGTACGTAGGAGCCTGAGCGCAGCTGTTTCTGATTGATTCCGTAACAAACAAAGTCTCTCTGATTCCATTTTAGCGGCCATGTCAATGAAGATAGATGGATACTTCTCTTGCTTCATAGATGAAGCAAGAGAAGTATCCATCCCTAACCATGAAACGGTATGAGTAGATACCGCATTGCAAGATAAGGCTTTGGAAGATGTTGTAGGTTTGCCACCCGGGGTATGAAGGGGAATGCCGAAGTGGTAGCCACCGTCACCATAAAGGAAAAGTAAAACCTACTACAATGCGTCATATGATCGATGGGTCTTTGAAATCCTGCGAAGAGCGCCGCCTCTTGATTTGAGGACAATATCGCGAGTGCGGTCTTGCGCTCCATATATAATAGCGGCCACTTCGTTGCACGCAGGAGCATTGTAGCGACGTTCGTGTTCATCATGAGACCATTTGTCGGCGTCCATTATAATGCTTAAAGAAGGAAAGGGAGCATTTTCCGAAGCATATTTGAAACTGCGAATGTAGCTGTTAACTTCGTGAAGTATGGCCTGAAGTAGTATGACGTCCTTGCGAAGAACTCTTCCCGACGGCGGCAAAATATTAATCCGGGTTTCGGCCTGTAGGTTGTAGTCTGCAATAAAGTACAGTTGAAGGAATTTAAGCGTAGAGGTCTCCTAGGCAATAGAGACCCAATGCGGTGGTATACCTGCCCCTGTACTTTGAAAGGAGGCATCCAACCCTCTTCTCCAAAAACCTGAGTCCCAGATGAGGTCATTTGAAAGGAGTTCTTGTATTTCCTAATTGTTTTAAGGAAGTGGTTGTAGTCGGGAGGGAAGCCAGCTATTAATACCCTCAACGTAGGTAGGTGGTTCATGCAGAGGTAGCAGTCGAACTTTGCCGGAGGAGCAGCACAGACCGGCAGGCTCACCGGCCCAATTGCGGGCGTTGCAGAATTGGCAAGCGCAGGTTATGGACCCTACATTGAGGTCGTCACGGGCAGTTAAGTTAATGCCGGGGTCGTAACTGAAAGCCAAGAAAGACCAAAAAGTGCTACTGGGACAGATAATAGCACGGGCGGCCGCAAGGCGCTGAATGTCGCAGTTGAGGAGTATGCGGCGAGCTTGGGGAGTTTGAGATAAGTGCAAAGCGGCCATGTTTGTAGTAGCCCTTGAAAGTCTGTTTGCCCTTGTTTGTGGGCCCTCAGAGCTTCTGGCAACAGAAGTCGCTGCAGCGTTGCGGGCTTTGCGAGTTGCCAGCTGCATCTCTGTCTCGGACAACCCTCGACATAGCTGTTGCAGCAACGTGCCTGGATTGACGAGCGCGCCTGCAGTCAAATGTTTCAGCTGCCCTAGACCTGGCAGTGGTGGCAGCATTCGTAGCATTTCGAACAGATCTACGGAGCGGTGTCTCAGCAGCACTAGCGTTCACTGTTGAAGCAGCGTCCCTGGATTGACGGGCAAGCCTGCGGTCAGGTGCCTTTATTGGCCTTGATTTCGCAGTGGCAGCAGCGTTTCTCACGTTACGAAGAAGCCTTTGATGATGAGTCTCCGAAGCTCGAGATGCAGAGTCGGTTGCTGCAGCCTGTCCGTTCATTCTCGACCGTTGTGCATTCTTGAGCCTTGATCGCAACGAAGCCCTGTAGGCAGCTTTCCCAGCCAAGCAGGCGGCGCGCTTCTCTTGTGAGGCCTGCGTGAGGGCGCTGCGTTGAGCGACATGTGATAGTCGCATTGTAGTCTGCTCCTGGGACTCGCAGGCCCTTCTTGCCCTCATAGCGGACGCTCTTGCAGACTGAAAACTAAGACGTATCCTCCTTTTTGGCTGCATGAGGAAAAGTGATGCTAGTAGTGGTTGATTAGGATTGCTCAATTACAGGAGTACAAAGTCTAACTTAGTATCGCAAAGCGTGAGCCAGAATCGGGAAGGCAGGTATTTAAGTAAAACAGCTGAATAAATTGTTTATGGTAGTTGGAAAATTAAACAGACAAACGGAAAGCAAAAACGTAAGAAACAACTTGCGGTAGGAGAAATGATCAGTTGAAGGAGACTATCGTAACAACCGTATGGCAGCGTAACAGGAGAAGAAGTGAGACCTTCGTCCAACAGGTGTGCACAGGAGGTTCAAATGCGAAGTATTACTGGCCAATCGGTTGTGCCAATCAGCGAGCATCCTAGAGTCTCAAAAATTAATCAGCGACCGCATACTGCACTTAGGCAATGAGATACCGCTATGTAAATGATGGTCATGCGTGTGTAAATAACAATCAACTGTAGAGTCTGTAGTATAGACATACGTTTGATTAGTATATTCGCAAATTCCGATGAAGAGATGATTGTATCGACTTCCCTAGGGTATTAGTTGGACACAAAGGAACTCACAGGCAAAAGTTTTGTCACGACTAAACCCGATAACGTTAATCAAAATCCCTAGCAAGTTGCGAAAAACATATTGAAAACGAAAGTCAGTACCTCAATACTGTCGGTAAATACTAGGCTCAACGGGAATTTTGGTGGAAAAATTCTTCACCATTTGCGAAAAATATAGCCAAAAATCATCTTGACTGGATTTGAATTGGAAGTCAAAAGTGTTGGAAAGTAATAACTATTGATAAAACTAATGCTCAACATGATTTTCGTGAAAATTCCTTGCAGTTTGCGAAAAACAGAGCCAAACATCAGCTACATTGAATTTGAATCGGATGTCCTAAAGTGATCGATTTTATCAATTTTTTCCGATAACTGATACGAATTTTTAAAAACAAAGAACAGCTCCTCAAAACTATAAGTAAGGACATTGCTTAATGTGAGTTTGGTGCATATCACTTGTAATTTGTGAGAACTATCACTGAAAAACCGATTAATTTTTTTCGATCGATATTCGGCCCGCTATCGGTTTTATCGATTTTTTCCAAAATCGGAAGAACAATCGAAAAATCTGAAGTCGTCAAACACGAATACCGTAAATTTCCGATCTGTGTATGAATTTTCATGCCAATCGGACGAGCTGTTTGCTCAATATGAGGTAACAAGTTGACAAACACACAGACTCACAGACACACTAACAGAATGTCATTTATAGATTCATACATATATATATATATATATATATATATATATATATATATATATATATATATGAATTGAACACAAGAGATAGATAGATAGTGAGTTTGAGGGATTGCACCCACAATTATTATGTCAGAAATGTTTGAGGATAAAAGTGTTCGTTAGTGAATTTGATGGCATGATTGTGAATTCAATCCTTGTCCGTGTGGTGTGAACATACTCTCTTGAAATCGAGCTAGCAATAACTGAACAAATAGCAAAGACAAGGCACCCCTAGACATGAGAACCATCTACCCACATAGATTGAATAAAGCGTTCAGTTCGAAATTGTATGTTTTGTGATAGGATTGCAAATAAAGTATATAACACCTCCTCACCAAAATTCAGACGGCACTTTTGTAAGTCTAAATGCACTGTTTTTTACCGTTTGCACATGGAGTTATAGAAATGTACCTAAACATTCAAATATATATATATATATATATATATATATATATATATATATATATATATATATATTCAGCATAATGCAAGCCTCTGTAGGCTTTCTCTGACATGCAGCTTTGTATGTATTTTTGTATCCATAAATGAAGTTAGACAGGCGTTACAGTTGAGATTAGATTGAAGCCATTCACACATCGTCCCTTTCTCTTTCTCGTTTTCATGTTTATCTTTTTAAATAACAACGAAACTTTGAACATTTTTGTCGATGCCTGTGCAAAGTAAGACGACCAACAGTGATCTTTTTCTTATGAGGAATTATCCGTCGGGCGTCAGGCGAAATGAATCATGATTAAAATAATTCTAAGTAAAATATGTTGATTACAGTGAGTAATTGCAGGAACATTGTGCAAGATGGTTTCGTTGAAATTGCGTTAGAGTGTATCATGTGACTACCGAACGTTTACCTTACCACTGGATTTCTGTCCTCTTTTCTGTCACCTAAAAAAATGAATCTTATTTCATTACTATCATCATCATTATCATCATATTCTTCTTCTTCTTCTTCTTCTTATTATTATTATTATTATTATTATTATTATTTCCTTTGATTTCTGGTGTGTACACATTTCGTTCTGGGTCCCGCCCAGAGACCTAATGGCATCATGTCATTTTCCACTGACACACACGCACACACATATATACACACGCACACAAAATTACAGAGAAAAAGCACTTCGTAAAGTGTGGGCTGTACTCGTGAGAACAATTTTTTGTATTTCTTTAAAGCATGGGCTTCCAGGAATCCCTTCAATTAGTCTACTGAAATCTTTTCCAATCAATCCGAGGGCTCCGACTACAACAGGGATTGTTGATGTTCCCATGTACCACATTTTTGAGATTTCGATTTCAATGTCCCTGTATTTTCATAGCTTCTTGAAGGTTTTCAAAGATACATTGCAGTCCACAGGGACTGCCATATCAATAAGGAGGCACTTTTTTGTTTGTGGTCTCTAATATCAATGTCTGGGCGGTTAGCTTTGATTGTTCTGTCAGTGTGTATTGTGTAGTCCCATAAAATTGTAACAGGTCCTATCTCCGTACCCGGGTCTGGGTGGTTTCATACCAATTTCTTTCGGCCTCCTTTCTGTAGAAGTTGCAGATTTTCCAGTGCAGATATTGGCCAACTCTGTCATGCCGGGTTTTATATTCAGTGGGTGCCAGCACCGTTCAACTTTGCATGAGAAGTGTGGAAATGATCTGTTTTCAATTTGCAGGATAAAACGTTTGATCACGTATTGAGACGTATTTAGAAGTTAATGTAAACTCTGAACTTATATATATATATATATATATATATATATATATATATATATATATATATATATGAAGAAATATAGTTTTAAGGTGTGTTATATTTATGGGATAAAGCGTTCAATATCAGAGATCATTTGATTGTAATCAGATTCTATTCAATTCTTCACGTTATTATTTATGAAATTTTCGTGAGTGCGCATTTTCGTGAATACACATTGTTTAAGAGAAAAAGACAGGGTGTAGATTTCAGACATTAAAATTAATAATTGAATAAACTTGCTCGGTTGTGTGGGTGAGCGGTATTAGTCTCAAGTGATAGGGTGTAATACACACTGTTGAGAGGGAATCATATGAAATGTAGATGGTTAGTAAAAATAAAAATAACATTTGCACAAACAAAAGACCGGCTTCTATGCGTGTATATATATATATATATATATATATATATATATATATATATATATATATATGTGTGTGTGTGTGTGTAGTGGTGGGGGCCAAAAATTCATCTTTTGATGACTTATAAACGGAAATTAAAACGAAGCAGTTCGTAGATGGGTGACTATTTCGGGGGTGGGGCGTCTGGTTTAATGGATAACGGCTCAGAATTAGAAATCGGAGAGTCGAGTTCGTTATATTCACTGACGTACAAATATCTTTTTGAAAGATATGAATCCACCACGTCTAACCCCTGTCATGGATTAATTAAGACTTATATCAATAAAATCATTATTGTCTCCCCAACATCTTTACAATCTAAAATAATTACCAAGAGACTGATAAGGAGGTAAACCTCAGATGCGTATTTTGGAATATCTGCAGAGTTCGCGGATTGAAGAGTTCTTAACAGATTCAAATGATATAACCTTTAAGTAAAGCATCGTCTCCTGAGAAATCTTCAGCGTGATACTTGCGAAAGCTTTTATGCCGTCTGCATAAACTACACAAGTCTTTTCTTGGCCTTTTCGTCATGTTTTTAATTTGATTAAAATGTAAAAACATAAAATTCACATAATGTCGCTTATATTTACTATTCATAGTTTCATATCAATAATCATTCAGTATAAAATTTAAAATGTCAGCTGATGTTACAGTACAATCAATCAAGCTCTTTTTAATGAAGTTACAAACGCTCCTAATGCAATCTAACAACAACAACAAAAAAAAAACGGAAATATGTTTTTCGCTAACCAATATAATTTCATGGTATCATCTGTTGAACAATTACATAACTTTCTACTTTTCAAAGCAGGCGTCATAAATGAAAGGCGGATTGGGATATTTTATCTTTAGTCAAGTACATAAAGGAGATTAAAAATATATTTATTTTTCTAGGATAAAATTATAGCTTCTAATGTTTTCAGAAGATAATTTGATATCTTTATTTTACATAACATGTAAGACGGCTTATACGAATGTCTAATAAAGAATGTTTAAAATATCAAATTCCAAATATTTCTTCCTTTGAAGTTTCTTCGACAAAAAAAAAAAAAAAAAAAAAAATATGAAAAATCACGCTAAGATTTAAAAATATATATATATATATGTGCAGGTAGAATGTATGTATCCCATCTGCGCGTGCATACACACGTACCCAGAAGTTATTTTATCGGATAACAAATAACTTCCTTTTGTTATGTTACTATTTACAGAGTAAGCTATAGTCTTAATCTTCCTAATCGCCTTGTCATGCAACTTTCTGGCTTCGGTGAATAAAACATACTCTTTCCACTTGTTGATTCCATTAGATCATTTTCTTCGCAATAATCTCAGTCTCATATCATTAAAAGCCAAATGTTTATGAATTTTAGAGAAAGTTTAAATTTTCTTCTTTTTTTGGTCTCTGTATTGAATGTGAAATATTTGTTTATCATTTTGTTATTCATGTGTTTACACTATTGGACCATTCAGTATTTATATTCACGAAGAAGATGACGAAGAAGCAGAAGAAGAAGAAGAAGAGAAGGAGGCGAGGAAGAAGGGGAAGATGAGGAAGAAGAAGAAGAAAAAGGAGGAAAAAGAAGAAGAGGAAGAAGAAAAGGAGAAGAGGAGGAAGAGACAAAAGAAGAAGCCTTTTTCTGATGCCGCAAACCTATCGCTATTAACAAGACAAATGTCCAGATGAGCGCTCCATTCTTACAGCTAGGACACATCATGCCGCTTCCACAGAGTCTAATCACTCTCATTTTGCCCATATTTCAAATATAAGGAAAAAGGTGTCGGATTTGTGAAAACCATTTAACTCTTTCTCTTTGTAAACTCTGAGAAGTGGAGGGAGATGCGAAATTCGGTCAGGGAGCCTTTATATGTCTTTCTGTACGCGTCTCTTTCGTGTAGTCAATCTAACAAACAGTAACCATTCTTCGAGATTTGCTAACGTAGTTTTGAGATATGCAGTTAGCGTAGATGATAACGGCGCGAAAAATGCAATCGGTGAGCCTAGATCTAATTTTAGCCTCTTATGTTCAGTTTGCATTAATACCTTTGGCAACGGCATGAATCTTTCTTTCCTGCTCATTCATCTCCTCCACCACCACCTCCTCCCAGACTTGAGTTTAAATCAGCATACCAAACTAAGCTCTCTAGCCTCAGGTGGCAGACCGTCTAGGAGAAGGGCTACTTTGAATTTAGTACTGAAGAGAGCAACAGGAAACAAATTCACATACGTTATCTGGAGAGTCATGGCTGGCTTCGTCCTGAAGGGTCGTGAAATTCAAATGAATGGGTATTAGGTCCTTAGGAAAACGGAAATTTCACAGATTTTCTGGTATTACAGTTATAAGAATGATGAACGTAGATCATGTTATGAGGAAAAGGAAAAAAAAAAGAGAGATGTCTTATTTATTCGTTGGTCTGTATTTTGTTTGACTATAAGAAACAGCAACCTGATCTTCGTTTCTTTGACATTTCAATACTCTATCGAGGCTTACGGCCAGATCACGTTGAAACACCGATTCCCGTACGATCACTGATGTTTAGCAACGTTCAGCCTGGTCAGTATTTAGATGGGTGACCGCTTGGGATATACCAAGTGCTGTAAACTTGGATGCACGGGCAATTTAATGGATAATGGAGAATTGTTTAATCGGAGAGCTGGGTTCTAATTCCCGTTGGCTTCGTTATATACACTTACGTGCAAATACCCTTGGGAAAGGTACGAAGCCACATCTTTTCCTCCAACTATGGGTTAATTAATAAGACTAATTACTAAATCATTATTATCTACAAAAAATAAAATTCTTACAATCTAAAAAAAATATTCTCTGGCTTTAAATAAGTGTTGATATGCCGTAAAAAGCGAATCAGTACTCTATCGGTAATATTTGTCTGAATTTCTGGAATGAGGTGTTATCTTTATTTACACTGTTTACATTGGGGACTGGTGTCTTCATTTTTGTTGTTGTTATCACCACGTTTCGGCGATTGTGCTCTCCGACCTTCTTCTGCTGATCCGAATAACCTTAATGAAATTTCGAACGGAATCTTTTATTTAATCTAAGGCAGCAAATTGTTCTCGTTTCGCTGTCCATGTCTAGAGATACATAGTCTTGTTTTGTTTTTTTAATACTCCTCCATTACTGCTAGTCCTATTTCCTCTGTATTACATGAACGACCTGGCCCAGGCATTGAACCCACAATTACTATACTACCAAATTTGAAAATCAACACATCAATCCTCTCGGCCATTATCACAAAAGAAAGCCGAAGAAACACCGGCACAAACGTTGTGCCATTAAAAAAAGAAGATGAGGACATCAGTCTGATAGTTAATAAAGTAAATATTTCTCTATCGGTAGCAGATTGGCATCTAAATCATCACCCATTTATTGTTGAAATAGCTAAACATCTACTCCAACAGTTTATTTCCTCACACTTCTCACCCGTAGAACTCCCTTCTGTTTAGTTGCTTCCCTGGTTATTACAATCTTCAAAAACCTTAAATGCAACGTCAATCATCATTTTCTGTTTTCTTGAATCCTGTCCATCTTTTGTTCTTTCCTTAATCCTCCCTCTTCTCAGCGAAACTCTTTTATTTATTTATTTTTGTACTTCCTGCGCACTACTAGCATTTAAGACTTGCTCGGGGGGGCGAAATGATTTTAAAAAATACACATCTATTCATTGATTCTACGAATGACATCTTATGCCATTTTGAAAACAATGAGTTATAACTAAAATGAACAAATCCATTTCTTATTGAAAGCAAAATCATTAATATGACTCTATGATGTTCTACAGTGGGCCGACACTATTTTTCAGACACTTTATTTTTTCAAGTTTTAGGTAGCACAGGCAGTCTGTACTGTTTTGGTGTAATGACAATAACATTTAAAAACTGTTTCAATACTACAAATGGAAAAGCAGAATTCAAATTAGAATTGTTTTTATTTTTTTTACAAATTTTCACATTACACAGGCGACAGTATTTTTCGGACATTGCAGAAACAATGCTAATAGTTTATGGCAGCACCCTTTTTTTCAATGACTTCTATCAGTCTATCTTCATAATGTTCGTACATATTGATAATAACGTCTCTTCGTGTTTCTAGCAGTCTATTTTTAGCATCTTGTATGCGCTGCCACAGTTCAGCCTCTCTGGTTATTTCTGGCCCGTCGTAAACAAGATCTGCAAGCATTTCCCATATGTTTTCAATTAAATTTAAGTCTGGACTTCTTGCAGGCCATTCCAGAGTAGTTATATTTGCTTCACATATCCAATTTTTCCCTGATTTGACTACATGGATGCTGCAGTTGCTGCAAAATAAAATTACTTTTTCTATGAGTGGTAGGGCTCTCTTTTCCAAAAGTTCTCTGTAGCTCAAGCTATTTTGACGTCCTTTTAACTACTCGAGCCACAAGTTTCCATTCGGAAATACTATACCCCAAACCATGACTCCTCCTCCTCCCATCTATCTCTTGTTGAGAATAACAGGTTCACCTTTTCTCGACCATGTACACCACCTGTCACGTCCATCGAACTTAAAACGTTTTTCATCAGTAAATATCACTTTCTTGAAGTCGACATGGTTTGTTATCCATCTTTTGGCGCTTCCCAGCCTTGCCTCCTTGTGTTTTCTCGTTAGTGTAATTCTTTTCTTGATTTTAGCATACTTAAGTCCAATTTCGTGTAGCTTTCTTTGTACAGTTCGAACACTGACGTCAAGTTCACACTTCTCCTTTACTTTCTTCGCTGTCACCTTTTCTCCAGATGATAACAAACCTCGTAACACTCCTCTTCATTCTTCTTTCTGTTCTCTTGGAAATTGTTTTTTCCGTCCTCTCTTGTTCTTCTTCCGCTCATAGTCTGCACTTAGCATGTATTCAACTGTTGACTTCAGTAGCTTCATCTCAGCGGTGATCTTTCGGATGCTGAGCCCGTCTTCTCTCTTCTTTTGGACCAAACTGATGACTTCTTTTGAATGCATTCTTCTTCAGGATTTTAATACGTTTTCGCAGTGAATGGTAAAGATACTCAAATGTAATGGTCAGGGTACAATTTACCTGCAGAAAATTTGCTTATTGTAGACGTTCGACGACTAAATCATTAAAAAACCCGGAATTTGTGTCATGTCCGAAAAATAGTGTCGCCTAAGTTGAAGTAAAAATAAAGAATACATGAAACCAAAGACAAACCCATCAATCAATGTTCATACCATTAATGGACAGTTACTGCTGAACTACCTACTCATCAACACAAAAGATCTCAGCAGCAAAAAAACACCTTTAAGCACACTTTTCAAAGTGTCCCAAAAATAGTGTCGCCCCCCTGTAAATAATAACGTACTGCTGTTTTACCTTTTTATGTTAAAATTGATGTAAAATTTACCTTTAATTTTGATACCGGAAAAGTTTTCTTCACTTTATGACAACTGTTGCGAGTCCATGTAGAGTAAAATCCCAGCACCGAATAAGAATCGGTGAGAATCTGGACTATTTCCAAACAAAAAGGCCAACATTCTGGTTTATGCGGTATATCTGATTAATTGCGCACTATCATTTCTATTTGTTTAATTTGAGAATCTTTTTCCTGCTTTCATTACTGGTACGATTGCCAGCACTGACCTATGATATAATGTTCAGTATCTTCAAGTGTGGTACTAATATATACGCTTCAATAAGTAACTCCAACAACACGATGGTTATTTATGATTTACCAGACTTAAAATAGAAAGAAGTTTACGAATAAGATGCATTTTCTCACTGGCTTTATTCAACGTTACAACGAGACAAACCTAAGAGAACTAGAAGTCCCAGCGGGATTTATCATCGGAGGATATAATCATAACGATATGAGATACGCAGATGACACTGTTTTGACGGCCGACTCAGAAAGAAAACTGGAATAACTCTATAACAATGAAGTAAAGAAAGGAAGAAGAAAGGACTGTTAGTTTTAAGGACAAAGAATGCATGATTCCCAGTTTACAACTTAAGGCATGAGCTATTATATATATTTAGGACGTCAAACTCAAACTAGTGCAAAAATTTAATTATGTGGGTAATGCAGTAAACGACGATGGAATATGTGAAAGTTAATCTAAATGTGCATAAGGAATAGCAAAAGATGTCTTCCATAAAACAAACCAAAGTATTATGCGATAGAGAAATATCGTTAAAAGCAAAAGAGAAGCTGAACTGCTATGTTCCTACGTAGAAGTAGCTGTTGGACAATTTAATTAAATTTAGATAGAAGCAGTTAAATTTTCTGAGGCACGTAATGAAGAAAGAGGGGATAATTAATATCCACAAGACCTAGTGAAAGTAAAAGAAACGGGAAAAAAAACAAAAAAAAACCCCCAAAAAAACGAATTAACGAATTTATGTGAATAGATGTCAGAGGGGTGTTAATGGTTCAGAAATTGAGTTGGAGCAACAAAAAGCAGATTGTTTTGGGGAACCATGATCGCCTATGTACTGAAATGATTTGTTACATAAATGAAGAAGAACTTATCAGATTTCGGTTTAGAGAAACATGTCTTTCCTTTCATAAAGGTAGAAACTAACTTATGAGGGAAAGAATCTGGTTTGAAAAGTCCGAAAAACAGGATAAATTCACACGTAGAAAATCACTCGGGAAAATTCACTCGTGAAAATATACTCGTTGAAAATCACTATTATATTAAGTGATAAGTGTCGTGTTTGTTTCCAAAGAAGATTTTGCTGACAACTATGATTTAATAAATTCATCAAAGCAAGTATTCAGAATTACTTTCATGTCATATGGTCGAGCTGTCTGCACGACGAGTTTTCGGAAATGAAACATGTTAGCATTGCTTTTAGATAGAATGTATTTTATCCTTATTTAACAAATTCGTTGTTTGATCCTATTTAGTGGAATATCAACAACTTTATGCGTTATCTAATAGCGAAATCTAAATATTTTGAACACAATTTTATGGCTTCATCTAAATACACTTTGAATGCAATTTTATGCGTTCAACTACTGATGAAATGTATTCTTGGTCATTTTTCTATAAAATGCATTTGCTGGTAATTCTACTATATCTACTTTAAAATGTATTGTTGGTCATTTTTAAAAAATATATTATTAAACTTACTATAAATTTGTATTGTTGGTAATTTTACTATAAATAGGTATTTTTATACTTTCATAGTATTTTGTTTTTGTTTCGGGTGTTCATTACTTGCCTATAGTTGGGACCCTCACAGTTGCTACCATGCCGGATCAGGGTGGACCTGAAATCAACAGCAATTAAGAGGTGGTTTCACGCTCCTCAGAACATACAATCTCCTGATCAGATGCCTTGCTGCCGAAAGTAGTTTATGGTCAAACTCAGTACTATCAAGTGATGATTTTTGATTTGGGATGTGAACTTTCTTGGCAAGTAGCTTGGGTTTAAACAAATAGGTATAAATTTTATATGAACAAATATAATTATATATAAACAACACTATTAGAAATTAAGATTAAATTCATGTAAGAAAAAAGAAACACGTGTTTCTCTGTGAAATTTGATGTATACACAACTGAGTATCCTTTTTCATTGGATAGGTGGTTGATGAAGATCGGAATGAGACGTGGGGGCGCAGTTCGAATTCCAGTCAAATCCGTTACAATGATTTAGGTGCAAATTCCCTTAAAAAAAAGGATGAATCTACCTCAGTTTGGGTGAAAAAGTAGGAGACTTTAACCTGGAAGAAGCATTGTGATATCGCCAAAATTATAATTCCATCTGCATTCGCTAAAAAGAAAAGAATTATTCTTACAATCCATAAATATGATTCGGCTTTAAGTAACTCGCAAAGGATTGATGAGCCATAAAAATCAATCAATTTCTTTTGCATCGAATAGAATCGAGCAAAATTATTTATTTTGATTTATGTAACGGATATTCACAGATATTTCGTTTGTAAAATATGATTAAGACGAAATTAAATTTCCGGTCATTTGGTTAGACAAAATCAGAAAACCAAAATACTACATACTTTATCTTCATTAATAAGCTACGAAACAATGGCATTAAATATGTTTTATTTGTAGATGCTTAACAAATTATAATGATTCTACTAACGGACATCAGAGGGCGAAAAGTAACGACATCCTCTCAGTTTATTAGACAAAGAATGGTTCGTTTAATTTGTTCAAAGTGAAATCAAATTTCTTTTGAACCACGCAAATATTTATTCTCTTCTCTCGCTCTCTCACCCTTTTACACATTATATATATATATATATATATATATATATATATATATATATATATATATATATATATATACACTCCTTTGCTGAGATTCTAATGTATCCCATGATATTGAGTAATTTCTCGGCGCGCTTGTAAATTTTTTCTTTTCCAAAATAATGGAGAATTTTCGGCATTTTCATCTTGGCCGGATAGACATCCTCCCTCCTCCTCCCCACCGTTAATAGCAGATACAGAAAGGAAACTACAATAACTCCTACAGAATGTCGTAAAGGAAAGCGAGAAGAAAAGACTAAACATCAAATGCAAGCAGACGGTATACATGGTTGTTATCAAATGGTACAGCCTAACTTGAAAATTATAAATCGCAGATACCAAAAGCAAACACGTACAACAATTTAAGTATCTGGGAAGTGTTTTAAGAAAGCAGGTAAAGAGATCCAAAGACGCGTATCAAAGTCAGAGATTCATCTCAAAAGCTAAGCAGAGTATTATAGAGACATAAATACTTCGTTGGTAACAAAGAAAAGAGTACTGAATTGTTACGTGATAGCTGTCTTACTATCTGACAGTGAATGCTGGACAATCTCATCAAAGATGAAGAAGAGACTTGAAGCAATAGATATATGGTTCTACAGAAAGATGTTGCGGATACCATGAACCGAACATTTGAGCAATAACAAGGTTTTTGAGAAAATTTAAGCAAAAAAGAAACTTATACTTAACATCAGAGTTGGAATTTCTGGGGCATGTGATGAGGAAGGAGGGCTTGGAAATTCTGATACTCACAGGTTAGATTGAGGACAGAGGAAAGCAGCGCGTAACATACTTGATGGGCTTGTGCAAGTATATGACAGAACAGGGTTTGGGGGAAATAGCAAAAAGACAAAACTTATTAAGACCTACAGGGGATAGGAAGATTTGGAGGGCCATGATCGCCTACACCCTGAAGGGAAACACACATAAAAGAAGAAAGAAAAATTTCCTACTGGAAGACTATGTTTCCATCAAGATAGATTTTTGTTTTAGGAAAACAATTCACGATGCAAAAGAATATCATTTTAATTTTTATTAACTAGGCTTAGAAAGCGTGCTCTACCCAAAACCTCGATTTTCTGTTGAGGGCAATATATCATCCTGACTATCATTTGGGTTTACTTGAATTTTCATAATTTCTCCTTATCTTTTTTATCTGCCATGTCCCTTCAGGACGTAGGCGATCATGGTTCTCCACAATTTCCTGTCTTTTTGTTATTTCTCCTAAACCCTATTCCACGATCCTCATTATGAGTCCTAGAAATTTCAAGTTTCTTCTTAATGTTACGTATAACTTTCATTCTTGTTTCCATTTTATCTAAAATGTTGTCGTCGCTTACGTGTTCGGCACATGGTATCCTTAGCATGCTTCTGTAGAATCACATTTCTGCCGTCTCAAGTCTCCTCTTCATTAATGAGGATATTGTCTAGCATTTGCTGCCATACAGGACGACAGATATCATGTAACACTTCAGTAGTCCTTACTTTGTTTCTAACGAAGTTTTTCAGTTTCTTAATACTCTACTTAACTTTTGGAATGCATCTTTGGCTATCCCAATACGTCCTTGGATCTCAGTGTCGCACTTTCCGTCCTCTCTTAGAACACTTCCTATGTATTTAAATTCATTTTAAATTCGGATCGATCGAACAAAAACTGGCCAATAGAATATGACTTTAAAGGCGACAAATAAAAATTGTTTCAATTTCTGCCGATCATTAATCAACTTCCATCATTTTTTGTCTCGTTTTTTTCCATATTTCTATTTATTTTTCTTACACACAAATTTCTCTTTTATTCTTTCTACGTTAAAATCACACTTTCCATTGTTTTATTTTTTATACTAGCTGCATGGCCCGGTGTTGCCCGTGCTTGATTCAAAAATCGTACGAATCACTTGACTTAAAATATTTTTGCCCTTCCTTGCCTTTAAAGGAGTACCCTTTGCCGTGCTGATGTTGCTACATGCCTTACTTCTTGCTTATCTCACACTGCGAATTTGTTCTAAGCTCTATACTAAACATTAAATCTGTTATGAAAAAAGAACTAAACAAAATGAACACAAAACGATCTGCTTTAAAAAAAGGACTCGTAACTGGAAAAACCGAATGAAAGAAGAATGTTAACGAATACTTTTTCACACCCAACCCAGTTCTGCGGAATCAGGATCAACGTTGAATTTAAGCAAGCGAATGAGCCAATTGGAGTAAAGTGCCATGCAGATTAAAATTTTTCCCACTTGTGACGAATGCAGCTATCGATTGTTTTGCATGCTAGCATGCTAGTTAATATTCGTGTCAGTCAGCTGTTGGCTCTCACGCTAGCCAGTAGAATATTCCTGCCTATTCGTGGCAGCCAGCTATTGGCTTTCACTTTGGCCAGTAGAAAATGGCCGCAAACTTCATGAAAAGTGCCGTAGAAGCATGAAAAAGTCGATTATTTCCACTATCGATGAGAGTTGGGAAATGCAATGTCGGTCTTGGCCTTTCCACTAACTTGGAGCATGTGCATGTAAATTTTGGTGCAAATCCGTCGAAAATTGCAGCCGTGCATTCGTTACACACACACACACACACACACGCATCCTGCCTTTTATAGATAGAGATACGCCATTTGTACTATAATCATTGTTGCATTTATTATGTATGAAAATATATCAACTATTTTACGACAAATGTACTGAGAGTTTTATTTATTTTCTTTCCTTTACCCCCTTCTCTTTCTTTTCTCTCTCTATCTTTTCGTAGTTAACCTGTGATATCAATTAAAGATGTATCTTGAACCAAATGCATTTCAACAGCTGCCTCATCATCTTGTTTTTCTTATTTTTCTCCTTTTCCTCCTCCTCATTGCTCCTACTCTTCCGACTTCTTCTTTCTCCCATCCTTCTTCTTACTATTACTTCTCTTCCTCCTGTCACAACCAACAATACCACCTTTTTCTCCCCTTTTGCCTCCTACTTCATACTATTACTACCTCTCCTCCTCCACCTTCTCCTTCTTTTCCTCTTCCTACTTCTTCATATTCTACTTCTCCTACTCCTCCACTACACCTTCATATTCTTCTTATCCCTGTTTCTCCTCCCCACCTCCTAATTCTACTGCTTCACCGCATTCTTCCTCTTCTTCTCTTCCTCATCCTCCACCTTCTTTTTTCACTCCCTCCTCCTCCTACCGTTTTTCTGATTGCCTCTTTTCATTTCCACCTGATTCCACCCATAGCCTTTTATGATTTTATGACATAAGGAAAGAATAAAGCCGCAGCCCTAAAATAATATTTGTTCGCCCATACACATGAAGCCAACTTCGCTGTTGTTTTCACTGTTCTTTTCTTGTATAATTTCTACAGGTTTTATTTATTTTATTTGTTCAATGCACTCAAAAGCATCGTTAACTACGTAAAGGATCCGTTCTCTTCTGCGCTACGCTGTTACAGTGCTCCAAAAACGACTTGAAGCATTCTTTTCAATCTATAATACAACGCAACAGCATTGAAAGATGATTTCAGTTCGCTAGTTTTAAATAATTTCGTTTAATTGGTTACAGTATGCTGCCCGTAAATATTTCTGCATAATTTCTTTCTTCAGGACTTAATTCTGCAAAATTCATTCCCCAGTACCTACCTCGACCAATTGCAGCCGTCAGCCGACAGCTCAGTCAACATTAATCCTTAGTGCCTACCATGAAGAGCTTCAGTCCTCTCCTCAGTTTTATGTCTTTTAGGTCCAATTTAAGGTAATATCTCCTTCAAACTTGCCAGAATCATTGTACTTGAAGCCGACATTATAAATTAAATAAAATAAATAAATAAATAAATAAATAATAATAATAAGAAGAAGAAGAAGAAAGAAAGAAAGCAAGAAAGCAAGAAAGAAAGCAAGAAAGCAAGAAAGCAAGAAAGAAAGAAAGAAAGAAAGAAAGAACATCATCCAGACCCAGTTCCAGACATAGGACCTTTAACAGTTTTAAGTAACTTTACAATACACACAGACAGAACAATGAAAGCTAATCGCCCTGACATCGTGATCAAAGACCACAAAAATAGAATGGGCTTTCTGATTGACATGATAGTTCCTGCAAATTGTTATTGTATCTTTGAAGATCTTCAAAAAAACTTTCCAAATACCAGGCTCTTCAAGTGGAAATTAAAAAAAAAATGTAATACATGAGGACGTCAATAATTTCAGTTGTAGTTGGAGCCCTCGGATTGATTGGAAAAGGTTCCGATAGACTCATTGTGAAAGGATTCCTGGTAGACCATGCCTTAAAGAAATACAACAAATTCTACTAATAAGTACAGCTCACACATTACGAAGAGCTTTATCTATGTAAAATGTCCGTGATATTAGTTATTTTTTTTATATATAAATGATCAGAAAATATCGTGAAGCCATTTCAGACCTTAGGTCTCTGGTTGGGACCCGGAAGGAAATGTGTATGCAACAGAAATCAAAGGATAATAATAATAATAATAATAATAATAATAATAATAATAATAATAATAAATGCCCTGATTCAACAGGCATGGCTCCCATACCTTCTAATCTTAAGATAAGTTTCAATAAATATTATTTTCAGTACCACAGATTTGCTTGCCAGTTCAGTGCCCTTAATCATTTGTCTGTGACCCCTAGGGCCTGATGTACTGTATGTCTGTTCATGAGCGGGAGTAATGGGTCATCATTATGGAGAACATTTTTACGTTTGAAGAATGAGGCAGCTAAGTCGACATGGGAGTCACATCTAAATACTTGGGAAAACCTTCAATCAGAGACCATCTGAGCGGGGACGGAGTTACTTAACGTAAGGATATTTCTGGCTGGGCTCCCCATAGAAGGGTTATGCGTTGCATTTATCAAACCTTCTCTCCACATTTATCTGTGATGCATGTAACTGGTATACCTTTATGTGACTGATAGTTCTGTTGGGCCTCATACATGTGTAGCCCAACTTCCCTTTGTTGGCGGGATGCTCTTTTACGCGATCATAATTAGAAATAGCCAAGGAAAATTTACGGTGTTCTTATTTTCATATTCGTATGAATTTTTTTGATGAAGTTAATGAGTGAATAAGCTCTTTGTGAGTTCCATGACTATAAAATAGACGTGTAAGTCTCCTCTGTTACCTCTCGTTAAATTTTTGAGCTAAACAACATTAACAAATACTTCAATTAACAATGACAAATATGAAAAAGTAAGAGGGTACAAATGAAAAAAAAATTGAAATTGAAAATTTTTTCCATTCCACTGAAGCAAATGTTAAACATGACCTTGACCTCACTTTTTATATATTACTTTTTTCTCTTTCTTTCTTTCTTTCTTTCTTTCTTTCTTTTTCTCACTGAAACCAAACAATGTCCCTAAGAAGTCTTTTACGTCTTTCATCGAGATCAAAACGGAAGAGTTCATTATTTATGAGATATTGGCAGGGCGTAATGTACGTGTTAACTAACTCAGGAACTAAGGAACAAAAACATATATAATATGATAATAACATAGCGATAGCCTTCAACACATGAAATAAACTTTGGTCTATTAAAAAAAAACGGAAATATATTTGATGCACATTAATATATAATAATAATAATAATATAGTGGAGTTATCAGATGTGTAGATGAAATAAGATTTAGGGAAAAGGTCTGTAAAAAACAAAAATACGTTTGATGCATTTTAGGCTTACGGCTACATCACGTTGAAAGACCAATTCCCACACGAAAAACGAGGTTAAGCCATGTCGAGCCTGGTCAATAACTAGATGGGTAATCACTTGAGAATAGCAGGTGCTGTAAGCTCGGATGCGCATATGGCGTAACGGATAATGGTTCGAAATTGTTAATAAGACTGCTGAATTTTAATTCCATTTCAATTGATTTCGTTATATTCACTTACGTGCAAAGACCCTTGGGAAATGTATGAATCCAGTTCTTATCCCCCGGCTAAAAGTTAATTAGTAAGACCTGTCTCTATAAATCATTATTAATCCCCCCACCCACCCAAAAGACATTTTTACAATCTAAAAATATTATCTGCTTTTAAATAACTTGGAAAGGGTTGATAAACCGTCAAAAACTAATCAATCAATCAATCAATTTTCATATATTCTCGGTTAAGGCAATGCGTTTGTTAATTATTCATTTTTCGCCACCGAATATCAACTGGTTACCAATACTGTTAATCAATCTCCTGCAGTTTGATTCACATTACCTTGTGCATGACCCCACCGCCTTTATTCTCCTTAACTATGCTTTACTCTCCTATCAAGCCTATTTCTCATTACTGCCTTTTATCTTCTTGCCTTTTCAGTTCACTTATGACTTTCTTTTGTATCAGTAATTCACTAAACTCAGCATGCCTTCATTGTGCTGTGCAAAACCAGCCTTCTACCTCCTCCCACGGATCGTTATGATCCCTTTATACAGAACAACTAGCTGATCTGGGCGGATATGACATACATGAATATTTGATCAGAGTCAGGAAGAGAAAAATAGTTTATTGGATTGATCACATCAAAAGCCAGGACTCTGACCGAATTTAAGAGATACAAACTAATACCAAACCACATCCCGTATCATGAGACACTAGCCATAATAAAGCCAGTTTATAATAATAATAATAATAATAATAATGGCGTTGGGGAATTCAAAGGGAAATTACATGTTTTTTGAAGTTCTGAAAAATTCAACGGTTCTTTTTTTTACTTGTAAGGGATGAAACGTTCATATGAAATATAAGCATTTTATGTATACGATTGGAACAGAAGTTCGCCATGTTTTTCAATAGATGGCCTTTGAACACCTGATCGTGTTTCACACGTGGCTAAACTTTGTGACATTTATACATATTCCTAAAGTCGACATTTCAACACGTCAATTCATACGATGCGCTTGTAGATTGTGAATATTAAATGTTTTTTTACATTAAAAGTGAAAATAAAGGGGAATTAGCATTTGTGTCATTTGTTGCTCTTTTATTTCCGGAAAGGAAATGAACTGATGTACAAACAGCAAAGAATATGTGCCTTTTATGGAGATGGTGCTGTTGTTGAAAATATTGTTTGTAACTGATTTGCCAGAAGTGGAAACTGATAAGTAATACCGAGTACGTTGCAATAGGCCTACAGTTATTAATCATGACCAAAACGAAACGCTGAATAAAATGAATCCAGTCAACATGATACAGGACATCACAGAGATACTTCAATTATTTCATATAAGCATTTTAAGGTATTTGAAAACATTTGGATACTTTGTGTTTCGATAAACTCAGGATTTAACGGAAGAAAATTTAAAGAACCACATTTCTATATTCGATTCTCTGCTTAAACGCAACAAAATCGAACCATTTTTGAAAAGATCAGTGGCAGGCAACGATATATTAATTGTTTAAAAGAACGTGGACAGATAAATTTCCTGGGGAAATGAATACGAGCCACCATCAACCACTCAAAAGTCGGTTTACATCTGCAGAAGTTGCTGCTGTGTATCTCATTGAATTGGAAGGGACGTGTGTATTACGAGCTGCTTCCGATAAAATCAGACATTGAATTCAATTCCGAGTTGGTCTAGTGAAAGGTAACAATTGGCAAAAGGCCATCCGAAATTAGGCGATCGAAAAGAAGTCGTCTTCCACTGGGACATCGTTAGACCACACATCTCTTTGCAAAACCAGTGGAAATTTTTCGTCTTACTGCCATCTGATTCGCAAGAAAATGGAGTGCAGTAGCCGACGTTCCGACGGTATAATACTTGCCTACAATATATATATATATATATATATATATGCGTGTGTGTGTGTGTAGTTTAATTTATATTACAATGAATCATTCATACAAAAAGTTTTATATCATTATTTTATACCATTACCATATTATCTTATTAACTTTACTAATTTACTTTTTGTATGATGGTTCATTGTAATTTTATTATATATATGTGTGCGTGTGCGTGTGTGTGTGTGTGTGTGTGTGTGTGCATGTACATATATCAGTCCCCATATAGACATGTATACAAACTAGTGCGTCGTGTAGAAAAAAATTCTAGTACAATCTGTTAACCAGGAAAGCGTTTGTGGCTTTGAGTTAGTAAGGTGGGTGAAGAGAATAAAATAATTATTAAGTTAACTTAGTATAAGTCCGAATACCCACTCTTTTACGGCATCCTTAGTCAGTTTCCACCCAATAAAACGTCAATTAACATTGCATTAAAAAATATACCAGTCCGGAAGTATATATATATATATATATATATATATATATATATATATATATATATATAAGGTAAGGTTTGTTTTAATCTAACATGTCTTTCATTTTTTTCCGATGTTTTCTTACCTTTGCTTGGACGTGTATACATACATGTCTGTATGTCTGTCTATCTATCTATCTATCTATCTATCTATCTATCTATCTATCTATATATATATATATATATATATATATATATATATATATATATATATGTATATATATATATATACTTCCGTACTGACGTGTTTATTAATGGAATGTTGATTGATTGGTGTTGCAGCATTTAATGATGTTTTATTTGGTGGAGACTGATTAAGGATTATGAGAACGCAGTTAAAAAGTGGGCATTTCTCCTTTTTTCTTTAAAGTAAAATGTAAAACCAACAAGCCCCTCACAGCAAAAAAAAAAAAAATAATAAGGAAAGAAGGCCCGAGCTGCCTTCCTCCCACCATGCATCGTGGTGGTGGGATGCTGGTCTTGACCGGAAGATTTAGTTTTTTTATTTTAATACCAACTCTATAGTAGACCCTATATATATAATAGAATTCATTTACATTTGGTTGTTGTTGTGGCTATTATTATTATTATTAGTAGTAGTAGTAGTAGTACTACTAGTAGTAGTAGTAATTCTACTACTACTAATATAATAGTAAGTACTCAAAGTGTCAGATAAAGTATAGCAATATAAGATCGTTTTAAATGGGACCTCGTGGTGGTGTAATGGCTAGCCAGCTTGTCTCGCTAGAACAATTACGACTGAGTAGTGAGTATCCTCATTGGGTGTCCCTTACTTTCGGCCTTGTGCCACATCCAAGCTACACATGAAAAATCACTATAAGATTAAATCAACAAAAAATCAGTAACTTGACTTCTGCTTTTTCAACTCGTTAGGCCGCTGCTACTCTGCACAATAAGATGACGCATGGAGTGGTCTCTGTAAATCGCAACCAAACCATGTTTTTGAACATCTGTCCATCTGGAAGGCACAAGAATCTGACGATATATATATATATATATATATATATATATATATATATATATATATATATATATATATATAAATAATTGTATTTGTGCAGCAGTCAATACCTTTTTTTATAGAGTTTCATTCAAGACGACAGGCAAGGTAATGCGATTAAGCTTTTTATTTAATTTCTCGTATAAGTGTTTTCTTTACTGGACACAAAGTGTATGAAAATTATCCAAATGTTGTGCATATCCAAGCGCTTTCGGCTATTCTTGTAGCAATTATCAAGGAGAATTTATCAGTTAATTTTTAACTGATTCTGTGGATTTTTCTATGTGTGTATCTAGAGTTATTGTAATGTTTGTTTATTCAAAATACGTTCAGCACATGGTGAATATATATATATATATATATATATATATATATATATATATATATATATATATATATATATATCTGTGTGTGTGTGTGTGTGGTGTCTCGTCGTTGACCGACGTGGGCTGTTGACCTACGCCTATCGGGGACTCATTCATGATGTATGAGCGTCAGGCACATCAGGTCTTAGGAACGGACATCCAGACAACCTGCGCACATGATTATAGTTGTGAAGGTTTTGTGCAGATCCAACCACACTTTTTGAAGAGCCGATTACAGGTCCCCAAACGATTACAGGTCCCCAAACGTCCCTCCGCAGCTTTTGAATTCAGAGTTGTCCATCTTCTAGACCATTTGCCATCCAAGGATATAGAACCAAATCTGTCCTGCTATTTACAGCTGGAGGGAGAAGAAGATTCATACTTTTCCTAAGGGTATTAGTACGTAAGTAATGGATTCGACTGGAATTCGAACTCGATCTCCGATTCCTCAATCCGAGCCGAGGGGAGTATATATATATATATATATATATATATATATATATATATATATATATATATACTGTGGTGTCCTCTCTCTAATGAAGCTATTGTGGACTCTTCCACTTACTATAAAATTAGTAGGAGAGTAAGCCTCGGGGGAAACAGTGATACAGACTGATACAACTGTCAATGAAAAAAAAAGAAACTCCTCAAAAATTTAGGATTTCTACAAGTTCAATTCAGTGGTTGGGAAGAAGATTGGTGAAATTTGTTATTTTTCCATTCCAACAAGTCGATAAAAGAACTGTACAAGTCAAACAGACTTAGAGTTTTCGCTAATAGGGTAAAGTAAAAGTTTACCCCCTCTCCCGCTTTTAAATTGTTCAGTAAAAGAGTCAAATAGACTTATTGTTGGTAAAGAGAAAAAATTCCCTTCCTCATTTCTTAATTTTACGTACTACCGCAGTAAAATGGACGAATTTAAAAGTACAATGCTAGAGTTGATAAAACACCAACAGGAACAACAACTACTGTTGGAACAGAAATAGCATGAAAGACAAGCAGAAAACTAGAAGAAATTTGAGGAATTGCACCTAGAAATTCAGGTTAGACAACAGAAGCTGAAAGAAATCCTCCTTCAACTACAGAATGAGCAAAGGCACTTGTATAATATATCCATCAAAAGCCAAAATGAGGACAGCGAAAACGCGTTCTCTCAAAATATTATATGCAGTGATATTGAAAATTTCACGTTTGCACCTGAAGAAGAAATTACATTTGCTTCGTACTTTAAACGTTAACTTATACAATACGGATTGTGCAAGTTGGGTTGACCATAGGAAATTAGGAACAGCAGAATATACTAAGTTTGTTATCTATATTTTGCCTAAGAAACCCAACGACTTGAAATTTAAAGA
This sequence comes from Acanthosepion lycidas, assembly GCA_963932145.1. Taxonomy (NCBI): domain Eukaryota; kingdom Metazoa; phylum Mollusca; class Cephalopoda; order Sepiida; family Sepiidae; genus Acanthosepion; species Acanthosepion lycidas. The sequence continues at coordinate 47,237,071 of OZ010591.1, forward strand.
AGCGGTTCAATCATTAAGAGAAAACTTCAGTCCAAAAACATCACTGTTCCATAAGCATTGGAAATGCCTGAATCTCACACACAAAGAAGACGAAGACGAAGATTATACTACTTTCGCGATGACTTCAAATTGGCAGAGTTAAGCGCCAATAATTTTAAATGCCTGATTTTCGTCCAGGGTTTGATTTCAGCAAAAGACTCCGAAATACGTCGTAGTGTACTCAGCAAGCTTGAAAACGAGCCCGACGTTACTTTACTGCAAGTTGCCGAAGATTGCTAATGTTTCGTGAGCGTCAGAGAGGATTCGAAAAACATCGAATAGAGTGGCGTGGCTCACATTAAAAAAATACACCAAGGAAAAATTAAAAAGGGTCAACCAAATAAAGTCACTTTGCCGTCAAGATCTGATAAATTGGGACACAAAAGTTCCCACTGCAGGATTAAAAACAAGACAAAAAAAAGTTTTGTAAAAATTACCAAGTCTGATGAACCAGAATGTAGTAACATCAGGAAATATGTTGAAATGCAAATATTTAACAAAAATATAAGGCTTGATTCGGGTTCAGACTTATCCATAATTAATTATCAAACATGGAAAAAGACTTTGTTAAGAACGAACCGAATAGCTAAAAGTGTAACTGGCGACGCTATTAAGATTATGGGTGAACGAACATGTCATTCAAAGGTAAAACTTTAAAACTAAAGGCGTATATTATGAAGAATATGGGTAATTTGTTCGGGACTGATTGGTTAGAACAGTTTCAACTTTGGGATATGCCTATTAACTCATGTCAAAAAGTCGAACATTTCCGATGTTTTCAGTGGAGGACTAGGAAAATGCACAAAAATGTCTGCCAAGTTTGAGTTAAAGCCAGACTTAGACCCAGATTTTTTAAGAAAAAACGTAACGTTCCATTTGCCTCGTTAAATCAAATTGACGAAGAATTGAATCAACTTGAGGAATGGGAGTTTTGGCAAAGGTTGAATATAGTGAATGGGCATCTCCCGCAGTTTATATTAAAAAGAAGAAAATGAAAGACATTCGTCAGTATCTGTCTATATTTCTGAAATGAGGTATTATGTACACTATTTACATTATTCGGACTATTGTCCTTATCTTTGTCGCCATATTTATTACGACGTTTTAGCTGTTGTACGCTCCGACCTTCTTCAGGTGGTTGGAATGTCGAACTGAACCCTTTATTTCGCTCACTGGGGTAGACTGTTCTAGTTCCACGTGCCATATTTAATGGATGTCAGTTATCAGTTATCTCCTGTTAATTTCCCTCTGAAAGTTCTCCACTGCCTTAGCCGGGTATTGAACTCACACTTTTTGGGTCCTGTCACTGGATCTAACTAGCGCCTTTATCCACTGTGCCTTGTGTCCTTGAAGAAATCTGGGTATGAATTTCTGGGTATTATAATGGTCTTCATCAACCATTTTTACCAGTGCTCATATTGCAATTTTTGCTGTTATCATTTCATGTTTTTACCAGAGCTCATATTGCAACTTTTGTTGTTATTATCGCTTTTCTCTGGTGCTCCTTATTACTGGTTCCTATACTGTATTCATTTCTATGCTTGGTCGGCACAGGAGATTTTGTGGCCTAGCATATGTGCTGATTCCTTAAGTTTACGAATTTCCCAATTGTGTTCTCTGTCTATGATCCCAACTTGATCCCACAGAGGGTGTATTTTCTGATAACCCCTTCATATAAGGCAGGCAGACTGTTTTCTGAGTTTTGTTATCCTCCGTATGTACCCGCCTATTCCAGTTTTTGGGTGCTGCTGTCATGTACCCAGGGTACTTGTTACGTTGTAGGGTACTACTTATACTGACCAATTCTTTATCTAATGTCTCTGGGTCGCCACTTATGACTTTTGTTCGGTGTTTTAAGCAGGGGACGATCCCTTTTTTTACGCTGTATGGATGGTGGCAGTTGAAATTGGGGTACTGTCCGGTGAATGTCAGTTTATGGTATACGGATGTCTTGAACCTATGCTCTGTTCGAGATATTAGAACATCCAGGAATGAGAGTGTGTTGCTACCCTCTTTCTCTATCGTGAACTGTATCGAAGGTCTTATTGAGTTCACATGGTCCAGTAGAACCTGAACATCTTCCTGGTGTGGCCAGAGTATGAAGGTATCATCTACGTATCTTAACCATAGAGTTGGCTTTAGAGATATAGAGACTCTAATGCCATTTCCTCAAAGTATTCCATGTATATATTCGTCATTGCTGGTGATAATGGTGAGCTCATTGCTAAGCCATCATCTTGTCGATATATGTGTGATCTCATTCCGAAGTGTGTTGTTTGTGTACAGAAAGTCTCCATCAGATTATCTATTGGAATACTGGTCCGTTCTTCTAGGGATGAGTAAATATGGCGACAAAGATGAGAATAATAGTCCGAATAATGTAAATTAAGAAATTCGTGTATGTGCTGATTGCTCTACGGGGCTAAACAGCGCCATAAATGATCACCATTATCCCCTTCCAATCCAGAGGAGATATTCGCTAAGCTCAATGGAGGGAAATTTTTCTCTAAGATTGACTTAAGCAAATACCCGTGGAAGAGGAATGCTCGAAGCTCCTTTGTATAAACACCCCTTCCATTTTTCAACAGGTCATGGACACGATGTTAAATGTTCTGGATTTTGCGGTGGCTTATCTCGATGACGTCCTAATGAAAAATGACAGCATCGAGGAACAAAAATTGCACGTTTGGCAGGTTTTCAGGAGAATCCAGGATTATGGATTCTAACTAAAGGACGCGAAGTGTGAGTTTTTCTTAGAGAGAAACAAGTACTTGGGATAAATACGGAAGACGTCCCGACTTAGGGCAACGGCAATAAAGAATATACCAGCATCAGAAAATGTGTTGGCTCTTCAAAGTTTTTTAGGTGTTGCCGTAAAAGATAAAGAGTAGGGATGGACAACCGAATGCCAGGAAGCACTTGAGAAAATAAAGAAGGTCCTTATATCAGATCTGTTCCTGACTCATTACGATCCAAACCTTGACATCATTGTAGCCAGCGATGCTAGCTCGGTATCGGGACGGGCATTTTACATAAGTTAAAGGATGGATCGGTAAAGCCAATCGCCCATGCATCTAGAACGCTATTACCAGCTGAAATGGGTTACTCGCAAATAGAAAAGGAAGTTTTAGGAATCATTTTTTACGGTAACTAAATTCCATAGATTTATACATGGAAGGCACTTTGTGTTGCAGACAGACCATCGTCCACTCCTTCCTATCTTTGGATCAAAAAAGGGTCTGCCAACACATACGGCTAATAAACTGCAAAGATGGGCAACCATTCTCCTCAATTATAATTACAAAATTTCTCCCACCCACTTAAATCTGTCATGCAGACGGGTTATCGAGAGTGATACCTAAATATGCTGAACCCCTGGAAGACACAATCATTGCTGTCATAAGAACAGAGGTCGACGTAAAAAGTACCTTGTGCAATATTGTCAGGGAGCTTCCAATAACAATCAATGAAATAATAGACAAAGCGTCCGAGGATGACTTCATAAAGGAAATAAAGGACAAATTAAAAAGCAAAGACCAGAGTATTTAAGAAGTTTACTCACTCTGTAACGACATATTAATGTATTGAGACTGAGTAGTAATCCCATCTACACTTAGAGAATAGAACACTAAAGGAATTCCATGTTGGCCATCCGCGGACTTCAATGATGAAGATTCTGATGAGGAGTTATGTATACTGGACCAACATGGAAAAGTATATTGAAAACACGGTAAGATCGTGCAAAGGATGTGCTTTGGCTGCTAAAGCACCCCACCCAACGATAAAATTCAATTCCTGACCTAAAACCGACCGTCCGTGGTCGCGGATTCATATTGATTTTTCTGGCCCACTTCATGGTTTTTACTATCTTGTAATAGTTCACAGTCATTCCAAGTGGCCAGAAGAATTGAAATGCAAGAAGCCGACTGCGGAACTGACGGTCAAGTTTTTACACGAGCTATTTGCCTGTTTCGGAGTCTTTAACTGTATTGTAAGAGATAATGGCACACAGTTTACATCGTGTGAATTTATGGAGTTTTGTCATTAATTCTGATCGAACATGTTATCACGGCGCCATATCACCCAAGAAGTAATGGACATGCAGGGTGTTTTATGGATACGTTTAAGAGAGCACTGAAGAAGGCGACAGGTACTCCCACCGATACGGCTATACAACAGTTTTTTCAGGTCTATCGGCTAAATCCTAATAGTAGTGCTTCATCTGCCAAGACGCCAGCAGAGGCCATGTTTGCCAGGAAAATAAAATCGGTATTTGAAAAATTCCTTCCAAATGAAATAAAATCGGGCAATAAGAATAAAGTGCTTAAAAATGCTTTAAGATCGGTGAAAAGGTTTATTTTCGTGTATTTGAGAATAATAAAGCTCACTGGAACAATAGACAGACAAATTGGTAACATGATTTACATGGTTCAGGGACCGAAGTTTATACATAAGCGTAAACCAAATCAGAAGACGGTATGAAAGAGTAGTCGGCTGGGATCCCATAGAAGATGACACCATGGACGTCGTCTTTGAAAAGTTTGAGGTTCCAATACCGCAATTGGTACCATAGCTCAGAAGGCCCAAAAGAAAAAGGAAGTTTACGGAACCTTTAGAAGTTATGCCGAAAAGAAATAAATATTGAACATATTTCTTTTCACACCATCACTACAGAAAAAGGAAAAAAATGAGAAAAAAACCCTTCTCCTCACTTATGAACTTTGAATTACTAGAAAAGCACAATACTCATTGGAGTATTGGAAATTATTAACATTATAATTTACTAGTAAAAGTTAACCAATTTTTTTTCATTATTTAGGAATAATGAATAGAAACTATTCTTATCACGTGAAATGCGTATCGTAAATCTAAAAAAAAGAAAAAAAATTGTGAAAGTAATTCGTATATATAGCTTTTTTTCAAAGAGGTCGGTGCTGATTTTTTTTTATTTTTTTGGTTGAATAAAGTATTGTGTGGTTATTATAAAAAAAAGAGACACCATGGAGAGTTAGGTTGAAAAGTGGGGTGTTGTGGTGTCCTTCCTCTAATGATTCTATTGTGGACACTTCCACTTACTATAAAGTTAGTAGGAAAGTAAGCCTCAGGCGAACAGTGCCATATCCTGTTCAACTGTCGAACTCTCTGCCTTGAGCAAAGAGGAACCCGGACGAGGCTTTGCCGAAGGGCAAAGTTTCGTCCAGGGGGGGGGGGTAGACAGACCTTGAACGCATTTATACGGGTTCTAAGGGAATTTTTTTTTTTTTTTTGGTAAACTCGGCCTTGTGCCACATACATCCCACGTAGGGGAGGCTGTTAAATATAACAGTGCCATATCCTGTTCAACTGTTGAATTCTCTGCCTTTGGCGGAGAGGAATCCGGACGAGGCTTTGCCGAATAGGGATAAATTAAAGGGTCAAAAGTTGGAGCGACAAAAGTCAGGAAGTTGTGGAAGGCCACGATCAGCTACATCACAAAAAGGCCTAGGTACATAAAAGCTGTTCACTGCTAAGTTATCATGTGTTCATTTTTCGACTTTCTTCATAATTGGTTACTCCAAAGTTCGCTAACTTCAACAAATATCAGTGTATTTAAAAATTCAGCCTTTCAGATTTAATCCTTATTAGGTTCTCTGTGAAGATGGCCTTGCACCAAACACAGTTTCAAAATATATGCACAAACTTTACTTTTTTTCATTTCATCTACTTTCAGTCCTGAAAATGTTTTTACCTAAATTTTATAGTTGATGTAAACTAACTTAAAGACCACCCAATGCAGCCCTTAAGAATATACACACATGATCAACAACAACACAGAATAAGTGCACATGACTGACTACCACACAGAATAAGTAAGCCCTGCAGATAATGGGCATATATGGTTGGCAACTGAACAGGACAGACACACTTGGCTACAATAGCAGAGAATTGGGGCTCATGATCGACAACCCCACTGAATAGGAACACATGGTTGGCAACCACACAGTATAGGTGCATGTAGAGTAATTGGCTATGGTTAAATCTAATTGGTATAAATGTCCAACAAACAGAATTGACAAAGTTTGCAGTAAACGATAACAAAAAAAAAATAAAAGAACAGGGCAAAAATAATACTGAGCAAACAATATATACAAGACAAAAATAGAGAAAACAATAGTAATGAGACAAAAAGGTTCACAGAGTAAGAATTATGTTAACACACAAAAGAAGATGCAGACAAGTGATTGCAGTATTCTGACTACAAGACAAGAAAAAACATAAATATGGCAAATGAGACCAAGAAGTGGCCAATCTTATTAGCTGAGAGGAAATCCCAGCATGCATTTGTATGGTTTGTCTATGAATTAGGGGTGGTGGATGTGTTTGCTATCATTCCAAGTTTTTTCTGCTATATTTAGCTGTGGGGAGGGTCCCATACTAACATTTTGATTGTATAATTTTTCATATTGATCTCGGGTTATGTTTTTATTATTTTGTAAATAAAAATCATATTTTTTTATCTCCCTCACCATGTACTTATAAATATAGGGAATTAGTTTAGGATCTCATGGAGAACATGTTTTGGTGATTGTGATAGGGATGTATTTTTTGTATAAATGTAGTTTGTGGTGGAAGGATTATTATAAGGGAATGGCCCGCTTCGGCACATGAATCACTTTGGCGCTAAGACATCTCGGTGCAGAGATATATAGATGCAGCCTCTTTTCAGCATGGGGACCTCTTCAGCGTGATGATTAATTAAGTGGCATTGCAATTAATTTTGTATAAAAAATCTGATAACATAGAAGATAATTATTCATAATATATTTTGCACACACATGGCATAGAATAAAAAAAATAAATTGTCTAAAATTATATACAATATAGATTAAATATAAAAAGGATAAATTTAAAAAAGAAAAAAATTAAGGGATTTGCTATACATAATTATGAGAGATTCCTCTTAAAAATTCTATATATATATATCAGATTCTCAAAATTCCTGACTAAACCACATCAGCATCCCTGAATTTTTTTCAACTTTAAAGGAGAATTTTGCCCTGCTAAAAGCATAGTAAAGGTCTCTTCCTCCCTGAACATTACATTGGCAATTGATAAATTTCCATAAAAATTGGATGTTTAACTTGTAATTCACATTGCAGGCTTTGGTTTTTCTGTTTTGTGATATCAACGAACACTCGTTGACACTTTTGTAATGTCAACCAATCACTTGTTGTCACTTTCGTAATGCCTGTTGTAGTAGAGACTTTATAATCACAGATACAACTATAGTAATGACGTTGAACAATACTGGTGTCAGACACTTGCATAACACTTGCATTAATAGTACACACACACATATATATATATATTAATAGTACACACACACACACACACATATATATATATATATATATATATATATGAGAAAATTATTTATCCACAATTTTAACTTATTTTTCACCAAAAATATATTATTGTCCAGAATAACACAAAACGTCCGAAAATATTTTATTTGTAAACTTTGGAATTCTAAGAATTTTAGTAAAGACTGATGATATAAATTAATACTTTGAAGAGCACAACAAATGACACGCCCCCTAATTCTAAATGTAAATAATATAAACGGTTGTAAATGAAAAATATTTTCTTGGTAGAATGAACGTTTTTAATATCATACAATGCATATTTTCGCAAAATTCCTTTGATTGCATCATGTTTCTGTATATCATTCTAGCTTTAACCAGTTTAGCGATGTACTTGTAAAATTTTAGGTATTAAAATACTGCGCTTGTTTGAAGCCATAAAATGTGTCCGGATAATGACCGCCTTTGATAACCAACCTTTATTCAAACAAATGTCCGATCCACTTTTTGTGGACTGGTCGTGAAGGGCAACTCTCAATTCTTCTCTTCCGATGTTCTTTATACAAGGACATGGCCTAATTTATCACTTTGTCAAAAGTGTCAATAGCTAACCAGTCTTTATATGTGCCGATTTCACTTTGTAAACACTGTCATTTTGACATTTTTCATTGGTGTTGCAACAAATCTCGTCATAAAACCAATAGAAAAATGCCGAACAGCAGCTTAACAATGTATTTGCACGATTGGCTTTAGTGATAGAGCCAAGCGGTGAATGATGCGAGGCTATTCAGCAAATGTTTCAACCTAAAAATCTTAAAGCCTGTAGATTTAGCTGTCTAACGACAGATAAAGAAACGGGAGTATTTTACTAAAACCTGTGAAAAAAAGAAAAAAATATATATTTGATTCGATCTCATTTCATATTGATATTTCCTCCTTTAAAGTCGAGCACTGTTTACATTTTGTTTAATACTCGAACATGGAAAAAAATTCAGAATTTCGCTAAAAACATTCCCATCGCAAACAAACGAGAATGTATCGAAAAATTGATCCTAAAGACTGAAGATCTAAAAACAAGGAAGCCTACTTTGTGGATCCTGATGTTCCGAATACAACAGATTCGTATGGATTTATAAATTTAAAAACTTCTACTCTCATTCACCGTTTACACAGTTTCGAATTGGATCTCTTAAACATTATTAACGACATTACTTTTCATGAACACAGAAACCAATTGCAGAAATGCTTGGGTACCATGGTTAAGGATATTAATAAAAAAATCTGTAAAATCTGACAAAAGCTTTTATAAATTTAATCCAAAGGATTACATGACATTAATTAGAAATAATTTAACCAATAATAAATATTAATAATTTTAATTGTGTTGATCATATCAACACTTCTAAATATATTATCGAAAAACTAAAAATTAACAATAGGGTTGATAAACTTTGTACAAAGGAATCTTCTGTACTAATTAAAGACCATAAGTCTGAGTTCAAGACCCAATTTCCTCCAAGGATTATTAATTCCACCAGATCGGAGATTGGAAAGATAAGCAAAAATTATCCTAGAACGCGTTAATAAACAGATTAAAAATCACCTTGGACTTATTCAATGAATAGGAACCACGGAAGTTATAAACTGGTTTAGAAACATCGGCAACAAAAACAACTGCAGTTTTATCCAGTTCGATATTGTTGACTTCTACCCTTCTATATACAAGGACCTCTTTACACTGACTTTAGAATTTACTAAATTTTATTCCAACATCTCAAGTAAAGAGATAAACATTACTGTGGATTGTAGGAAATCTGTCAATAAAGAACAATGGGTAAAACATTCTATGGGATCGTTGGATTCTGCGAAATCTTCTGACTTGTTTGGTTTATATATTTTGTACAAACTTACTGCTCAATATGAGATTACTATGAATAGTATAGGACTATATAGAGATGATGATCTTATGGTTGTAAAAAACTCTACGGGAATTAAAGTTGATAAACTTAGAAAAAAGAATTATAAGGAAGTTAAAATTTTAGATCTTAAGATTAAGTACTAATGTCAAACAACTTCATTTTCTTCATCTTATGCTAGTTCTAGTCTGTGACATTTTTTAGACTTATATGAAGAACAATGCCAACCCAATTTATATCCATCCCGATTCCAATCAGCCACCGTTTGTAATCCGACATATTCCTTCCTCTGTAGAACGAAGGATCAGCAAGCACTCATTGAACAGATGTGTTTGAGAAACATAGCAGTGTATACAATAATGTTCTTAGGAATAGTGGGTATAAGTCTACTGAAATTAAGTTTAGAGAATATGATGGTAATTGAAAGAAAAGAAATAGAAATAGAAAGATCATCTGGTACATACATTTAATCATTTAGTCAGTATGAAGGTAGGCCATAAATTTCTCAAATTAACTGACATTTTCCAAAAAGTAAAAATTTTAATAGGAATAAATTAAAACAGCAACAATAATCTTGTGAAACTCATAAAATTACACTTCAATAGAACACTTATTTAATAATTTTAAGCAGAATGCAATCACTAATGCAAATATTGTTAAAGACAGAGACCAGTGTAATTGTAAGAATCCTAACCAATGCTCATTGTGTAACAAATGCTTAACTGAATCCCTTGTGTATCTGTGTTATATCTCTGCAACAGAAAATACGAGGGCTGAAAAGTTTTATATTGGCAGTACCAAGAATTCTTTCAAAATATGTTGGTATAAGCACCTATCCTTTTTTACTAATACTACTTATAGAAATAGCACTTTACTTTCAAAATATTTTTGGAAGTTAAAAGAAAATAAAATCCCTGAAGGTAAATGGAAAATTTTAAAACTAGCAAGAACATGGTGTTCCTTATATGAACCTTGTTTTCTGTGTTTACAGGAGAAAATGCAGATAATCAGATTTTTAAATAGGGAAAATTTATTAAATCAAAGATTTGAATTAATAGTGAATTGTAAACATTTCACCTTTGACCTTGCAATCTTACTAGACTTTAAAATTTAACAATCGCTTCTTATATGTTGAATGACCTTGTTGTAAATATATAAAGCCTATCTTTAGTTAGATTTTTGATGTAGTATAGTTTGCACGTTATTCTTCTAACATTACTGGCAATATTTTGTCTAGAGCTATATACGTTTGGCTGACGGTTTAACATTTTCTATTTATATGTTTTATTAATACCCTATATAAAACACTTTAGTTAACAGTTGCATTTCATTATAATCTATATATTTTATTATTCTATTATTTAATATAATCCATATGCTTAAAAGTTTTGTTTACTTCATTTATTTTGATATTTTGTTTAATTTTAATTTTCGTTATTTTGTTAATTTTTCCTTTTTATTTTTTAAACAGTCATATTATTTATCTACTATAACATATTATTAAATTACGTTTCTTCATCATAGAAAGTGTCAGCCGTTGGACGAAATATTGTAGCGTAATTTGTGTTTCAAATGTAACATCTGTATTCGTTGCAATTTTGAATCTATGTTTCTTAGCGTCTTACTTAGCATAGGCTAATATGATTGGTTGAATTGATTATAAACATAACAAGTTGTATATTTTTTCTTTTTTCTGTAAAAGAGATTATATCTTGTGTCTTTCTTTCTTGCTCTTTTTCTTTGCTTTCTCTTTTTTTCGCGGCAAAATATTTTGTTTGTAAGTAAATCCAAATAATTGCTATAATCATTCATTTACTAATGCCTGATGAGATGTGATGATACACATCGAAACATGAGTGCATTTTTGTAGCGTTTTATACATCTTTCAATGTAATATCCTATAATAAAGAATTTTCTCTACTATTGAATTGTATTGAGCCTTATTTTAAATTAATGTTATGAGCGTTTAAATTTATATTTGATTCGTTCACATTTCATATGTCCCTCTCTCTCTCTCTCTCTCTCTGTATATATATATATATATATATATGTGTGTGTGTGTGTGTGTGTGTGTGTGTGTATTATTTATAGGAATGTTTGTTTTTTAAATTGATCTTTGTTCTTTTCTTTTGGAAAAACATTTTAAAACATTCCCATCACTATAGAGATAGATATATAAAAATCTACATACTCAGTTAAAATAAAAAATACCATGCTTGATGATGGCTAATACAATAAGCGAAAGCGGTCTAATATATAGAATATTTGGACAGTTTTTACACTTCTTTTATACGCAGTGTCCATTCACAACTTAGGCGATCACTGCCCTCCACATCTTCCTTTCTCTTGTAGCTCTTAATAAGTTTTATCGTTTTGTTATTTCTCCCAAATAATGTTCTACCATCCATTTACTTTAGTTCATCAAGTATATTTAAACGCTGCTTTCCTCTGTCCCTCTTTCTTACACTCTGTCCCTGTGAGTATCAAATTCTCCAACCCTTTCTCATTACGTGTCCCAGAATTCCTAACTGGCTCTTCATTTTGTTTCCATTTTCCCCAAAACCTCGTTGTTGCTCACATGTTTGGTCCATAGTATCCACAGTATCTTTCTGTAGGAACATATTTCTGTTGCTTCAAGTCTCTTCTTCATCTTTGAGGAGATTAACCAGCATTCATTGGCATACAGGAGGAATTATATCACTTAACAGTCCAGTACCCTTTTCTTTGTTTCCAACGAAGAAAAGAGAATTTCTACACACGTCATGAAAAGAAAATACTTGTACGAATGCAAATTAAATTGAATAAAATGCTTAATTGCAATGTCTTTTCAGTCGTTTTAAATGTAAATTGTGGAAAAGAGAGATCGCCGCTCAAATACACAATTATATATATATATATATATATATATATATATATATATATATATATATATATATATATATATATACGTTTGTGGGTATGCGTGTATTATAAATTCCCAGGGCTTTTATACCAAACCAATATTTGCATTGACCATTGTGAAGATAAATAAACTTTTTCTTCTATAGTATAAAACAATTATATATTGGATAAAATTAATTTTTTAATCGAAAATGGATCACTTCTTTAAATCATATCTCTGCGCAGTCAGTAGTGAAAAAAAAAAAAAAGAAGAAGAAGAAAGACAGCAGCAAAATGTCAAAACAAAAATGATAATTTTCTTCGAGGGAATCAGAAAGCAAAGAATTTGGCATCAAGCGAAAGGCTCTAAATATTTGACCTTTCATTAAATGGTGACATGATGCGCGCTGACCTTCGAAATCGTTGGTCCGACCCACCATAAATGATATTGGTATCTTATACTACAAGCCAAACGGTCGTGGAAATGAGAATTTGGATATCTGACTCCCCCGGGACACGATAAGCGATCATTTCTTGCAACCATTGCTGCCTCACCAAGTATTTTTTATAACATTCCATTCTATTATCATCCTGTTAGTAACAATTTATTTTGTGGCAGTTTTATTTCGAAAGGAAAATGTCAAGAATAAGGAATAGTTTTAAACAAAGTTGAGTGTTTTAATGCGAAAAGAATTTATATTAGACCGCTTAACAGGAATAACCTATTATGAATAGAATAATACAATATTTGGTTTAACAGCGCAATTATTGTCAGAAATGTTTTAGTTTTGTATAAGGACACTTTTAAACATACTACCTGAGATATGGTGTAGCAGATTTGGACCAGTTCTGTCGCTAGATTTCAGAATTTTGCAAGCATTTTGAATATTTAGGATCGAAATTCAGCAATTATCCTCGACAATTATAAGGATTTATAAAAATGTCATATTTTCCCGAAAAAGGGTAATGAGTATCAAACTAAAAAAAATCTAACTATAACAAAAAATTCAACTATATTGTTGACATGGCAAAATCTAAGATCTTTTTTCCAATTGTCATTTTATTTATACCAATCTGTCTTGTCCACAGAATTGATCTGGGAATTTAACTATATTGTTGACATGGAAAAAAAAAAAAAAAAAATCTCTTACTATAAAGGTAATTTACATTAACCAGAAAAAAAGGCTTAGACAGAATCGTCTATCTTTTTAAATTTGGATTTTTTTAATGTAACTATAACAACAAGAACATTTCGATTTGATTTTTGCCTTGAAAAAGTCGGAAGACGAAACGCGTCGGCAAAATCTAAGATCTTTTTTCCAATTGTCATTTTATTTATACCATATATATATATATATATATATATATATATATATATATATATATATGCTGATCTTAAAGTGTCTTAGTATATTGCATTGTTCTGTAAGATGTTCATGTCAATGCCGACATATATATGTATATATATAGCTGTGTGTGTTTTTGTGATAAAAATATAGCTATAAGGTATGATATATTTATCGGTTAATGTGCTCAATATCAAGGATAGAGCGTATGCAAATATAAAAATGAAACTGTGCCCCTCCTACGTAGTCGCAAAAAAAAGTTCTTGGAAACAAAGTAACTACGCAGGCAAAAAATTCTTTACAAATAAAAAGTACGCGATATCAGAGGTAGAGCGTATGTAAACAAACCAAAATAACTCCGACAATATCATTGAAAATAAGTAAAAGACCATCAACCTACAACAATAACTCCCAAAATTGTAAACTCTGCCTGCAGGAAAAAATACTCATATTAGCTTCCCAGACCAACACAAATTACTAAATAAACCATCAGAACTCATGTTAAAATACAGATGCGAAAACAAATTTATACTACATTACGCAAAAATCGAAAACTAAAAACGAACGATATATATATATATATATATATATATATATATATATATATATATATATATATATATATATATATATATATATATGGGTGGGCAGCTTTCATTAAAAACGATTAACAAGGTGTCGTGGTTAAGATTTTATATCATTTTTTCATGTGTTATATTTTTTATTCTTTACTTATGTTCAGAAAAGAATAAAAAATATATAAAAAATTCTATAAAAAATGTCCAAATGTTTGATATGTCCGAGCTTTCGGCTATACTTTTACCCATTATTAATGATGAACTTCATTTTTACTTTTAACTCGATTGTTTTATGTATGCATTTTATTTTTTCAAAACAACAAATTGTGACCATGTTCATAGTTCATATTATTGAGGGTTGATTTTCCTTTTTTAATGATAATGCTTCCAGTAGTTTTTTTTTATTTGTTTGACATTCAGTTAAAAGTAAAAATAAAATAATTCTTGATAATGTCTAAAAGTATAAACGAACGCATTTGTACATACAAAACATTTTGACAATTTCTGCATAATTTATATCCAGAATAGAAAGAACACGAGAAAAATTACATTACAAAACTTAATCAAAGCACCTTGTCTGTCGTTTTAATAAAATTTGCATATATATATATATATATATATATATATATATATATATAGATAGATAGATAGACAGATCTTTGGTTTCTTCATTTTCTCATTTCAGGGACATGTATCTTGAATATCGCGCTTAAGGTGGGAATCTTTCTTGATTTTTAATGCAATATTATGTCCGCTTTCCGAGGGAATCAACGGTTTTTCTTATTAGACGCGAAATAATTGTGACAAGTCGCTAATGATTCTCGATAGTGTTCCAAATGTCACCGCTGGTTTGGACTGGTTCGTGAAAAAAATACTATTTCTTTGCTCATGAACTGTAAACATTAAACACCCACAGACTCTATCCACCCGCTGCTGATGTTCAGTAAACCCAGCTAAGAATTTCCGCCCCATTCTTTCTTTCGTTTTCCCATTCTGCTTCTTTCAACATGTGCTTCTGTTTCCGCACACAAAGTTAGTCAGGCAAAACTTCAAACATCTGCGCAATTCACTTGGTGTATGTTTTCCAATTGCGGTAATGTGCCAAGTAGATATCATTTTATATCCACACGGGCAAGAACTAAGGAGCAGTTAATTCTTTTTTGATAATTAGCACGATAAACCTGCAAAGTTGCAACAAAAAAATAAGAAGAGTTAAATAAAGACCCACTGGAAAATTACATAATAAGTAGCTATGAAAGCGTTCCTCAAAATTCATATTATGAGACGAGAAAACTGAGAATAGAAATCAGAATTACACTGACAGAAAATAAAATTGTAACATCTTGAATATCGGTTTTAATTTATTCAATATGAAATATACAGTTAATGTAGCTGACTTTGAATAAACGCAGACCTGTACCCTCACATGCACTCGATCATACAAATGGTGAATACCGAATTGCGAATCGGCACCGCTTGCATCTGATGATGCAATACAGCTAACTGTGGGTAGATCGAACATCGTGCAGAACATGTTGAGTAACATGAGATTCATGTCTCGGGTATTATTCTACTGGACAAGAACTTCGCCTTCCTATTGCAAGTATGGCTGTATAACGAGTTGTACAATGGTACTGTTCAATGTTACCAAAAGTAATTGAGATTTGTAACCTATGGCGCTCACACTCTGATGCCAGAATTTGGCCGGCATGCCGTGAGCAAATTCATTTCAGAGGATCTCGCTCTC
This sequence comes from Acanthosepion lycidas, assembly GCA_963932145.1. NCBI lineage: Eukaryota > Metazoa > Mollusca > Cephalopoda > Sepiida > Sepiidae > Acanthosepion > Acanthosepion lycidas. The sequence goes on from OZ010591.1 coordinate 47,252,920, forward strand.
CAGGGTTTTCAACTGACATGCAAACATGAATCTACAGATTCCCATTAGATTATCAAGGTGATCTTGCGATACCGACAGAGATGAGCGAAACGATGTAGTGGCATGATTTTGTGCTTGGAAATATTAGTGCCTGTCGTCCTTTTGAATATGAACTGACGGGGCCAAAGAAGAGAAAGTGATCAGGCAGCCTGTATTTAAACGTATACGTTGACGGCGAATACAGCTAGTTTGAATCATTCCAGAATCGTTTGAGAGGCCCTGTTGTAAGTTTATAACAAATTAAAAGAAACCTATTGTGCATGCGTGAACAGATACAAAATGTAAGGAAATCGATTTTTAAGAGTCTTTAGAAAAATAAACTGAACCTATCTTTTGAGGGAGTTTGAAGAAAAGCGGGTTATTTGTATTTCATCTTTAACAATTTTACTGTTGCCCTGCAATGGACCGCAAGTATCTTATTTTGTTATCTTTTTTTAATCGTTTCTCGCCAAGCAAGATGATACAGTCACTAAAACACACTGTGTTACAAGGAGTGAAAGAGAATGAGAAGACTGGGAGGGGGAAAGGACAAAATAGGAACATGGTTCAAGAAGACGGAAGATGGTAACTGAAGTTGCATTTAAATTTTTGAAGATTGTAGATGCCAGGGAAGCCAGAAATCGGAAGGGAGTTCCTCGGGTGGGAAGTGTAAGAAAAAACAACAGGAGTTCATGAACGAGTGCCAATGGCAAGGAAAAGGTGGAATATGGCGTTTACGTGCCAATGTTGTTCTTAGGCAGATCGATGGACTAAATCCATGCTATGTGAACACACCCACACGATCACGAGTCCCGTAACGGATTAGAGTCGTAGGTGTACCACATGTACTGCAGCCGTGGTAACATTGGTGTATCTGGGGCAAGAGAGCCCGACAAAGCCCAATACTCTCCAGACTGGTTTGAATTCAAAGTTTTCTTTCTCATAGACTAGCCACCAACGAAGGCTATAGGACACAGTCCTGCTATTTACCCTTAATTGGGGTAGGAGAAGAGATAGATTCATACCTACCATTTCTATTAGCCCGTAAGTGAGTACAATAAACTTAAGTGGTATTGGAACCCGGCTCTCCGTTTTCTCAATCCGAGCCGCTATCTATTATTCCACCGTGCCTCCCTAATACATCCATCCCATCACTAGTATGCACAAAACCTTGTTAATAAATACGGCGCATAGTTCGATGAGATTAGGCTTTACAAGTAAGCTATACCATCAGCACGAAACAATTGGACCTGTGATTTATTGAATCACAATACACATCGCCAGCTCTACACGGTTCAATTATCGACATCAAGAGTCAAAAGGGTCTCAGGTAGATGACAAATTATTCTCCACCATCCAACCTCTCTCTCACAAGCAAGATATGGCAAACCTCTTAACTTCTCTATCGCTGCTTTTATGGAAAGTGCTCAGACGATCTACATTCCTTGGTTCCATAATTTCAAACCTACATAGCTAGGAACCACTATGCTACATATTGTAGCGAACCACCCTCATTTCCTCCGTATTCCGTTGGTGAGAAGTAAGTTCCAATCGAACAACTTCTTCTCGTGAACCACTGACCTGTGGAACAGAATCCCAGGAAGATGATTTACCGATCACTACAATCTTAACCTTTTCAAATTTAGGCTTAACTCTTATCTTTCTCTTCTATCCGCATAAACTTCCTCTTAATGTATGCCTCTACCTTCGACGGAACCTAAAGAATATTTAAATGATATGCTGTATATACGATTGGTACTGGATGCCTTGAAAGTGAATATGATTTAAGTCAATTTCGCTTCTCTATCACCATAGATAATTCTAGTCAGACGAATCTCCTTATGATCATTAAGAGCTTGTAGATCACCGTTGCGTTGTTCTCAGTAGTTGATAATGCCTTCCGTCAGCTCTTTTTGATACACACAAATATGGAATGTCCCATCCATATATTGTAATTATTATTATTATTATTGAGTGGAAGAACACTATGCCAACAAAATGACGCCGAAGTATAAATATACGAGACTCAATATGCCTAACATGACAACGAATTTGATAAATGGATACCAGGCACATCAATCATAGCCAAATGCGCGCGATAAATTGACAGGTTCTGATAATAGCAGCACATAAACTTACAGATGCGGTTCAGTTAGAAATACCTGCGGATTGAATAATCCAGATTTCTCAGACGGTTTCCGGGTTAGGGGTTTCCAAAGATGCGATTCCTAACTATCATATCTTTCAAACCTTAAATAAAGCCACCTCGACTACTCTCGCTCATGAACAGATAAACCTAGTACATCAACCCTTAAGAGGCAAGCCCAGCTGGTTATCGTCTGGCAATTGGTAAGCCAATCAATTGTATTAAACAGAATATATACCGTTGCCGATCTTAATTCACCGAGACAAAATGTGTAAATATTAAAAGCCACCTGAGTTATTTTATTTTTTCTAGATTTATCTCCCTTTAGAAATAATGTAAATAAAAAAATATAATTAGTTCATTTATTTATTTTTATCCATTTCTTTTCTCAACTACGGATTCCAATAGAATAAATAGGCCGTAAAGTCTATGTTTGAATAAATCTAAAAGACATTTCGGATTAAACGTAAACCTCGGTCTGTAATTTTAAATATACGAGATTGTGAGGTTTAATTTCTATAAACCTCGTTTTGAGATATTTTTTAATATTGCTCGTTAGTGTGCATTGTTCAGAAGACAGCGGTATATAGAGATAAAACTGATAAATTCGAATAATATGCATTTGAGACTGTGTGTGGAGTGTGTATTCGTAGCGGAAGAAGTGGCGAATGAGAAACTAGAGGAAACGACAACATCAACAGAAAAAGAAACTTATATCATTGAAAGAAACGCAGTTGGTCAGTTGAGATAATGATTTATGATGTCGTTGTTGATTCAGCTCTCGGCATTTTAGTGTACACTCGATTCATTTCAGACACACTTCATTTGCCTACCATTTACTCAAACACAGCAAAGCGATTCCCTTTTTTCTGTCAATCTCTTATCTTTTCACTGAAACCATCTTTTTGCTTCTTTACTTTCATTTTACTTTTGCTTGTGTGCTTATGTATTTTCTCTTTTATTGCTTGTCTCTGATGCATTCACTCTTTATTAACCTCTTTCTTTCTCGCCTTTTTTTTACTGTTTCGTGTATTGCTTTTTCTTTTCTTTTTCTTTCCTTTCGTTTTTTCTTCCTTCTTTTCTTTATTTCCTTTCTTTTTTATTACCTTGCTTTCTTTTTCCTTTTTTCTTTTTCTTTTTTCTTTCTTCCTTCCTTTCTTTTCCACTAGCTGGCTTTCTTTTCTCTTTTTCCTTTCCTGTTCTTTCTAACATTCTACGCTCTCTTTGATTATTTCAAGTCATTGTTTTACAAAGTCGCTCAGCACCTAATGCCAATCCACTTTTTTTGCCGCTTTCTTATATTTTCTTGTTTTCTGCATCATCATCATCATCATCACCATCATCATCATCTCTTTGCTTCAATTTGCTTTTTTACTCGTGAACCGTTACTAACCTCCACCCTTCCTCCAATCTACCATTTTTCTTTTTTGCATTCTATATTATCTAATCTCAGCTTTAATTACAACTCTTATACTTTCTTTTGTGAGTCATTTTTTCAGTTTTCCTCATTTCCCCTTTTCCCCCTTCCACTGTTTTGGAATTTTCCGAAGCCTGACATAATGTGGTACCAAGTAGGGTGAGTGGGGAATTACTAGCAATTGCCCTCATCGTTTCTTCAACTACTCTTATCCCCCGTTCAACAAAATAAAACCTTTCTTAGAAACCCTTTCCTTTCTTTTCTTCATAATCCTTTTAGGTTTCCTTTTCAAATTATTTCTTTCGATTCTGTCTTCCGTTTCTTTCGACGCTTCAGTAGAATTCCTTTTCTTCCTTTAACGTTAAACGAGAAACGAAATTGATTTCAGATTTGTTCTTTTCACGTTTCACCAACTAAAACGGGGCAAACTGACTCGACCAAAATTGTGCAAAATGCAGTGTTCCACAAGGATTCAAGCAGTGTGTCATTCAGCCCCTCAGGCTCTTGATGCAACGTCGCAATGCGACACGCACCTCCTAACGTCTTCAAGCCGATAGTCCTCTGACCGAATCCCCAAGCCGATTGACCACAGACAGAGCGCGTATCTCATATTTGCGTTGCAAAGTCAATAAATTTTTCACATACTTAGAATTGATACACTTGTCTATTTGGAAAAATCTCCTCTACAATTTTTATCACTTATTTTAGAAACCCGGCCCATTTAAGGAATTTCTGTCTAATTTCTGTTTGGAAAAAAAAAAAAAAAAAAAAAGAACGTTTTGCTTGTTCGCAGTCGTCCGGTGAAAATAATCCTTAGAAGAATTTTTATTTCGAATTATATCACCAAACAGTATTTTTCGTTCCAGGGTGTCTTTCCTGATCCTTTCATTACAAGGAAAAAATGGAGTATAGCGGCCACATCTGGGGTGAAGCTGCACAGTATACGCTTGCTTGTTTTGACTGAGTTAAAAAAAAACATTACCCAGCTTTGTGGGTGATGAACTATTTTACATCCAACAACCCCATTCCCACAGCCTCTCACCACCCTATCTATATTTCTATGGCATGTATTCTGGCGCTTATAATTAGGACCCGTCACGCCATATACATATAGGTGAATCATCCCCATGCCCTTCATTTTCCAATGGTAAGAAGTAAGTTCCATTTTGACATCTTCTTGCCAAGAACTGCTGCTTTGTGGAAGAGACTCCAGGTGGGATGTTTTCCCAATCACTACAGTCTTGACCTCTATAAATGTAGGGTTCATTCTTATTTTTCCTGCATAGCCTTATGTACTTCACTTTCTGCACTTTCTTACAACACCACACATTAAACATCTAACTTGACTGGCTCTTGGGCCTTGTTTGGGGTGAACATTAGTTAATTTTTTTTTTTTTATCTCGGACTGTGTGGTTTTGGTAACTATAATTTAACACGAGTTTTTCTTTCTTTCTCTTCTCCAACCTTCCTTTGACACTTTTTATTCTTCTTCAGAATCTTGAGGAAAGTTTAAAGAAAAATAAGAACTACTCTTGTATAGCAATGCCGGCAGGATTAAATCACGTCCTTCAATACCCTTTCGCTGTCAAGCACAGTGCATATTTAGTGATACGGCCATCTTATTCTTCAAATACATTTTTTCCACGGCCACATTATTTCGTTCCAAGTTTATAAAACTTTCATAAAAAAAATTCCGGCGGGGCGTTTATTTGAACCGGCACCATTATTCTGAGTTGAAAACTGAACACTGGGGGCACGCTGGAGTAATGGATTGCGGTTCTGATTGAGGAATCGGAGTGCTGAGTTACAGTTGAGTTCATAACATTCTAATTACGTGCTAATAGTCTTGGAAAACCTATGAATCCATCTCTACTGCGAATGCCATAAACGAAGTATGTAAGCAACGGAGAGGCTTAAAAAAATTGAAAAAAAAAAGACAATAAAAAAAAAAGACAATTATACATAAAATCTGAAAGGGATAGATGAATTTTTCGAAATATTAGGTTGGTGCAAAAATTATGACGTAATAATGTCGTTTTTTGACGTATTTTTAACGTCAAAAAACGACATTATTACGTCATAATTTTTGCACCAACCTAATACAATGAGAAAAGAAGACAAAATTTGACACACGAAATATTGAAGGCAGAAGGGACAGAGAAATATAGCGTGCAAGCGACCCTCACGCATCCAGTTTGCATAAATGGTTGACAGGACAGGGATTGGGAAAGATAGCAAAAAGGCAAACGGTACTAAGATCTACAAAGGGTAAGAAGTTGGGGAGAGCTGTTATCGCTTACATTCTGAAGAGACACAACAAAGAAGAAGAAGAAAATATCTTTATTAACTGTCTTCCTCCTCCGTCTCTTATTTTCCTCTTTCTCCTTTTGCCTTTATTTCAGAGTCTCTATTTTGTTGAGTGATTCATAGGTATAAATGTAATATAAACGTTGTTAATTAATTACTATTGCATATTCTTCTTTGGAAGAATCTGCAATGTTATCAGTCCTGAAATGGCATCTTTGCTTCAACCACTTTCTCATCACCATAACGTAGTATCAGTGTGTCTTTTCCATATATATTTATTTTATTTATTTTTCTGATGAACTTTCCTCTTTTATAAATCGACTTCAAGAATTTAAGTTTAGTAATAGCTTGGCAGCTAGGTCTCATCATTTTATTTTTGAAATTGATAAATGTAACCGTAACTTCTATTTTAAATGTTTCTTCTCCAACAGTTCTCGCTTGTGGGGCTCTCTTTCAACCTCTTTCTTTACTGTCAACTACAATCTTTAAAAATGTAAATGCAATGTTAATTCTCATCTCTTTCCTTGAATCCTGTTCATTTTATTGTCCCATCTCTTTAATAACATTTTCCCAATTTCTTTCATTCTCAATAGCACCCCCCCATGCCTTAGTGGCTTTATCGCCTTGCTTGGGAGGAAATGATTAACACAAATTTTCGCAAAATATTCCTTAAAATTAAAAGTGCCTTTGACTATATTTCTGATAAATATAACTGTTTCTCTTTTCTCGACTACGTTCGCATTTCTACCTTATCTTCTAACACAACCTTTCACTTCAAATCTTGATTCCTGGACATGTCTATATTTCCATGCTATTCTCGTAACGCTCATTGAGGTTTCCTCTTCTTCATCTTTATTTTGACATCTTTCTTTTTCCTTAGCACCTCCCTTCTATCCTCTCCTCTTCTTAATCTCTTCAGTTCTCCAATTTTCTTTTTTTTCTCTCTTCGTTTTCTTCTTACTTCTTCCTCCTGTCTATCTTATCAGGTTTCATTTTATCTTCCATTTAAACAAGCACTCCCGTTTCTGTTGATCCTCCCTCCTTCTCTGGCATCAATGGTAATCTCTTTCAATGTACCACCACAATCATTTTTCCTAATCTTTTTTTCTAGTAATTTCTCCTTCCCTACCGAAATCGCCAACCACTTTTTCTTATCGCTTCTCACACGATTCACACCAATTCAAACCTTTACCGATTGGACAAGCCATGACATTTACATGTCGTTCGTTTCACTCTTCCCTCCTCATAATCCTTGATTCTTTCCATCATTTTCGATCTATATCTCTGACCTTCTCATGACTTTATCATGTATCTTTTATGCGCTCTTTTTCTGATTATTTTTTTATATACTAAATTTCAACCAATACTCATGGGGTACTCATGGCAACAAGGAAAAAAGATGGCGATTAAATTTTTAAAAACATCACTTCATTCCAAGCAAAGGCGATAATTCCACTAAGACGCAAGAGGCTACTGGTAGTGAAAGAGAATAAAGAGACTTTAGAAAGAAAACGAAAACACAATCCTAAGCAGGAAATAAGGGATATTAAATACCGAGAAGGAATGTGAATCTGACTGAGCTTGAAGAAGTCAAAGTTGACGTGTTCAGGAAAGCAACCATGTGGGAGTGTCTTTTAAAAAGTAACAGTTCTTGGGAAAAAGTTGTTTGAGTATGAGTTTTTTTTATATTTGGAACACAGAGAAAATGAGGGTGATTTGATTCCTTGGAAGAATTATACCATATCCTAGCTCTAACAGTTTGTTTGCTAGCTGGTTGGTTGATTTTGTTTAGCGGCATTTCAGTTTCTATGGATTTATTCATGCTGAAATCTAAATATTTTGAACGCAACTGTATGCCTTCAACTACAGATAAAATATATTGTTGGTCATTTTGTTATAAAATGTATTGTTGGTAATTCTACTTTAAAATGCAAATAAGTATTGTTGGTAATTTTTTATTAAAATTTGTTGCTGGTATTTGGACTATAAAAATATATTTTTATACATTCCTATTAATTATTTGTTTGGAAGTGGGCCGCTATTTCAACCATAGCTGGAACACTAACAGGTGTTACCACCTCGGGTCAGGTGTACCTAGGAAAGGCAGCAATTAAGTGGTGGTTCCACGCCCCTTAAAACCCCCAATCTCCCGATCAGAGGCTTTTGCTGTCGGATGTTGATTATCATCATGTCAATGACTGTTAAATGTTAGAAATAGTGGAAATATAGAATGTCATGAACATTTGCCATGAAAATAACGATAAAGACTTGTATCTGGGGCTTTCAGAATGAAAAGTATGATTTCTTTAACAAGACGGTGATGACTTTTATGTCAAAGTTACCCAATACAAGGCTCAAGCGTTACTAATGGTAGAGAGTTACTGACTAAGGTGTGTAATATGAACGTAAGGATAGCCAATGGTTTGACTTTGACCTTAGACTGGCTTGTTGAAGGCCTCCTGCTCCAGGAATCATTTTCCACATCCTCAAGCCCCTCTTTGTATCACTTGCACCACCTGTAGAGGTTAATATGCCGCTAAACAAAACCAACCGATTAACAACCAACAAACGAACCTTTAGAGCTAGGATATGGCATAGCTCTTCCAAAAAATCAAATCACCCTCATTTTCTCTGTGTTCCAAAGATAAAAAGTAAGTTCTACTCAGATAACCTTTTTTCCAAGAACTGTTACTTTTTCGAAGCGACTCCTACGTGGTTGCTTTCATGAACACGTCAATCTTGACTTCTTCAAGCCCAGTAAGATTCACATTCCTTCCTGGCCTTTTGAAGTGGAAGTTTATCCTTTATTTTCTGTTTAGGATTGGGTTTTCGGTTCCATTTAAAGTCTTTTCATTCTGTTTTCCTTCCAGTGGCCCTTGCGTCTTAGTGGCATTATCGCCTTGCTTGGGATGACTTGATTTTTCTTTTAAATTTAATTGTCATGTTTCTTACTTCTCCTCATGATTTTCCCTTTTTACCACCTTTCTTTCATTCATATCACACGCTTCATTCAGCATTACCATTTTTTACAGTTAGTCCTCTACCTTGAATACTTCTAGAGGTTTGTATTGAGTGACATGTATTATATAAAAAAATAATCAGAAAAAAGAGCGCATAAAAGATACATGAGAAAGTCATGAGAAAGTCATGAGAAAGTCATGAGAAGGTCATGAGAAAGTCATGAGAAGGTCATGAGAAAGTCATGAGAAAGTCATGAGAAAGTCAGACAGAGATATAGATCGAAAATGATGGATTATGAGGAGGGAAGAGTAAAACAGTGGCATGTAAGTGACATGGCTTGTCCAATATGTAAACTTCTGAATTGGTGTGAATCGTGTGAGAAGTGATAAGAAAAAGTGGATTACACTTATATACACCCAAGATATCATGCTAGATGATAACTTAATCCACTTATTCCCGTTTCACCCAGAGCGCTCACAGCACACCCAATCAGATCTCGTAAGTTCAAATGATTAACATGCGTTTATTTATATATTCATGTAAACAAGAAGATCAACTCTGATTTTTGAAAATAAAAATTCAACGAATAAAGTCTAACTTCTGTAAATACACCTGTTATTGTAACCTGCTGTCATTCTCTGAGAATGCACACATAGATAATTATGAAATTGTTTTGCAATGTTAGCTTGAAAATGACAACGTTGAATCTATCTACCAGTTGAAACCACAACCTGGCCTCTTATAACTGTGAAATTCCGCAATTACTATTGATTAAAAGCCCCCTCTGTTCAGAGTGGGACAGATCTCGTCTGCCGTCTTACAATATCTTCACTATATACACTGGCACTACAGTGGGATGAGGGTTGACGCAGGGTAGTAAAATATTCTACTGAACCGGTAGAAACCGTCAGCCATGGCAGATATTCATCTGCGCCACCCACCTCGTTTCATCAATTCAGTAGCTCGCTCATTGGCCAGATCCCGCTGATGTCTCGCGTTTCTTTAGTGGGCTCACATTCCACGGTGATGGTGTACTCTTGCATGGTGAGTCGTTTTTGGTCACTCTTAGTCTCCCTGGCCGTAAGTACGTGCTACTTGTGTTGACCATGTTTGCCGTAGTCTCTGAATATGGAATCCAGTGAAGTCCGTAATCTTTTCGATATCAGAGGTTGGCAGTGTAGACTCGGAGAAAGTAGCGGCTTTTAATTCTTTAAGTCTTCGATATCAGGTTGGCAGTGAATATATTTTGGGGAAAAAAAAAAAACAAAATGGCTGCCTTTATACACGTCGGATTAAATATAATGAGCTTTCTGATTGGTTAACCCTTCTCTTGGTGGACTATAACATAAGCCAACTCATTTTGGCTAGCTCACTAGTACTTACAGGGTTGTTTTTGTTGCCTATGTTTTGTGTCTAGTACACCAGTACACTTTTTGTGCGTTTTTATTACCAGTTAGAAAAGTAAGTTGGACATTGTTTTTCACTTGTATTCTTTGGACTGTTTAACTGTTTGTTGGTTGTTTTGTGGGGAATACTCTCCCACTATGGCGAAAGTGACCCAGGAAAAAGAGCCTTTGGCCAGCACATCCACATCTGCTTGGGTGCCGGAAATACCTCAAAAAGGGCCAAACTACTACAAGAGTCTACGTGAAGATTTCAAAGAGTTCATTGCAAAAGATGAACTTCTACCAATGCCTTCGGTCATGGAGACTGTGAAAACAAGGACAATCTCCCCGTTGACGGTCGACATTAAGACCAGGAAATTTATACCGGGAGCAGTGACAGAAGTTGCGGGATCAGAAGTGAGAGCAGAAGCATGAGCAGCAACGGCAGCCACGCCGGCTGATGCAGCAACAACAGCAGGCTGAAAAAGAGGTTCAACCAGAACAAGTGGAGATTTTAACCAAGCTGGACCTAGGTATGGAGGTGGAGGAGGTGCCTCCACCTCGATCTTCGTCATTGAAGAGAGGAAGGGGTGAGGACAAAAAGGAGGAAGAGGACTTTATTTATAACACCAAGAAGGAAAGGAGATCAGGCCGGAGTAAGGTGGAGAAGGTACATTCCGCGCCTGCATCACCAGACAGAGCTGAAAAAGAGCGTGAACAAGGTAAGACGAGGAACCAACACTCCGCCCCTATTAAGGCTCCGTCTTCCCCCAAACAATCCAAAATTTGTGTGGCGGACCGGGAGCGTCTCGAGAGGTACCTTTCCTCCCAGAGGATTGCCCTCTTGAGGCCTCTTTTCAAGTGTACCTCTGTTGATGGCAAATCAACAGAGGATCCAAGGAACTTTCCTGGCGCCTCCGGTGTTATTGCATTGATCAGGAATACCGGGGGAAATCTTAAAGTCTGGGACTATTTGGCGGAAGAAAAAGATGCTTTCCCGAAACTCCGGATGCTTCAGACAGAAATACCGGATTTGAAAAAATTGGCACAGTATTATGCAAGGAGGGCCCCAGTTCTTCTCCATCCCTCGCTATATAGGGTAGTAAAATTAACGTTTCCCACAGACGTTGGCGGTATTGTCGCAGAAGGACGAATTACATCCGATGTAGGTACTGGGAGTCTGGGACAATCCGTCGAGGTCTTGACACCCGTAGATTTCCGGCCAGTCTCAGTTGAAGGGAACTAGGCTTAAATCATGTCTATTAAGCTAGCCAGTTTGAATGTGAGGGGCCTGAGAGATCAGGGTAAGGCTGCCCGCCTGCTTTGTGATTTCAGGTCCTTCGTAGTGGATGTGGCTGCGATCCAGGAGACACTTTGTTTGCGAGTCTGATGCTCGTGTGCTCTCTAGCGACTTTGTTGTCTATTCAGCATATGGGGACCAGCAGGCCAGAGGTGTTTCCTTGTTGGTTAAGTTTTCCCTGGATGCGAGAATAGACCTTGTTCATCGTGGCTGATATTGCCGTGAGCAGTGGTGCGTTTTTCTCGTCGTTGCGGTGTATGCGCCCAATAACCAGAGTGAGCGCGTCGACTTTTTCCGTCAGTTGAGGCCGTTCCTGGTTAATTCTTCGCGCTTAGTCTTAATGGGGGACTGGAATGCCGTCCTGGATCCCAAGATAGATAGGGGGCGGGGAGCTAGCGGGAAGGCATCGGCCGATCGTAGCTTGGTTGATCTGATCGACGATTTTGGGCTCGTCGATAGATACCGGGTCGATCATCCGAGGGGGGAGATGTGGACGTGGGTTCGTAGTTGGCCGTCTCTCCAGGTAGCCAGCTACCTGGACAGAATGTTAGAAGTGTCGATCTAGATTTACTAGATTGGCCCACGTTCCACCGGCTAGACTATTTAGACCACAGACTCGTCTGTGCCTTGATGATGTTAGGTACTAGGCTTAGAATGGCTGACACTGGAAGTTCAATCTGTCCTTACTGGACAGGCGGTACTTTCAGCAACAGCTAACTAGAGTAGTGCAGCGGGAATTAGTGGGGGTGGTTATTGGGAGTAAGTATGTAGTGGGAGAATCTTAAGGATAGGATTAGGGTCTTCTCCACTGAATTTAGCCAACGACTCGCCTTACAAAAGACTGAAAAGGTGAAGACTTTAGAGGATAGTCTGTCCCGGGCGGTATCTGGGAAGATTCCCTAGAGATAGCCATAGCTAGGCAGGCCCTGAAGCGTGAGGCTAGCATGCGCTATCAAAGTCAGGTAGTTAGACATAGGTTAAAAAGATGTCTAACGAGGCCGTGAACATGGGCGCAGAATTGCGCAAGGAAGAGATCCGTCGAGGTTCACATCGATACATTCGCAAGGTCATTACCCCGGAGGGGCGTACTCTGAAGTCGACCAAGTATATGTGCGAGGCGTTTCGGCGGCATTTCGAGAGCCATTTTACCGAGGAGCCTGGTCTCAGTGGCGACGAGTTTCGCAGCCATTTGGCTGACTTTCCTCGGCTCTCTCCGACTGAAGCAGCTAGCTGCGAGGATGAGATCACAGAGGGCGAAGTCTACTTGGCATTGAAGAAGGTCGGCAGAGGCAAGTCACCGGGTCTTGATGGTCTGCCCTACAAAATGTACTTGAGGCTGTCGCACATTTTTGTCCCGATTTTGACAGTGGTGTTCAACAACTGGTTCCGGCAGGGGTCCATCCCCAACCGGATTTCCAGGGGTGTGATTACGCTGTTGAAAAAGGGCAAGGGTGTTGGGCGGAGTTTAGATGATTACAGGCCCATAACTCTGCTAAATACAGAGTTAAAGATTTTGGCCAAGATCCTGACAGAGCGTTTGCAGTCAGTTGTCGCGAGCTTGTTGGGACCTGAGCAGACTTGTGCTGTGAGGGGACGAACAATTTAAAGCAACCTGCATCTGATCCGCACGATCATTGAGAGCGTAAAAGACGACAAGCAGGCCGCGCTGATCAATTTGGATCAGTCCAAGGCATTTGACAGGGTCGTCTACGAGTACCTGGCTGCTGTCCTGCACGCCGCCGGATTCGAACCCGACTTCTGCAGGTGGATTAGCCTCCTGCATCGCTCCCCCAGTGCTGTGGTACAGGTGAACGGAAGGCGGTCGAGCGCTTTTGTGCTGACTCAGTTGGTACGACAGGGGTGCCCACTGTCGTCCTTAGTTTACGCTTTGGCGTTGGAGCCCTTCTATATTATAAGGAAATGTTCTAAGAGGCCTTTTAGTTGCACATTAGCCTTTCTTGCAAATGTGAATAAAACGTGTTTTCAAATGTCCATTACTAATCCAGTGTGCTCTTCATATTAAGTTCGCAAATCAATTTTGATTTTGCTGCTACTGCTAAATCTAATGCCATGAAGACGTTGAGCCCGCAAGAGCCCGCAAGAGCCCGCAAGAGCCCGCAAGAGCCTCCAGCTCTCACTGTCTTGGAAGTTTTTTGAATATCCTCCAGCATCAGATAAATTTGCTGGAGTTCCTCGTGGACGACATCCTTTCAAAAGCTGCGTGGTCTGCTGCGAGGGTGTTTCCAGTTCGTAGATAGTGGGTCAAGCTGGTAGATGATTCTGGTAGGGTTGTCACCAGGCCGTCACAGAACGTGACCAAGCCAGCAAACACGGTGCACCCTCGATAGTCTTAAGAATAAGCCGTGAATGCAGGAGGTGAGGGTCTTGCTTAGCGGCCACGTCTCGGCGCGTATGGTAGCATGGAGAGGACAGCGAGGTTGTAAACTCGTAGCCTAGTGCATTGAGAGATATTATAACGCTGACATAGTGGTCTCCAGGGGTCTCTCATGACACTTGCTGCCAGCACACGTCTTCTGTTGATCTTCATGAGGAGGTTACCGATGATGGAACCTTCTGGAGCCGTAGTATACGAAAGACGTGACGAACTCAACGGGGTCATTGTCAGTGATGATGGGTGGTGAATAGAGGAATACAATGCATCAACTTGAACTTCGACTAGTTGACGCGCAGACCAAAAATCGCATAGTTGAACACGCGGAGTGGATCCTCAGGCCCGAGCAGCGAATAACAATAAAATGCAGATAGATTTTTTTTCGTTTGACTCGGGGAATTTTAATTTGTTGCCCTGCCATAAGGTCGCTTTTGTCAGGGATGATTTAAATTTTCTTTACAGATTCTATTTACTATAATTATTTACTTAAAAGTTTGTTTTAACAACAATAATTTGCTATTTACATTATTCACATTCAAACTATTGTCCTTATCTTTCTAATTATCACAACTTTTCGAACGTTGTAACCCCTGGCCTTCATCAGGTGCTTATTGATCTGGGCATTTCGAACTGAACCCTTTATTTGAACTACGGGTGTATATTGTTCTCGCACCGCTGTCCATGTTCAGGAACATCTTGTCTTTTGCTTTTTAATACTGCTCAGTTATTGCTTGCTCTGTTTCCACAACACAACCTAAGGATTGAACTCACAATTAATATCACCAAATTAGAAGTAATGCTGATTCAGTGGAAACAAGGCAAGCAATTATTTAGGAATACTAAATAAGAATTGGGCGAAATATGCCTAAAAAAGGCCAATGGAAGGAGTATAAATACATAATGATAACTGTTCCACAGAACTTAGCATGGAAAGATAAGTTATATGAGACTGATCGCTGAAAATGTCAAAGCAACACAAAACGTAATAAACTTAACAACTTTATTATCAAATTGTCCAGTGAATCCGTCTTGCTCCCAGCATTCTCTAATTGGACCAAAAGTGCTTACAACCATCATCATTGATGTTGTTATAACGTACGCTTTCCTAAGCTAATTTAGTTTTCTTTATTAGTTTATTTCTAACTTTTCCAAATTACAAAGTAAATAATTACAACTCAAAGTTTGTTTTGTTTACAGTTCAAGGGCGATAACTCACTTTATGAAATAAACATATTTTGAAGTTTGTCTTGTTCGTCCTCTCCGTGTTTCTTGTATTATTTGTTTAAAGATCCTTTTAATAACCACTAATTGGTTTCTTTCTTTTTCAAAACCTAAAAATGAAACATGTTTGCTAATTCTTCGGAAATCTTTTTGATCAGTGGTCACAATATACGATTTGTTCTCTGTGTCTACTGACTTGATCGTGCTTTCAATGTTCCAATATTTTTTATTTATCTAGTTTTATTCTAACTCCATCTCCACTGTTTAGAGTTGATAAATTTCTGGCACCATAAAATCTGTTAAAATTCTTTTTCATTGTGTTATTTGCCAGTTTGTCTCTCTCCCTGATTCGTGTGAAATCAGACCATCTTGGTAATAATTTTGTAATTTTTTGCTTACAATCATAATTGATGTTGTTATAACAATAACTCCTCATTCCAGAAATTCAGACAGCAATAATTTGTTCTACCTTCTCAAAGTTACTGATTTCAAAACATATAAAAACATTCCCTCTCACATCCACTTTATCCTTTCTTTTCTACCCTTTTTTCTTTTCTCATGCCTCCTCCTCTACCCACTCCAGACAGGCTTGCTGTCCGAAAACGATGTCAAGTAAACAAGCAATTTCTACTACTTCTAGACCTCAAAAACAGGGACAGTAAGATAAAACGGTTTTCTTAAATCTGCATAGTCCCTTAAGTAGCATTCTAGGAGTTCTATTTACAGCTCTGCTAGGTATTTGCTTAGTTTAAATTGATTGTCTAACAAGAGTTAAAAATGAATGGCTTTGTCAGCGTTTCTCCTTCGGCTCTATGTAGGTTTATTGCTGTTCGAGTAAAAAATAGTTTGTGGATAATTTCTGATTCACAAGGTACACTACATATGAGTTTGAATATTTTCAGAATTACTGAGGGTTTTTTTTATTTTTATTTTGGCAGGGCACGTTAGAGATCGTGATCGGATATTTAAGCCACTTGAAACGAGTACTGACTCTCGTAGAAGTTTAATTTGCATCCAGTTCGAAGGATCAGATTTCCACCTTGATATTGATGAGCAAAGCGTATGCGAAGAAAACCCGAAGAGAAAGTAGACATATTTTGACATGTGAACCTGAATATATTGATTACGGTGGCCACAATACACAATTGTTTATATACAAATGCCCCGAAAAAGTTAACGATTAAACGAATGAGTCCTCTTTCTTTTAATCTTTGATCTCGTCAACTTTCTTCAGAAACAATTTCTATTTCAAATTTATGAGATGACAAAAGATATTTAACCAAAATGGTATTTTTTTTGTCATAACTATGGCTTTAATCGATGACGTGCTTTCTCAAACATAAATACTCACAATGAGGATTTGAACGTCTATTGGGACTCAAGATCACGCCAGACCTCAAGTCGTATATACGCCCCGTATATTCGATCCAAAATATGCTAAAACACATGGTTGGCTTTTTGTATCGCTCCAGATAACTCCTTCTGCCATACTTGTATCTTTAAAGAAATGACTTTCCTAAATATAAAGCAAAGCAGACCAACAATAGAATATTGCTGCTTTATCTAGAATGGAGCTGCCCAATCCTCTCTTTCCAATCTTGAGAGATTTTAAAAGCGTTTACACTGCCTTGAGGGTGATGTTTTATTCTCTCCTCCCTGCAGCCCCATTTTTTAGTGCCACCACTTTAGATGTTTGGAGCCAATTTTTGCCTTGCTAGGTCCACAGGGTTGAATCATCCTCATTCATTATATATTCCATTTGTATGAAGGAAGTTCCACTCACTCAGCGTCTTCCAAAAGACCACTACATTGTAGAAGAAACTGCCACGTGGATGCTTCCATGAACATTAAAATCTTACCCCCTCACTAGTCTAGGGGATCAATTGCTATCAATCTATCTTTATACTCTCATAATCTTCGCTTTCTGCTTACTCATTTTACATGTATATCACGCACTTCATTCAGTAACCCTCTACCTTGAGTGGCTCTTGGGTCTTGTATTTACTGAAAATTAGTATAAAAAATGTCATTGTTGCAGATGTATTCTTCAGAATGGGCTGATCGAGAAATGATTGATGATACTGGATTTTATTGCTGAAGAATGATTTAATTTCAGTTTTGAATCCGCAAATCGCTCTCGGTCGATAATTATTTCTCAGTTTTCTATTTTTGTTTTATTTCATTTTTTCTTTTTTTATCGCTTTGTCAATCATATCACTTTACATAGCGCATTAAGTGCAAAGAAGAATAAAAAGAAGAAGAAGAAGAAGAAGAAGAAGAAGAAGAAGAAGTGGAGGAGGAAAAGAAGAAGAGGATGAAGAAGTAGAAGAAGATGGGGAAGAAATCATAGAAAAGGAAAATGTTACAATGCTCTTTGGCATTCATCATACCTACCGATGTCATTATTAAACCAAAAACAAAACCAAAAAAAAAAAAAAAAAAACCCCAATGAAACAAGACTTCAAAACCATCAGTGCCACCCTAATAGGCATGGACATCCAGTCTGATAAAGAACATCTCAACAAAAGAAGTTAGGCAAACTTTTAAAATATAAGTACTTGAGAATGGAAACTGCGAGAACGTGGCATTCAAACATAACTATATAATTATTCCAGTAATAATAAGAGCACTGGGTATGGTTAGAAAAAGAGCAACTAATAAGGAAATCGCAGGAAACCCCTCTCAGATACAAAATATATTTTTGAGAACCACTTACATACTCAGAAAAACAAAACTCTCATTCAAATTAATATGCTCAATAAATTTCTATGAAGAAGAAATGTTGCATTTTAGTCGAAGTGCTTAAATAAAGTAATCTTTGCGAGTTTTATACGGAACATCCCACGACTAATGAATAAATGAGAGTCAGATAAAAGACGACGCCTTTCTCTTGAATTTCCTTTGTAGAAATAAACAAATCTCACTCTCAAACAAACTTAACGTCTAAGTCGTTCATATAAAAACAGATTTTTCTACTTTGCTTCGTATTTAAACTTTTCAAGAACATTTACTTTCAACTTTTCCGTCTTCTAAAGTTTCTCCGTCTGTATGTGTGCAGGCTTGCCTTCAGTACTTTAGATTTCCTATATGCATGATTCAAGAGAATCTGTGTCTGTGAAGGTTTGTGTATTTTCTGTCGTTACACTGTGTTTTCGTGCTTTCATAGAGTGTATATATATATATATATATATATATATATATATATATATATATATATATATAGTCAAACCTAGAAAGCCAGACAAACCTACCAAGGTTTCACCTAATATATATATATATATATATATATATATATATATATATATATATATATATATGGTGCCTGCGTCTCTGTGTGTGTGTGCGAGCGTTCCGTACTCGATATATACATATCTGAAAAATAATATATACATGTGTATGTATGCGTAAGAAGGTCGTATTAAGTTCAACGCCAACGTCTTTCCGTTTAATTTTTATTGTATTTTTCCAATTTTCGAATAAGTTGTGTCAAATTATTTATTCGGTCGAGCTATCTTGGGCATTAATGAGTCTATCACGCCAACCGTCGCGGTCCTGCAATCAAGGTCGGATGTTCATTAAGGTGACATTTCTTGTAATAACATAGTTTGTCAATGTACATGATTGCTTGGTGGCCATTCCGTCTTACGCCATGACTAGATGCCAACTGCATTCTCCATTCGAGTAAGACTGCAGAAATGTCAGGAATGGGCCCATAGAGCTGTGATTTAGTTGGATGCTTTTTCTAAGTGATGTTGAGTATAGCTCTCAGCATGAAGGTGTAGATTCCATTAACATTTTCAAACAGTTTGAAATGTATGTGCTATAAATGTGAACATTTTTTTCAATGTCACGAGAATAACATGAAAAATTTTAATATTTGTGTGAATTTTGATGATTGTGGACTGCCTGCTGTCTTTCAAAGAATTTTACACTTACGCTTAATAGAATAATACATACATACATATATATATATATATATATATATATATGTGTGTGTGTGTGTGTAAAATGTGTATGTATAACGACGATGTCAAGTTGCGTGAAACCCAGAGTCACAAACTGACATCAGTCCAACAATATTCATACATACATACATACATATATATATATATATATATATATATATATATATATATATCCGGCGACTACATTCTGTTTCATGCTTGAACGCTATACAAGTGTCAAACAGATTGTTGTTGCTCGGTGTGCGCCTCTCTGTCGACTTTTATGTTTACATACTCTCTGTCAGTAAATATAGAGGCGTATTCCCCACAAATATACCACACCATAAAACTTTATGTTTATCCAAAAACTTTAAACTATATCTGGAAGAGAAAAATGCTATAATTATCTTGCCAGACCAAAACACAAAATGTCTAAAATAAGTGATGAAAACTAAAATCTCAAACACGAATGACAGTTTTACTACGTAGCTTAAAAATCGAAAACTAAAAACGAACAAATAAACAAAAAATAAATAGAAATAATCATAGTAAATTAATCCAAATCGATAAATAAGTAAATAAGTTAAGTAAATAATAAACAAATGAATAAACTACGAATGCACACAGAAACACAAGTAAATAATTATCAATAACAAATAACAAATCAACCAATAATAAGGTTAATAAACAACGCTATAAAATAAGGAACAAATCCGCATTCGGTCCACAATTATGTCCACTCAATAGACCCTAGAATAATTTGAAACAAACTGTTACCGCCCAACCAATAACTGTTAGAATAGGACCATCACTGACTAAAATATATAAATAGCTGAGCAAAAATACAACGCGCATGGGCTGACGAAAAGCGTTTAAGCATGGAACAGACTATTGCTGCCAAAAGAGTTTTTCTTATTTAGTTGCATTTTATAGCCTTACTCTGATCTGTTTTGTCGTCTAATCTTTTCTTGACAGCAAATAATCATATTTCATGGTATTCTTTATTACCAGAGGCTGGCATAACATCGTAATGTGATCCCCGCCCCTCTTTTTATTATTATTTGTAATACGTCATTCCCATTTCTTGGGTTAAGATATCTTCTCAGATAATCAATAACTTTCATTTATCATCAACATTTAACAAAGTATCCAAACTAAGGTATGAAAATATGGATACGACAGATTTTACAGGACAATCAGAGGTCAGTCCTTGAGCTAAATTATTTCCATTTCTGGATATCTTGTTTTAATCTAAAACTTTAAACGTAACCATTATTAACTTTCGATTCATCTACTAATATGACTTGTCATTTCATCGGTAAAAGCCAATTCAATCATATTAGCGAGTATAAATTGCTTTTCCTTAAAGAATGATCTCCATTTCTATTTTCTTCATGAGTTTCACTATATTTGTAGTTGGACAACCCGATGCCACATCTCGCCTCTCTCAATCCTCCTTTAGCAGCGAGGAAGGCGCTCTTGGCCAAGTATGGTTCACCAGAATGTTCTCCCAAAATCAAATTCAAGCGAATGGCCTCATTAAATTCTCCTTGATTCGCCAAGTGGGTTGGGGTTCTCCCCAGGAAATAGAGAGAGAGAGAGAGAGAGAGAGAGAGAGAGGATGAATATCCCGATGACTGGATGCGAGCGGGTGTCGAAAACAACTTGCAATATTTATGATATCTCTGCAAAAACAGATATGAATAGGGGTAACAATAAAACCAAGCAATGTAAGAAAAGCAGGTAAAGGGCCAATTATGCAACTTCTATTTAATGATAATATATTAATCTCGGTTATTTTACATGATAGAGTTACAATGCCTCAAACTCTGTGTTAAAGAAATTAAATATTTACTTGTTGGGCTTAATGAGCAAGATTTGAGCATTTCACAAATAGCTCCAGGGAAAGAGGAAGGATAGACTTGATGAGATTTTTGCCAAAAACTTGGCCCACTTTGGATGGATGTGTTTGTGGGTGTGCATAAAAATATTTATCTGCAAATATGTGGCCATGTGACTATTTGGCTATTTTATAAACCTTCACAAACTCCATATATATATATATATATATATATATATATATATATATATATATATACAGCAGGACTTTGTGAGTAGGTGTATTTAGGCGGGGATATTAGAAAATATAAAACTGATAGTAGATTTTAAAAGGGATCGGAAACCCAGTCCTAAACAGGAAAGAAGGGATAAACTTCTACACTCCTTCAAAAGATCGGGGAGGAGTTTGGACCGGACAATGGACTATTTACTCCTATTATATATAATATATCTGTGTGTGTGTGGGTATACAGGGTGTCCCAAAAATGTATACTTTTTAAATAATTATAAAGCTAGTGTTTATTAAAATACATTTCATTTTGAAAATTTAATAGAATCTAGAGACATTATTTTATTGTTTTTTCAACGCCTGTTTTCAAATTGACGTCCGTTATTGTCCAGGCACAGCTGACAACGCAAAGCGATGGAATTGCAAACATTACCAAACATTTCGTTTGCTATCCTTGTGCATTCTCTTTCAATGGTTACACTTAATTTAGCGACTGTTGCGGGTTTCATAGCGTAAGCTTTGTCCTTTAAGTATGTGGTGTGAGGTCTGGTTAATGCGGAGGGTATTCTATGAAACCCCTTCGTTCATTGCAACAGTTTGGCAAGATCTCATCAAGGTAAGATCTAACTCCACTCTTCGGTCTGTTTTGTTGTTGTGTTTTACGGCATATAAACCTCATTGGGTTAGTTAATGGCGACAACTTTTTTTTTCCCTGGTAATATCTTATTTTGTCAAAAATCTGTTTCTGGTAATACTTTTTTCCTTAAAAATGTATAGCTGGTAATATCATTTTAAAACGTGTATTGCTGGTAAAAATTTTTTCCAAAAAACGTATTCCTGGTAATATTTTTTTCAAAAATATATTGCTGGTAATAATTTTTTTCTTCAAAAATTTATTTCTGGTAATAATTTTTTACAAAGTATTTCTGGTATTACCACCTATTTTTACACTTTTTACCTCAGTTTCGGGGTTAACTATTTGCCCATACCTGGGACCCTAACAGGTGCTACCGCCCCGAGTCTGGCTGTACCTGGGAACACCAGCAATTAAAAGGTGGTTCCACGCTCCTCAAAACCTAATCAGGAGCCTTGCTGTTGGACGTAGTTTAACTGACATCATTAATTCTAATGGGTTTAACCTGGAAAAAAAGAAAAAATCATCAATTAACCTATCAGTTATTAAAATGTGTATATATTTTTTAGGTCACTCTGTATATACATATATATATATATATATATATATATATATATATATATATATATATATATATATGTATGTATGTATGTATGTGTGTGTGAGCGCGCGCGCGCGTAAAAAGTGATGACAAAAGATATTCTTTGAATATTTTTTATTATGTAGTTTACATGAGCGCTCACATTATTTTTTTGTGTGTGACGGGGGTGGGATTACAAAGATTCTTGGTTCCTGCTACAACCTTGTGTCACTCTAATATTTAATAGTTTTTTTGTTTTTTTTACATGGGCCAATAATGAAAACTCCTAGATAGATAAAAACTTTCATACATAAATTAAGGTCTTTTTTAAGGCCTTAAATTAAGGCAATTTCTAATCCGGAAAGTGAATTTGTAAGCAACATTTTATGTTGAAGAGCTGATCTTAATAGTGAAAACTTAACCAAGTCGACATTAACAACACAGCATTAGCATTAAAGCCTCTACATAAGACCAAAGCTGTTTATATATTCATTTGCACCATTGGCGATTGTATCTACGGAAAGAACGAAAATCCACCAAGGCGACCAAATACTTTTCTAATTATTTGATAATCGCTTATGAAAACCTACCGACAATTTATGTTCAAAACCTGTCTTTATTTATACTAAAAAAAAGAAAGAAATGTTGCCAGCCAATAAAAATCTCAAACAAAGGACTTTTTACACTTAATCCAACAGGGTATAAATGTAAAATTATCGGACAAAAATGCCAATATATCTATCTATCTATCTATATATATATATATATATATATATATATATATATTGGGTAGTTGGGCAGAAGAATTCTTTTAGGTAAGTCTGTGTTTAAAGTCTGTGTATATTTTTAAAAAAACCTTATATTAAATAAAGACGGTTTATTATTATTATTATTATTATTATTATTATTATTATTATTATTATTATTTGTGTGAATGATAGAATAAAGAACAAATCGGAAACGTTTATAAATTCATTTTTCGATGAAGCTTTAATAAAATCCATATTTGATTCATATTTTATTTGATCCCAATTCATACATATATATATATATATATATATATATATATATATATATATATATATATATATATAAGATTAAACATCCTATATTTATTGGATCATCATTTTTTAAAAGGTGTGAATCACCTTCCACAAATCTGGCTACTGCGTTTGCGAAAAATATTCTAAATCAACACTGTTCCAAGCTTTCGAATTACATGTGTCATCTTCATTATTAGACAAAAATATTTATTTTTAAACGATTCTATAATACCAACAAAGACATATGGAAAAACGAATCCTTTTCTCTGATTAGAAGTTTTAACATTTTTTACACTCAAGTTTTGTTAAATTCCAAAAAGGTTGTTGTCGGGGGCGAAACTATGAGTGAACTGTTCAAGGTTTCTGCTACTTTCGACATTCTTAGTTATTATTAGAAACTCAATCCTGTCAGTATCATAAACAAGATTATATAATATTTATATGTGTTATTTTGTATGCGTATTACATATATTATATAACATCACCTTTGGAAAATTCATTTTTTTTAACGGCTTTTAGAATCTTGATATTCTAGAATATATATATATATATATATATATATATATATATATATATATATATATGTGTGTGTGTGTGTGTGTGTGTATATATATTGCGGCTAGATTTGCTGTACACTAACCAGAAATAAATGCTTTTGTACAAATCAAGAATATTTTCTATAATAAACTAAAAAACAGAAACTTTATAACTTGGAAAATCAAAAATCACCAAAGGTTTTAAAAAATATTTTGCATTATAAAACTATGAGAAATATATACATTTACTGGCTAGAACGTATTCAGTTAATTTGAATATCACCACAACCGGTTGTGCTGCTTTGATAATCAGAGGGGATCATCTTGTTCATGTCTGAATAAACCCTTTTCTGTGCGGTTATTTAGGCGGGACCCAGACACCATCGAGTAAACTTTTTCGGTGTGAACATTGCTTTCACACTCAATTCTTTACGTTTTGCCTAATTTAAAGTTAAAGTTACAAAAAAAAAAACTTTTCAATATCTCTAAAGAACAAATTTGTCTTGTTCAACGTCTCTAAAGACATTTGGCTCTTTGCAAAAGTTAAAACGCATGTCATAGATAACGCCAGTGTACCTTTTGCTGATTCCAATGACGGAAATCTGTCTGATTTTAAAAGTGAACAAGTGTGTGAGATCAAGGAAAGTAAGTATATTGAGGACTGCTACCATATATGAAATCAAGTCATTACATATTCCCTTATCCTCATAATCTTCATTCCCCACCACCTTTTCAGTGAATCTCTACCTTGAGAGTCTCACAAGAAAACAAACTTTGGAGTGGATTGAAGCATCATTGTCCTCGGTAGGCTATTTATTTTCTAATGTCAAATGGTTGGATAACACTTGACAAGAATGACAACTATTGTCACGTAACAACTACAAATTCCAAGGTCAGAGTTATATAAGCAGATAATCCGGTCTTGAGTCATCGCAGTCATCATCAGCCCTATGACTTGTGGTGGTCAATAAACACTACTAAATAAACCTTAGGATTCGAAACACCCCTCTTAAAAATTCAAAAATATGTTCTCCTTAAAAAAATGTTACGTTAAAATATAAATAGCGTCAGTCATCCGTGCCAATGTATAAGTTAGACAGTATAATAAACTAATGCATTCATTGAATGTATTAATATTCATACTAAAATAATGTAATATAATAATCTATAATATGAAATTAGCCTAGATAATAATTTATAATGATAAATATAGTCTATAATCTAGGAATAATCTAAAATAAGAAATAAGAATATATTAAATATTC
>OZ010591.1:47289244-47464244 GCA_963932145.1 Acanthosepion lycidas
CCAATCATAGATAATATGGGTCTCAACGGAACACCCTCCTTATGAATTTTAGGTAATCCATAAAGACGGGGTCGAATCGAGCCAGACGGTCTCAATTCCTCAGATATTTCAGAAGAGAGAACACCACTTTTATATATATATATATGGTTGGATAGATGTGAGCTTGTGACCCTGGGTTTCACGCTTTAGTGATAGTCAGACAAACTGATTCATTTTTTAAAAAAATTGGGTTTATGTAGATTGCGTGTATTGGTGTTATTGTGGAAGTGCTCGGGGAAACTTCGTCGTTTTTTCATCGTACTGACGCAAACATCGATGTATGCAGACACATATACATACTTGGTCGTCCGTCGGGACTCATACATATGTAAACATATATGGGCAGTTTCGGATATGACATATGTATGTATACGGGTGGCGTTGTGTCTATACATACGCATTTGTATGTTGAAATTTAAAGATTGGACGTGTGGCGGAAATGTCTCGTGAATGTCTCGTGAATGTATACATGTCATATATATATTTTTTCCGCTGAATAATATTTCCTCGCATGTATGTATATACGTGTGGTGGGGTTTGTGTGAAATTATGATAGGTAAAAATTATTATTATTTATATTTATTTTTATATTTTGAAAAAAATGGCGGTTTATTTGTTATATTTAAAGCTGGTTATTTGTTTGTTTTTGACTGTGTATATGTAACAGGTAGAAATTTGTAATCCTTATTGGTTATTTATATGGTGATGTTTAATATTTAATATGCTGGGTGAGAGGGTAGTTTGATTTAATAACGGGTCTATATGATATGATGTGATAGTAATGTTGCAAAGGATTGGAGGCAATGATAATATAATTAGCTAATAGTTATTGTAAATTGGTAGAAATTGTAAATTGGTAGAAATGATTAGTAACGGTGGTGGGAGAATAATGAAACCATGAATGTAGTTATAGTGGTGGTAGCTAAAGACTGGTTGTTGGTGTTTTATTTTATTTTATTTTATTTTGTTATATGTATCAATTTATTTTGGTATAAATCCTGATTGAGCGCTTTCTAATAAGTACCGCGCATATAATATATAAATAATTATACATATATATATATTTATTTATATTTATATACACACACTTTTCACACACACACACACATATATATATATATATATATATATATATATATATATATATATATATATATATATATATATATATATATATATATGTGTGTGAAAATATTGTAGAAAATAGGAAAGAAACTGGTTTGGTAAATAATCCAAAGTTCCTTAATATTTTTGTTATTATTTTAAAAAAATAGTGCTCGATACGAAAGTAGAGCGTAAATATAAATATTTATTTAAAAATATGATTTCAACTCGCTACATAAGAGGTCTCATGTTTCAAAACAAGAGCCGAAAACTTCAAAATAATATTTGAATTAACTTGAGTTAAAATAGGCTCTGTTCCATCTTCAAGCGAAATTTTTTTGGGAATGACTTATTTCTGAAATTTACGAGTTTTAATAGTATAGTCAGAATTGAAATCAAAAATTTCCATGGTAACATCAAGGGCGGATTGTTTAGAATAGGCAGGGGTGGGGTGTTAATAATTTGTATCAGTATAGAGTTACTTTCATAGATGCCGGATCACGGTAAGGTGGGGGTGGCTAAATTTACGACGGAAAAGTATATTTTATTTTTGGAAGATAGTTTAATAAAGAAAATTAGATTGCTGTGCAATGCGACTAAAATGGCGCCATTCAGCTATTTTTGAAATTAAAACTAAAATAAAAGTTTTAAGAAAGATTTTTTTATTTTTAAAAATTCATTTTAAACTTTAGGTTTCGCTTTTCTGTAGTGGTACTTAATATCGCACTTATATACGGACAGCGATATATACATTTTTACATATCAAGAAAAATTGAGAAAAAACGTATGAAAAAGTGGAAAAAGTTTTCCAATGTCATGCATATATATATATATATATATATATATATATATATATATACATATATATATTTACAAATTCATGAATTATTCATACAAAATACAAAGGTTAATGATTTAATTGGCGAGAAATCCATCTTCGCAAAAAATTCAAATAATATACAAAAACCCCGAACCTGTTTATGAATGAAAAGATCCTTGTTTTATAAATTTCAGTTGCGTAAAGTCTTATTATTTTTACAAGCTTTCGTCTGTTTCTACAGACATCCTCAGGTATGGAATAGATTTTGTTCTTGTTTTTACTCTCAGTAATAAGAGGACAACGAAAATAGAGATGTAATCCGAAAAATGCTATGAGAAATGTGTTATTGCTTTGGAACGTGCAGTCGCAACGCTGAGTTTGAATTTAAATTTTAAATTTAATTTTGCAGTTTCTCGGGGTTTCACTCCGGATTTTCTGTCTGGATTTACTAATATAGACTTAAAAGAGGAGCTTCTCCCAATATCACTCCCAGTTTGTAACAACCTTTGAAACATAATGTACGTATATACAAATTTATATACAAAACCTGTTTTAGAAGCTCAAAAAAATTAACGAATTTTTAAATACATAAAACGTTAGGTAAGCAAAAACATTAAAAATCAAGACAAATTAGGAAATAGCAGAATACAAATAAACACATACAAAATATCGAAAAGGTCATTAATTTTCGAAAAAGATAGAAAAAAAACGAAACTATAAATCGGGATTGAAGCCTAAAATACTCGGAGATTATGAAGACTTTATTTTTACATCCAATACCATCATTTATATTGCCTTTTTGACATGAATAACTCATAAAATTGATAAGAAATGAACGAGAGTAGAAAATGCAAAGTTTATAAATATAACTTTAGCTAAGCATAAACAGAAGGTAACAATATGAGAAACGATTTTTAAGTTAGTTGTAGAAAAACAAATGAATACTGAAATACCCGGTAATCGTGGAAAAAGTTGAAAGAAATAATAATAATCAATACATATTATACTTCAAATAAATATAATAATCATAATATATATAATAAATGAAATAAAATAAATAATAATTACAAATTATATTAAATTACTTTATTACTTTTAAGCGATATTTCCATTTTTCAGTTAAACTGACCAATTTTTTTTTAGCTTCGACCAAACGCATCATCTCTCCTTCAGTTCAAAACGCCGTTTAAAAATATATATTTATTGTTTTAATTAAAACAATTGTGGCACAAGGGCAAAGGGGAAATAAGGAAAGGCTGGTCGACTCTTTCTATCCTAGACCTATCTAATCTGATTCACGACCCATTTTTTCATTACAATTTTCTCATTCACCGCAAAAACTCATTTCTCGCCATTCAAAACCACATATCACAATACCACAAATTTACTGGGAACAAAACGAAAACCGTGATATAAAATTTCAATATGTACAAATAGTTCAAATGTCTCTTTTTTTTTGCAATTTGTGTGTGTATATATATATATATATATATATATATATATATATATATATATATATATATATATATATATATATATATATTCATGGAATGAGAAGGGAGGGGATGAATCCAGAAAATTAAACTAAAGTATAACAGATAATAGTAGGACCCAACCACCCCACAAAATATATAGTATAGGATTGATATATACGGAATAAATTCCAATAACCAACAAGTACTATTCTTAAAAGAGTGCTCAATACAAAGTAGAGCAAATACAATTATTTATTCGAAAATTATAACATAAATATGTTATAAAATCACTACAAAAATAGCCATTTTGTTTCAACACTTCTGGTGTCTTATCAAGTGATGGTGTTGAATGTAGAATAAAGGGTTTTTAAAAAGTTCAAATCAATCAACATCCCTCGTTAAAGGGAAACGCTGTTACATAAGCCTGAATAACCAATCAAAATACAAGTATACGAGAATTCAAAAAACTTGACAACGAACTAAGATTATAATAATTATTTAATGGTTTAATGCTGGGGTTAGACTAAAAGAGAATTTATTCTAACTAATAAATATTCAATATATATATATATATATATATATATATATATATATATATATATATATATATATATATGTGTGTGTGTGTATATATATATATATATGAAGAAATATAGTCTTAAGATGTGCTATATTTATGGGATAAAGTGCTCAATATCAGAGATAGAGTGTGTGTAAATATAAAAGTGAACATAGAAGTCAACACTTCGAGGCGACAGTCTGATTCATGCTAGATGCAATCGTCACCCTGACGATTGCATCTAGTATGAAACAGACTGTCGCCTCTAAGTGTTGACTTCTATGTTCATTTATATATATATATATATATATATATATATATATTGAATCAGTTAGCAATATTAATGCAATTAATGGCGAAATCTCTTCGCTAACAAACTTAATATAAGCATTAAATGACTAACAATACAAAGATTGATGTAACACTATGAATAAATTTTTTTTTAATAAATTTACCAGCAATACAGTTATGAAAAGAAACGAATATTACCAGCAATACATTTGACTCTCGACAAAAACCCTCTTTATAAAAATACGTCAATGAAACGTGTTCTACAAACTTATTTCTTATAAAGAATGCATATTCCCTTCATCCGAATCTATTCTTGTCGGCATTAAATGACCCACACTAACACAAGGACAAAAGTCCATATAAACATATGTCCTATAATCCTTCGTTTTTGAGTTAAGTTTAAAGAAAGTTAACAGTAGATGCCGCTGAGCTGTCATGTAGACAAGATTACATTTGGCATTCGTGTACATATGTGGCTAGTCTGTCTTCAATGTTTAAAATGTGTAGTATTGAGTTAACTGAGAAATGTCCCGTTTAATAATGGCAGGATATTCATATCGTTAGCAGGCAAATATGATTTTTTAAAAAAATCAAAAAAATCCAGACGACATGCATTTAACGGATGTCAGAATTCGTTGAAAAATACATCCCTACCCCTACATAAACGTAACCCCTTTTTCAAACGTAACTAATAACTGATACAACAAAAGTTAATAAAATGAACATACAGCCACCCCTTGTCTGGATGAATGAAATTTCTCTGTATACGTGGAAAGTGTAAATTTAAAAATAAGTTACTCTGAAATTCGCTTGAGGTTGAAATGGAACTAATGTTTTTAATTTAATTACAAAATTAAATTCGAAGCTTTTAGCTTCCATTTTTGAAACATGGTTAGAACAATGTAGGGAAAAACATATTTTAAATCAATTAATTTATAATATATATATATATATATATATATATATATATATATATATATATATATATATATATATATAATACAATGGTCTTCACCCCGTACAAGGCCTAAGAAGCACTCGTGGCAGAGGGTTACAGAGTAAGAGGCACAGTTTATGGGGATATTTGCGGAAGATAACGGTTGAATCTAGACTTGAACGGGTTAATATTGTAGTTTGTTTTTTTTTCATTTGAAAGATGGTCACTCGAATTCTATACGCTCTCAACACGTGAAGGCTTTTTTTAGATGTTTTTAATTTCTCTTAATATTTGACTGAGATGTATTTTTTGTTTTGTTTTGTATACTAGTAGGAGCGTTTATCGCTCCATTCAATTTCAAGATTGAATTACGTAATCCCTAATCGACATAAATAAAAAGTATTTGGAACAAGTATAGAGTAGGTCCTCCATTTGTTAGTTTCAGTACTTGCATTCGATTTTTCATCGATTTGATCAGGTTATAAACAATCATTTGATCCATATTTTGCCACTCCTTTAGCAATGTTTCTTTAAGGGTTGCCAATGATATGATTTTGGTTGCACGCTCTCGAAGTCTTCGGTGAAGGTGCTCCCAAACGTGCTCTATTGATTCATGCCAGGACTTTAGGCTACCCATAGCAGTGACTTGATTCCTTGCAGGCCTTTGCTACTCTGCTAGTATTACATGCCGCTCCATCTTCTTGATAGAGGTAGAGATTCTTGTCAATCTGATTGGTTTCAAATACTGGTAGTCCTTTCTCTAATATTTGACAGTATTTGGAACCATTCAACCGCTCGTCAACAAGAATCATCTCAGATTTTCAGACTGCGCTGCACACCATTGTTAAACGGTCGCCTGCAGACATTCAGTGTTCCAAGTCTCATTCTGATTTCTTCAAACATAAACCTTTCTCGAATTCGAATATTGTCAGAATTTACTTTCATCTAACCAAATTACAGTCTGCCAAAATTCATAATCTTTGCTCTCAAATTCTTTCGCCCAGTCTATACGCCTGCACCTGTTAGCCCCTAAAATCAAGGGCTTCTTTCTTGCAACTCTTCTTTGATAGCCTAGCTATTTCAGAGTCTTTCTCACGGCATATGGCGACATTTTCATGCTGTTGGCGACAACTTTGACGCTCTGACGACTGTTTCTGATGACTTCCGTCTTCAGCGCCCTTTTCGCTTTGCTCAGACACCATGTTTGGTCTTCCTGAATGTTGTTTCACATAACAGTGGCCTTCTTCATTAAATTTCTTGATAATATTATTAACCATTTGATGATTAACCTGGAAAACAGCAGTGTCTCTATTTGACTTGCTACACTGCCTGCCATCCTATTATTTTCCTTCGTTGAAATTCACCAATTTCCTTACTTTCGCGAACTTTCATTGCAAAATATAGATCATCTATCATTCATAGATTAGAGTAGATTGATACTAACACGCTGTTGTCTGTAAAAAAATAGATAAGTTATTACACAAGCCAAAACTTCTGCAATTAAGGGTGGCTAAAAATGTATCATAGCCCACTATATATATATATATATATATATATATATATATATATATATATATATATATATATATATATCCATACAGTGGTCTATGATACATTTTAGAAAAGTGGACATAACAATAAACTAGAATATATTAATATAAATGATGACCATAGAATGCAAAATAAACATAGAACTAGAAGTAGAAATATATTATGGTTTAACTCACCATATAATTCTACGGTGAAAACTAAAATAGGCAAAGTATTCTTTAGACTTCTCAAACAAAATTTCCCACAAACTAGTGCATTATAAAAATATTTAATAAAAACTATGTCCAATTAAGCTATAATTGTATGCCTAATGTGGCTAGCTTAATTAATGGATACAACATGAGAAAAATTAAGGATAAACCACGTACAGCCCCTCCCAAAGGTAATTATAGGAATAAGAAAACCTGTCCCTCTTCCAGGGAAAGTAACAGCAAGGGTGCGTGGTGTACCAGGTAAAAATATACAAGGATAGACTGTCGAAAATCCTAAAGTATATATAGGATCTACCCAAAACAGTAGTTAAAAACGGTATTATAACCATATTAGTAGTTTTAATAAAGAAAAGTTTAAACATAATACCACGTTATCTACTTACATATGGGAAATTAAACATGACTATAATAAAGACCCCATTTTGAAATGGGAAATATTAAAGAAATGTCATAAATAGAAAGCAGGTAATACAGTTTGTCCTCTATGGATAGAGGAAAAGTTTGCCATTGCTTTATTTAAAGAACCTAATAATTTGCTAAATTTAAAAACGGAAATCTTAAGTAAGTGTAGACAGAGAAAACGCTGGTTACTACAATAGGTTTGGTTTCTTGTTTTTTTTTTTTTTTTTGTTATGTTTTTGAATAAATATGTTTTACCCCCCTCCCCCGTTGTTGAGTTATTGTTTGGTTTCTTTATCTTTAAATCTTTCTTAGATATTTCATATCTATATCTATCTATCTATCTATCTATCTATCTATCTATATATTTCATATCTATCTATCTTAGCATATTCTTAGCTATATATCTATGTTTGCTAATATATATTACCTAACTACGTATCTGTTTAACTATCTATGTCTGTAAATAACTATATCAATTTGTTTGTTCATATCAAATCATTTTCAGGCTTATGTATCTATACCTACCTGTCAGCATACCTACCTAATATGTTTGGTTATATGTTCATCTCTCTCTCTCTATATCTATCTATCTATCTATCTATCTATATATATATATATATATATATATATATATATATATATATATATATATACATACGTTTGTTCAAAGTTTTCTTTCAATCATTCTCAGACTTTTCATATATATATATATATATATATATATATATATATATATATATATATATATGAGCGTTTTCATATCTACCAATTTCTCCAATCTATGTATTTTCATGTCTATGCTGCTATCTATGTATATCCATGTATCTATCTATACATCTGCATATATATATATATATATATATATATATATATATATATATATATAGAGAGAGAGAGAGAGAGAGAGAGAGATTTCTATCTCTATTTGTTCATATCTGTCTATGTACCAATCTATCTGCATGTTCATATACAGGGGTTGGACAAAATCATTGGAACACTTGTTAAACTCAAATAAAAATTATTTAATATGGAGTTGGTCCTTCTTTAGCCTCACAGACAGATTTAATACATCTAGGAATGGAATCATACAGCTTCCTGACTTCATCCAGAGGAATTTTCAGTCATTCTTCCATTAAAACATTCTCCAGCTCTTTACGACACGACGATGGAGGATAGCGGCTCCTAACTTGTTGCTCGAAAATGCACCACATATGTTCAATAATATTGATATCTTGAGATTGGGGAGGCCACTCTATGTGTTCTAGCTCACTTTCGTGCTCTTCATACCAATTCTTAACCCCTCGAGCGGTATGTATTGGAGCATTATCCTCTTGGAAGATGCAGTCACCATCAGGGAATAAAGTCTTGGCCATTGGATGAACATGATCTCTCAAAATGTTCAGGTAATCTTTGCTGTTGATTCTACCATGCAGGGCAACTATTGGACTGAGACATTTCCATGATATGGCGACCAAAACTATCACTGATCCACCTCCATGCTTCACTGTTGGAAGAAGGCAGTCAGGGTTGTAAGCTTCTTTGGGCTGCCTCCACACATAAACTCGCCTTGAAGTTGGGAAAAGAGAAAAACAGGACTTGTTTGAGAATATGACTTGCTTCCATTGGTCTGCAGACCAAGCATTGTGATCTCTGCACCACTTCAACCTTTTTTGAATGTTGCGAGTGGAGAGAAGAGATTTCCTCACAGCGGCAATTCCTTGCTATGCAGCCTTATCGAGCTCACGGTGAACAGTTTTAGTAGAAACTGAACTATTTTCGGATAGTTATTCAACTCAGCTGCATTTGTTCGATGATTTTTTGCCACATTGCGTTTCAATGCACGTCAGTCCCTGTCAGTAAGTTTGCAAGTCCGGCCCGAATTGCTACGATTGCTAGAAGTCTTGCCCTATTTCTCGAATTGCATCAGTGTTGTTGATATGGTAGCTCTTGAAAAATCGAGGCTCCTGCCATGCAAGCTCCAAAAATTTGCACTTTTTCGAACTCGGAGTGGTCACTCATTTAGCTTAAATTTTACTTCTAAAAATAAATAATACAAAGACAGTAAATTAGATAAATAAACGTATTGAAATTAGATATAACCTGCAATTATGAATTTTTTGTTAAATTTCTTAATATGTCTTTGAAATATAGGAGTGGATTTTACAACTGTTCCAATTATTTTATCCAACCCCTGTATATCTATATCAGTCTTTCCATATTTATCTACTTATCTACGTGTCTAAACATTTTCGTATCGATATATCTCTCTAGGTCTGTTAATATCTATCTATATACCTAACTACATATCTACATTTATGTCTATTCATTACTATCTATCAATTCATATTTGTATGTTTGTTCATATCTATGTATGTACGTATCTATCTATTTATCTGTCACTATCTAACTATATATGCTTGATCCTATCTATCTATCTATCTATCTATCTATGTAACTACTGGTCTATTTACCTACATCTCAATCTAACTTTCTATCATTCTATTTGTGTTTTATTCATATCTGTCTATCTATCTAGGTTTCCATTATTTTGTTCATACTTATCTATCTATACCTATGTATGTATTATATCTATCCATCTATATACCTGCCTGTTTGTTCATATCTATCTATCTATCTATCTGTATATATATATATGTCTAGACACACACACACACATATATATATATATATATATATATATATATATATATATATATATATATAACCATGATTGTTCACATATATCTTATTCTTTCTTAGACTTTATATATATATATATATATATATATATAGATAGATAGATAGATAACAGCTTAGATATGAAAAGGCTTATACATATATATATATATATATATATATACAAACGCACACACACACATATATATATATATATATATATATATATATATATATATATATGAAGAAAAATATACAGAAAAAAACAAACAAAAATCCTTATATGCAATTATGTTGTTTTAATGTTAATATAATGTCAACGTCGAACATTATATTAACATTAAAACAGCATAATTGCATATAAGGATTTTTGTTTGTTTTTTCCGTATATTTTTCTTCATACTGTCGGATCTATATCCATATATTTGCTTACACACACATATATATATATATATATATATATATATATATATATATATATATATATGTGCTTGTGTGTGTATATATATATATATATATATATATATATATATATATATATATATATATATATATAAACACACATATATATATATATATATATGTATATATATATGAACAAATAGAGAGATGGAATAATGAGATAAGCAATAGAGTGAGATAGATATAGAGAGAGATATATTGATATATTGACAGATAGATGTGAACAAAGATGTACTTATAGGTCTAAGTGTTTACGTATCTATCAATATCTCAATCAGTCTATGTCTATGCTTGTTTATATATATATATATATATATATATATATATATATATATATATATATATATATCAGCCTTTTCATATCTATTTAAGCTGCTATGTATATTTACCTTCCTATCCATTATCTTTCCCTATACCTGTATACACACACACGTGTGTGTGTTCTTTTCTACCTATATTTGTTCATATCTGTCTATGTTGTTCATATCTATCTATATCAGAATTTTTATATTTATCTGCTTATCTATCTATTTATCTATCTGTGTCTATCTAAGCATTTTCATATCTCTCTATCTCTCTACGTATCTGCCTGTCTGTCACTATCTATCTATATATGTTTGTTCATATTTATCTGTCTATCCGCCAGTATATATATATATATATATATATATATATATATATATATATATATATATATATATATATATGTGTGTGTGTGTGTGTGTCTATTGAACTGAAAGAAACGGAACAGGATAACTCAAATTAAGCTTTATTCTGCACAAGATTTATTACATAAAATACCCAATTGTGGCTCAAGGCCGAAAAGGGAGGAATAGGGTTGAGGCTGGTCGTCACTTGCTATCCTATACCTAGCTAATCCCATTCAAGAACCATTCATTCGTTACAACTGGCACATTCATTATAAAAACTCATCCTTTGCCAATCAATCCTCCATATACCATAATACATCATACTTGGGGACCTACAAATCGCACACCATGGCATAAAAATTTAATGATTATAAAATACTATACATAAAAAAGTTTTACATGATATAAAATGAGAGGGGAGGGGATGACCTCCCACTCAAAAAAAACTAAAATATCAAAACAAACAAATGAAAGATAACTGATGTTAGTTGGACCCGTCCAGCCCTCAAAAAGAGAATTCCGCTGTATTCTGCCTTTAGACAGAATCAAGAAGCTATCTCGCAAAGGGAGAGGGAAAGTGTAAAATAAATACGGCCAAGGGGAGAGAAAAAATCAGACCCAGTCGAGAGGAAAACAATGGAGCAAAAACAAACTGGGGAAGTTGGGAGTCTCAACTGGGATCATAGCAAATAATGCAGTCGGAAACAGACCACTGGACAACACAAAATGTGGTCTAACCCAACCAATGGGAGTGCTTCACATGAAACCACCCTGATGTGACGCGAACGTAAAAAAGAAAATAAAATCTAACCCTGTTCACACGAATCAAGCTCGCTTCAGTCACCCACCTTTCGTTGAAATCTGTCAAAACCAACTGTTTTATATCAGTTCTAATCTTCATTTTAAGCTGGTAGTGAAAAAATCGGATCAGATCCTGACGAGAAAGACGGTTGCCTCGTAAGACCTCCTCTTGTCGCGTAGTCCAAATCACCATTCGGGCGGTGGCCAACAGCTATAGAAACACCATCCGTTTCACACCAGAATACGGGGCGACACATTGTCACACGCGAATGCGCGATCAATGAGCACGAACTTTTCGGGAGCGATACGACCCGTCAACTCGACGTGGTCCCGTAGGTAGTGGACCCAAGGACAATGATAGAACGCGTGCGAAGCCTTTTCTTCTATGCCAAGTTCACATCGTTCACATTTTGGCAAATTCACCAAGACCCATATGAAGACCTCGTCAATGAGAGATAGCCTTTTACGAACCAGTCGTCAGGTAAGCGAAAACTCAGGGTTGCTGAGGTAATACCCCGCTGGCGCCCAAGACCAGAAGAATCGGAATCCTCCTTCGACAGGTCGAACCGCCCACGTAGTAGATCCTTCGCAACCCCCTCCACTAGCCCTCAATAGAGACTCTTGTGACGAAAGACATGACTTACCTCAGAATACGAAACGAGCGCGAACGTGTCTTGCCTGCAAAGTGAACACAAAAAGCTATTGAAGACACAATTTATGCGCGCCTATCTCGTCCAAAACGAGACGATATTTGCTCACATGCAAATTTTGGCCGTCTTGGAATAGCATAAAAAGCGGGGTGCCAGCAGCACCAAGGGTCAGAGAGTCATTCGGCGGACTACGTGTAATAGAGTTGGACGTACGGATTGACAGACGGACAAAGAGTAAGTCGAAGTAGGCGAGGCTGAGTTGGTGTCTGTTTCACAACAGCTGAGAAAGGGAGTCTCGTAATCCATTTCCTTGAGGCGACCGAAGAAGACAAAAAAACCCTAATTATCATTTTTTTTCTCCTAGACCGAGAAAGGTCACTGGACCGAGGAATTTCCATCAAGGCGGATCGATACTCGCGAAGGAAATCCCAGAGTTTACGACAGCGCTCAACCCCCGAAGAAGAGAAGGCGTCCATTACAATCCCCTCCATAATCGAATTTCCTGTCAACGATTGGCGTAGAAAAGCCAGCCCCGAGGAGAGTTTGAGATTCGCCAAGTGAGGTATTCCCATCCCCCATGACAGCGATGTGTGCACAGACTACTCCGTCGACAATCGGAAAGACATAAGTGGCACACGTCTCCGCCCTGTTCTTCACGGACTCCGAGAATGCGGACATGATCGTCCGCCCAACCAAAAGGCCCCGGAAGATTGACCCCGCTTCCAGCCACCTAACCGCAAGCCGGAAGACTTGTCGCGGTTAATCTTGGCTCCTCTCAACTTTTCATAACTTTCAAGCACCTTCAGTACCTCCTCAATGTCGCTGCGAAAGTAGATACATCATCGGCGTACGCGGAAACCTTCCAGGGACAGCGATTCCACATAAAAGTGGACTGCAGGCCCTGTCACTTAGCCGGCGAAATAGAGTCTCCAACGCCAAAGCGCAAAGTAGGGATGACAGTGGACAACCCTAACAAACCTACCGAGTGTAAAACGCCCGACAGTTTCCGTTCACCTGTACTACAG
The DNA here is from genome assembly GCA_963932145.1 of Acanthosepion lycidas. Lineage (NCBI taxonomy): Eukaryota > Metazoa > Mollusca > Cephalopoda > Sepiida > Sepiidae > Acanthosepion > Acanthosepion lycidas. Next base: position 47,302,899 of record OZ010591.1, read on the forward strand.
CACTGGGGAAGATATACAGCAGGTTAATCCAGCGGCAGAAGTTGGTTTTGAATCCAGCGATCTTCAGGACAGCAGCCAAATAGCGATGGTCAACCTATAAAAATACCTTGAAATGATCCAAATTGATCAGCGCGGCCTCATCGTCGTCTTTTACACCCTCGTGCGGATCAGATGCAGGCTGCTCTGAATTGTTCAGTTATTCACAGCATAAGTCTGCTCAGGCCCCAACGGAGTCTCAGCAAGTGACTGCAAACGCTCCGTAATGATCTTGGCCAAAATATTTAACTCTGTGTTTAGCAGAATTATGGGCCTATAGTCATCTAAATCCTGCCCAAAACCCTTGCACTTTTTCAAAAGCGTGATCACACCCCTGGAGATCTAGTCGGAAACGGACAGTCAAAATCGGGACAAAGATGTGTGACAGCCTCAAGTACAATTCATAGGGCAAACCATCCCGACCCGGCGACTTGCCCCTGCCGACCTTCTTCAATGCCGCGTAAACTACGGCCTCTGTGATCTCTCCCTCGCAGCTAGCTGCTTCAGTCGGCGAAAGATGAGGAAAGTCATCCAAATAGCTACGAAACTCCTCGTCGCGGAGACCAGGCTCCCTGGTAAACCGGCTTTCGAACATGTCGTCAGTGGCCCTCAGAGTATGCCCTCCGGGGTTCCGAACTCACGAATGTAACGACCGGAACCTCGACGGATCTCTTCCTTTGCATAATTCTGCGCCCATATTCACATCTTGCTTAACTTATGCCTATATATATATATATATATATATATATATATATATACTAGCAGCATGGCTCGCCGTTGCCCGTGCTTGATTCAAAAATCGTATAGTAATCGCTATCACTTGATTAAAATATTTTTGCCCTTTCTTGCCTTTAAAGGAGTGCCCTTTGCCGTGCTGATGTTGCTACATGCCTTACTTCTTGCCTATCTCACACTGCGAATTTTTTCTAAGCGCTATACTAAACATTAAATCTGTTACGAAAAAAGAACTAAACAAAATGAACACAAAACGATCAGCTTTAAAAAAGGACTCGTAACTGGAAAAACCGAATGAAAAAAGAAGGTTAACAAGAAATACTTTTTCACACCCGACACAATTCTGCGGAAGCAGAATCAACGTTGAGTTTAAGCAAGCGAATGAGACAATTGGAGTAAAGTACCATGCAGATTTAAATTTTTCCCACTTGTGACGAATGCAGCTGTTGCTAGCATGCTAGTTAACATTCGTGTCAGTCAGCTGTTGCCTCTCACGCTGGCCAATAGAATCTTCCTGCCTATTCGTGGCAGAGAGCTATAGGGTCTCACTCTGGCCACTAGAAAATGGCCGCAAACTATTAGGTTAGTGCAAAAATAATGTTTTTGACGTATTTTTAACGTCAAAAACCGACATTCTTTTTGCACCAACCTAATACATGAAAACTGCCCAAGAAGCATGAAAAAATCGATTATTCCCATTATCGATGGGAGTTGGGAAATGCAATGTCAGTCTTGGCCTTACTGCTAACTTGGAGCATGTGCATGTAAATTTTGGTGCAAATCCGTGGAAAATTGCGAGCGTGCATTCGTTACACACACACACACACACACACACACACACACACACACACACACACACACACACACACACACATCCTGCCTGCCATGTTTTTTTGAGTCAGCAAAATTGACCATTTTTTTTCAATTTAAAAAAAAAACTGGAAATCTCACTTTGAAATTCTTTTAAATATCAATTATCATTTTTTCAAAACTTATTTTAAGAAAATCAGAAATTATAATGTTTATTTAAAATATTTTGAACCAAACTTAACTTAGCTTTTGTGCCAAAAAGATGTAATTTGAAAATCAAACAAAGCAGGTCATAAACTTTCGCGTCTCTTGACAGGTGGTGAATGACATATTTACGAATTCTATGAGGCTAATTTGTTCTACGGAAGGAGAAAAGTGAAATAATTTACATTTAAGTGAACAAATTATTTACCTCGTTATTTTTAACGAAAACTTTCAGCGGTCTAATTTTTTTTTTCTTTTTTGTACTTAGCTTTCACCTTTACGTTTATGATGCTTTATGGAAAATATATTATAAAGAAATTAAAATAAGACTGTTAAGAGTGACATTAAATTTCATATTTCCTAAGAAATGTATCTAATTAATTTATAGGTACCTTTCTTATGAAATTTTATCAGAACTGTACATAAAATACTATAATTTTATGTATATTTATTACATTTTACTTTTATTTGTATTTGCATTCATTTTATTAATTTTGATATTTCATTTATGGAAAAATGTCATAACTGAGATTAATATAAAAATAAGATCATATAAATGTCATAAAATGATACTGATACTTGTAGGTACCCTTTTCAGTTGAAATGGAAAAATCAAATTAACTTCTCCACACGTGTTTCGCAAAAGTAAAGACCTTAACAGCGGAGAACAATGCTTAACTCAAATAACGCAACTTAATTATATTCTGGTTGGTCTTCCGTACTTTATAATTACAGCCCGGTTATACGCACAAAATTACATTTCTGAATTACTGTGGATCTTCTGATTAGTCAAAATGATACAACTTACAACGCGCTAAAAAAAGATCTATCTCATAAGGACACTTAGGTAAGCCGATTAATACAAATAATTGTATTAAAAATTCATTTTTCGTCGAAAAAAACTTTTTGCTTTCAGAAAATATTGTCCATATTCATAAAAACAACTAAAAGCAAATAAAAGCATTTGAAATTAAATATCTTTGTTTTATTGAGTTTTATATGTTACAATTCAGAGCTGATTTTCAGGTACGTTGGCTCCAATTAAAAACAAAAAAAACATGATTTACATTCCTCAAAGCCCTGTGCTTTTAATTATTGTAATCACAAACCCGATGCGATCGAATTTCTAGCGTTTTCATAAAATTAGTTATGGGGGTGTAATAAATATTTTTAAAAAATATTTCTACCATGACTTTAATAAAAAAAACATATTTATTTATAATAATTTCGTTCATCTGTGAATAGTTTCTGAAAGTTTCATTAACATGCGACAATCATTTCTATTTTTGCACGATTTTTCAAATTAATGTGTGTCATACCAAAAAAACGTGCTAAAAATTGTCTATGTTATTTACTAGTTCTGCTGATACAAATAGAAACAAGGTTTTTTTAATGAAAATTTAGAATGTTCTAAAAAGAAGGAAAATTTTTTAAAAATAATTAAAAAAAATTTGGTCTTTCCTCTTAATAATAACATAAGCATTTAGACAATAAAATTTTGTTTTCGGCAAGGTTGGCGTCTTTTTCATCAAGCTATGCTCTTTTTTTAGCGATTTCGTGGAGGTACCTATTAAATTTACCTATATACCGATCTATCTATACAAACCCACACACACAACCAACCAACACACACACACACATATATATATATATGTTTTAAGACATTTTTTATGTTTGTACATTCTTTTTATAGACACAAATATTTAAATAAATGCTCTGTTTTATTAAAAAACAGTATTTATAACATTTACCGGCCTGAATGTCCGAGAAATTTCAGAGAAAATATTCGTCCTCTGACAAGAAACGAACCTGCATCCTATACGGAACCGCGATTGAGTCGGACGTGTTCTTAACCGATCGAACCACAGATGATCGCTCGATTAGCAAGTCGAATTTACTGCCTTTAAACTTCAATCTTCCATGAATCTTTCTCGTACACATTCATATCTGCTCAAAGCGGGCACAAATGTAAACAAATGATGTCACACATTATGAAATGGACATGGTCCGATAATTATTTTAAGACATTTTTATGTTCATACATTCTTTTTTAGATACAAATATTTAAGTAAATGCTCCGTTTTATAATAAACTGTATTTATAACATTTACTGGCCTGAATGTCCGGGTAATTTTCATAGAAAATATTCGTCCTCCGAATTTGTATCTATAAGAAGATTTTTAAAAAGATATTAGGTTGGTGCAAAAATAATGACGTAATAATGTCGTTTTTTGTCGTTAAAAATACGTCAAAAAACGACATTATTACGTCATTATTTTTGCACCAACCTACTATTTGTATCTATAAAAAGAATGTGTAAACATAAAAAATGTCTTAAAATAATTGTCGGACTTTATCCATTTCATAATATATGTTTGTTCATATCTACCTATCTATTCTTGTTCATATCTCTCTGTCTATCTATCTGTCTGTCTATCTATCTATCTATCTATCTTTCTATCTTTTCATATCTATATATCTAGATATGTAGTTAGCAGCAGACAAACTACATATCTATCTATTTATTTATGTCTGTTCCTGTCTATCAATTTATGTATGTATGTATCTATCAAACCCTTTTCATATCTATCTATCTATCTATCTATCTTATTCTATTCTTGCCCTCCATACAGTTTCGTATTTGTGGATTGGTTTGTAAAACTCATTAAAATTAACTTTCATACCTATCGTCGATATTACTACATCAAATTCAAACAACTTGTCCAAAATTCTCATCACCTTTTTTTTTTTAATCACGAGACGGAATACGCAGCAGTAAATTATTTTAATAAAAATTAAAATAAACGCTGGGTACTATTGCACGCACGCAGGATAATTTTCAACTTTCCATTTCTTGCATTCTGTCCAAAATTTAACCATTGCGTGAAATGGGCGCACTTTTTTCTAAGTTTCTGTTCTCGCAACAAACGGCAAACGCAAAGATTTTTCTTAACATCGAAAATTTATGTTGGCAAATCGCCGTTGCTTTATTTTTTCTTTCCAAATGCAATAAAGATCATTTTTTTTTACTTGCCATTCAGTGAATAATGCTGCCTAAGGAAACAATTGAGGTAATGTATATAAACGAATTTTATGAAGTGAAAAACATTTTTGCAGGATGAAATATTGTTCTTAATGTCTCGAAATTTGGGAAATGTTTGAGATTTTGAAGTAAACATTATTAAGCTCGCCTCAACAAGAAAATATTTTTCATTTAAACATAAAACCGTCTTTTTTTTTCTTTTCTTTTTTTGTATGGGGTGGAGCGACTGACAAGTTACAAGTTTTTTTCATACTTTGTCTTGTGACCTTATAATTTTCTTATTTTCAGCACATAAATTATGTAGGAATTGTCCGAAATTAATGAAACATGTATAAAAGTGGCATTGATCAGCAAATACGGAATTACACACACACACACACACACACACACACACACACACACACATATATATATATATATATATATATATATATAAATCGAGATTAAATATTGTCCAGAATCTAACAGAATGACAGGATAAAAAACAATTGTTAACGTTTATCTATCTAAAATACTTGAATTTTATTAGAGCTATAATGTGAATAATGAGATATGAAGAAAAAATTTGTTATTTTTATCTTTGTGCTGTTTGATTTACCTTGCTTGATAAGGTTTGACGTGCATTTGACTTGTTAATCAAGCTCATATAATTTATGGCGTTCCAAACTCATAAAGCCCTTGTCTTTGTTTGGGTTTGGAACTCCATAAATTATGCTAACGCTGCTAAACAATTCATATTTTTCACCATGCCGCACTCTCTGATGAAACTAATAAATGTGAAGCATATCAGATTGAAAAAAACTTTCCTATTTCTTCTTTATCCGATCATATATATATATATATATATATATATATATATATATATATATATATATATATATAAAACAACAACATTGTATATCAGTTTAAATATCCTTTGGGAAATTGTATCTTTGACAAAATGTAAGTTCATATGTTGGTTTGACAACCATAACATTATCAAGACGTCTTACACTTCATTTGTTGGATATAAGTTGTATTGCACAACATTTAAAGACACCATCCCTGTCTACCTTCACAATAAAGGAAAATGCACTACACCATGAAAACAATAAACACAAAACTTCAAATTTTCGAGGACCTTTATATAAATAATTAACCAACCAACACTCGCCAACAAAATTAATACAAATATAACAAGAACATATTAAAGTGCATATTACATTTAATGCCATTTCATATTTCTACTAATTTCTGGTCAGCTTCTCTATATTAAAATGCCTGTTTTGCAAAAAAGTTCATAACTGCAACCGATAAATTAAAAATAACTATAACAGAGACCGTTCATGCGTGTTTTTAAAAAATCACTATCACAGCGGAATGTAGTTTTTATCGCAGAATAAGTTTGTTTTTGTAATTTACCCCAGAAGATGATCTTAGAAAATGTCGGAAGTACTAGGGATAAAAAAAAAAAAAAAAAAATACGGCGTCTTCCTTAATGAATTTTATCTTAACATCAAGAAAATCATCTGAACTGAATAGCTATTTAGCTATTTTAATCCCAAAGCAATGAATATATGTTTTTGTGCTACGAATTAAAATGCCTTTGTAATGGCGAATGTAAAAATGTAAGGCGAATGAGAATCTATTTTTGACATTTTGTTCATTCTGCACTTGTTTTGATTTTGTTCTCATTTTATTCTTTTATCTTCTTGTCCGGTTCAAAATCTAACAATATCATATATGTATGTACATAAAAGGATTTTGGACAAAGTAGAAATTTTCTTTCCATGTCCTTTAAGACGTCATCGAACTAAAGCGATGTTGACGTTGATGCGCATAAAGAAGAGGGGACGTTGAAATTTTTCATTTCAATTATTTTTTTAAATATATGTTTGGATATGTAATCTAGCCGATTTCATTTAGTTTCTTTTTATAACCTTTGTTATTAAATATCCTAGATTATGATAATAGAAGATCTTCAAAGAAAAGTGAAATGTTCTAAGAACCTCAACGTACATTTACTGTCAATGATCTAGCGATTAAATCACTTTCTAGACATTTTCGTCTTATTAAATTGCTTTCTCTTTTAATCAAGTAGTATTTTTTAAATCAAAATTATGATCAAACTCGTTACAGTGTACAACTAATGCATTTATTGTTTTGTTTTTAAGATTCATTCTATATGCATAAAATCTTTTATTTCAATCCCTTGTTGTTTATCCTATGTATTCCTTCTTGTAATTATTACCGATGATAGAATAAACTTTTTCTTCAAATTTTAGCTCATTATTTGTATTAATTATTTTATTGTTTTAGAAGTTAGGTGTAACAATTTTTAAGTTAAGCTTAGAATGCTTTTCTATTGCAATTGCAATAAGGTTGGTGGATAGAATAACATTTTACTCCGATAAAGTTCTAAATGACACGTTTCGTGTCACACGAATTTTTTCCACTTTGTTATAAATTTTCCTAAAATTGCTGTGATATATAAAAATGTATACCGTATATACTCGTGTAACGCGCGATGTTTATTTTACATATAGCTGTACTTTTTGACTACCATAAATAGATATATAGTTTGGTCAACGGCATAGCCAGGGCCAGCAGTATATCCGCTAATTTAAGATTTCGTGTATGATGAGACCACACTTAAAATAAGCTTCAAACTTAGGTCTCATCAAAAATCGTATATTCGTTTATTGTTTTCCCATTTAAGATGATGTAGATATAATAATGTTAACTTGTCTTAAAGGATCTTAAACCTCTCAAGATGATCTTTTAATCATTCTTTTCTTTCTTTTTTCAGATTAACATGCTATTTTGGTAAAGTGGTTCACTCAGAAACATTGTTCGAATGTGAGCATCCACGCGGGAATATGGCAGACGAAGGGAATCGAATACATTCACAGTTTTCTTCAGTTTTGTTTCATAAGAGACACTTAAAAATAATTTAAAATCAACTGAAAATATAAAAAAGTGTGGTTTTGTAGTGACTTTACCTACATTCAGACACACATGTATTTAACATTTTGTTTCCGTCAAAGGAGATTTCATCATGATGAGCATCGGATTGTATTAACTCCGAAATTTTTCTATTTCAGTATTAAGATAAAAGCTATCAATCCATGATTAAATCATTTGAAAATATTTTTCTTCGAGAAAATTTCAATTTGTTTCTATTTCTTTATCATAAATTTTTTCTCAAGATAGACGGCATTAATGTTTTTCTTTGAAAACGATCTCTAAGTGCAACCATTTTGCATATTGGAGATTTCATAGCAGACGGACAGAGAAACCATTGGCTTTTTGCAAAGTTTTAATTAACGAACAGCTGTTTTGGATTAAATCAAAATAAAAATTAACAGTAAAGAAAACTCGTACAATTTTTTGTAATCTATAGACAGATATTCTAACGTTTATGCTTGATTAAATTCATAAACTGCTAGAAACACCGTCACTTGTTAAAATATTTAATGTGAATGTTTGTCTAGTCGTATGTTTATTTTTCCTAAATTATTCATTTTTTCATTATATGTCTTGCAATATGAAATGTTGAATCATATTCATTTATTTTGTTTACATAATTTTGATACCGTGGAGTTATTTTAATGCTTAATAGCCTCAAGTTTAGTAAACTAGTTCCTCTGTTTAAGGTTTACCGTTAAGTGGGGCGACTATTCTACCAATTGGCTCTTTACTAGTATTCGTTGTTTGGTTGGGAGAGTTGTTGGGTTAAGCGTTTGCGCTCGCAGAAGTCTGCAAGACAGAATATAACAAGACTTGGTTAAGCAGAAACCAACAACGAACGAGTCAAATACGTTAAGAAACAAGCAGTCGTGTATAACATTTTTGCCATTAGAATGATGAAGGCAATTGGCCAATAAGCAATAAGCCTTTCTTTTTCTTTTTATCTTTCACTCAGTATTCAGTTAGCCTGTCTCTGCTGTTTTTTTGTTTTGCTTTGTCTGTCAGTCCGCCTGCCTGACTGACTGACTGCCCGCTACACGGACTACCTGCTTCTATAAGCCCCAACACCAGAAGCAAGTAGCACTGTGGGAACGTCGGAGTGGAGGGCTTTCGTGTGAGTAACTCAATGTGTGAGAGTTGCGTGTGTGTGTGTATGGATGTGCACGCGCGCGCGTGTGTGTGTGCGCGTGTGTGTGCGTGTGTGTGTTTGTAAGTGACTGATGGCGATTTTTAGTTAACTTTTCTTTCTCTGTTTTTAATATACACATAAATATTTCTTCTTACTATACTGTCCCCCACTCCCATGCTGGCAGGTGTGTGGTTGCGTATGTATGAGAGTGTGCGCATTGATTATTGAATGCGTGTACGCACACTAGCTTCGATGCATACATTTGATTGGTTGCTGTATTCGTCACTGTTTTCATGCGCACACACATTGTCTTCAAAAACCGTTTGGGCTTATCTGTGTGCGGTCTTGTGCCTTCCACCTACTAACTTGGTAGCTTTTACCAAGCGTACCACATATTCACTAACACTACTATAGATCTTTTACTCGTACATATATATATATACACACATTTATATCACTCATTCCTCTCTCTCTCTCTTACAGTTTTTCTTCCTGTTATTTACTCTCTATCTCCTCTCTCTGTCTCTCTCTACCTAACTCTTGTTAAAAGCGAGCGACTGAATACGGCGGGATGGTGTACAGGCCGATATGTTACTACCTCAAGGATCCATAAGTCGTTGCCACCATCTTCACTACTGCTACGACAGCAATCAGCGTAAAAGAAACAAAATTAATTGTAGCAGTGTTCCTAACAATAACAAAACTACCGTCCACAACAACAATATATTTTGCATAACGTCGAAAACTAACAACAATAATCGCAAAAACAAAACAAAACAAACTTAAATACGACCAACAACCATGGCTACTGACGCAACACTGTCTTCTTTATTGGGAAAGTTAGTTTATGATCATAAGAAATAAAAACAACTTAAAAAGTTTTAAAATTATCTGACTAAAGCAAACTGGATAAACAACAATTAATACGAAAGTTATACATATGTCAAAAAGTTGAATATTAAGTGAAATTCATGCAAAAACACAAACAATTCTTGAAAATAAAATGACCCTGACATTTGTGCTAAAAAAGAATGTCACAATTTAGTATATAGATGCTTTTTTACCCTTAGTTTTCCAGTTGTTTTCATAGATTAACAAGAATGGTAGGTAGAAGAATGCCTGACAATCTGTGGGTCCGTGTGTCTACTTGTCTATTGACTTTTTTCATCGTATTTCCGAGTAAGTCAACTTGTTATGTTTGCCGTCTTACTCGTTAGATAATCCAACGTCTTCTGAAGTGAACCTTCCTTTTACTCTTACTATTACCACTACCACCACCACCATCACCACCACCAACCAAAATCGAGAAAGAAGAAAAACCTTCGTGAAGAGATTTACAAAATGTCACGATCACAGTACAACACTCTACTACCGGGCCATTTCGACGCCAATTTGGAGGAGTTCGATGACGTCGGATTGTAAGTACACATTTTGATTTTGAAGTTTCTGCTAAATCCTTATGAATTGTAAAATTATTTCTGTCTCATGTTTCATGCTTTGTACTTTGATCGTTAAGGTTTCATTTTGGTTTCATGATCCCTGTCATGTCTAAATTCTTGCTGCCTTCAGTACATTTTACAGACTTTATTTATATTCATAGTGTGTCACTATTAAACGTTTTCGCTAAAATATGGAGAGGTCACTTTTGTAATTATATATATATATATATATATATATATATATATATATATATATATATATATATATATATAATATTTTTATTTATTAAAGATTCACAAAATAACAGGTCGATAAGCGTAAATGTACTGTTTAAAAAACAGAGACGTCTACTGAAACATCCACTAAATATAACGTATAGTTATCCTACGCCTGAATTGGATCACTCAGTCCGTAGCTTGGCATATTCTTAATAGCTAAATTTTGATATTTAATTTTCATTGTATAATGTTCGATCATTGGTTAATCTTTACAATTGAATAAAGTTTATTGACAAAAAAGTAGATTATGTCATAAAACAAATTACCTCTTTGCAAAATACTTTTACGTAATTAAGATTACTAACGTGTATATATACATACACACGCGCACACACACACACACACACACACACACACACATATATATATATATATATATATATATATATATATATATATATATGAAACGGGTTTTGGCCTCTCGGCTACAGAATGCGACGATGCCCAAGCAAAGCTGATTTGTACCTTTAGGGATTCAGGGAAAAATCTGTGTTTAAAGGTACATTTCAGCATTGCTTGGTCCTCGACGCATTTATATATATATATATATATATATATATATATATATATATATATATATATATATATATATTGCCATTTAATCCACAGTGTTAAGAGAAAGGCATGAAAAACCTACAACAAAAAAATAACAATAGTAATATCAACAACAATAAAAAATAACAATAACAAAACACTAGAGAAAAACAGACATATATTAGGATGGTGCAAAAATAACGACATTATTACGTCATTATTTTTGCACCAACCTAATATGACCTACTATCTCCGTCATATCGGTATGATCAGAACCAAAAATAACCGTAACAATCATGAATCTGAAGCAGGTATATATAAAATGTACTTCTTGTTACACACACACACACACATACACACGCTCTCACACACACACACACACACACATATATATATGTGTGTGTGTGTGTTTTTAAAAATGGCAGCATTGTAGCACTTCGTCACCCAAAATTAATAAATTTCTGTCTGCACTTTTTGCATTTTTCAGATATTTCACATCAAAGTTTGGCTACCAATTACCTTTCTCATAAGCTGATAGGCAGAAATTCTGTATATAATTGTCTCTGGATTAATTTCAGATTTTGATACAAAAACTTAAGTGGTCATATAGTTGCTTGCAGAGAGAACATGCCACGCGCCATAACTAAAATAAAGAAATATGAAAATTAAAAGCTTTTTAATCTAAGGGGCGAATTATTTTAAATGTGAGATATATCTTTTTTTTTACTTTATGTGAAATTCTTACATTCGAATTTTGTCCATATCAATGGAAATTATTTACTTGTCGAACACGATCGCGAAATATTGAATAATAAAAACGGGATTTTCCTTCGTGATGCTTCGTTTATACGGAGTTTCATATATGAAGCTTCAATTCATTACGATAGGAAGTGAAAGAAATCTATACTATCAGGTGTATCTATTACAAAATTGTTAAGAATAGACAATAAGAACTGTGTGTCTATTACAAAAACAAGCAAAATAAATTCCATCATGTTCTCAATATAACATTATAAATATGAACTAATCAATGGTCATATATTTTAGTGACATTTTTTGACTTTGAAATATCTCCATTTTTTGAGGAAACATTGTTAAAAACAAACAATTTCAGAAAAAAATATTTTTAAAAACATACCATTTTAATAGTTGATATTTCCCCGGAATTATAGTCATCATTCAATTCAAGTCGCTACTTTGTGCTTCGATCTCTTCTGTATTTACGAAAGGAGAAATTGAAAACCCAAGATATTCATCACCTTCAAAACTTCATGATTTCAAATCATATTTACTTCAGAGATATTCGTGGTAATTTTTAAGTGTTTCGAGTAAATATTTTGGGAAATTAAATGAGTCATAATTGTCAAAAGCGACAATAATCACCTCTTCCATTTTGAGGCAATTTCTATATTAATTAATCAATATTACTTTAAAATATTTGTTTGAAATCTGCTGCGGAAGACGAGATCACATACTAAAATATTTAGTTTTCGCTAATATCGACTCAAAGAAGATCTTCAAAATTATGATTTTTAAAGTTCCTGATTAGAAATGAAGACAATTTGGTATTTTTTAAGAATTCACAAAACTTCTAATATTTTGATATGCAAACTTTTATTAGAGTCGAACGGGAAAATATTTGTGCATGCTGATTTTAAATGATTTAAATCTTTGGGAAAACCAATAATATCGTGAAACAGTTTTGTTCCTTCTCCTAAACAATCGCAGTTTATCGTAATATTGCTTCTTACTAAGTGTGATTTCTTAAAAGGAATTTCATGCACAATCTTCCAAAAATAAATAAATAAATAAGTAAATGAAAAAAGTACTTTTTTTTTTGTTTTCGATGAAAACAAATTTATTCGAAGAGAAATACGAAAGTAACGCTAAAATCAAGACGTGCAAACTTTGCGACTCTGTCATTATATTTCATTTTTATTTGACATTTATATCACCACCCTTTTCTGACTGGTTAAATTTAAACTCAAAAACAATTTTTCTCGCCAGAATCTATCTTACACATTTATAAATCTACCATTCATCCATGCATCGAATATTGCTCCAACATCTAGGTGGTGCTTCTGCTATGTGTTTAGAGATCCTTGATAAAATAATCTGCAACTTTGTTTGTCCTGTCCTTGCATCTCGTGCTCCACTCACTTTCCAAAAGCCTTAACAGTTTCCCTTTTCAATAAATATTTTCATGGTAATCCATCTGATGACCTTTCTTGTATGTTACCTAGATTATGTCTTTAAATACAGTACTCGATTGGCAGCAGGCTCTCGTCATTTTATTGATGAAATGGCTAGATGTTCTGTGCTAACAGTTTCTTCTATCGCACTTCTTGCCTGAGGAACTCTCTTTCAGCTTTTTGCTTTCCGACAAACTTTGATCTTCAAAAATGTAAATCAATCTCAATTGTTATCTTTTGTCTTCTTTTATTCTTCTTTTATTCTTCTTTCTTCTTAATAACTTCTTTTTTTTTTTCAAATTCCCTCACATTAATTAAATCGTTGCGTCTTTATTGCTTTTCTTGGGGTGAATTGATAAAAATGGTAATGTAATGGTATGTCAATGAAACTATTTGCTTGGATTTGAAATGCACTATTTTATATCAAACTCCAATTCCAACCTATTGGTTTAATTTTCCCTCTAACGCCATTGGAAAAGGCATGAATATAACTTTTCTACCATGGATTAAATATCAGCCTAGATTTCGGTGAAAACCAGTCTAGGAAAATAAAAACACTCAAACCGTGGAGGTAGCAACGGCAAATCATTTATGGCGACCAATAATCATCGGAGTTCTAAAGGGACAGAGTATTATAAAAAAAAAAGTACCATGAACACGTTTCATAATTCTGGAAGAAGCGATAGAATATGAAAATAATCTAAAACAATAAAATATATTACACACACACACATACGCGTGCACACACACACACGCGCGCACACATACACGGGCGCGTGCACACACACACACACATATATATATAATTGTGTATTTTTAATGCAAATATGGTCTTTGTGTTAGCTGTTTTAACAAGTAGTTCGTTGGTTCCACCAAAGTTTTTGATTTTTCTGTAATATATATTGGCGGATTTACTATGAAATATAAGAGCATTTATACACATACTTATTGTGGACATAGGTCTGAAGAGCGAAAATTACGATTTCTTACGATCTTCAGACCAAGTGTGACTACTCCTTTAGCTAGCTGTATGTATACCGGAGTGTGTATGGGGGTTACGAGGCATTTAATGAAAGCGAGGGAAGAGGAAACCAACCCTTCCCAATTTATTTTGTTTAGATTTAATGCTAACGGTTATTTATAGTCAAGCGTTCTCGATGGATTTTATATATGAATATATATTATTTAGCAGTTACTTTTTAATTTTCATTTGCATTTTGTCTTTTTCTCCTACTTGCCAAATAGCATAAATACGCAATCAGGTCTTGACTGTCAATAGTCCACAGCACTAGAGCCCTAAACAGATGTAAATGTGAAGGTCCGGTTTCCTCTTCCCTAGCGCATCTTAAGTCCTACATTCAAAACCCCCACTGAGAGCACAGTGGAGTAATGGTTCCGAATTCGAACTCAGCTCGGATTGAGGAATCGGAGAGCCGAGTTCGAAATCCAAATTTTATATATATATATATATATATGTATATATATATATATATATATATGTATATATATATATTTCTTTATGTATCTTGATTGAACATTCGGCATGGAAATAACGATCGAGTAGTGTGTGGCTTGTGAAGTTTTGTTTGAAGGAAAAGCGTTTTAAGGTGGGAAATAATTCATGGCTGATTAGATGCTTCTGAACTCTGTCAAGTTTGGAAAGTGGGCACTGGGTAGCTCCAGACCCAGATATGGCAGTAATACTTCATTTTTAATCTGATCTTGTAAAGTTAAAACTTGGCAGGAGGAATCAAGTACGTTCTGGTCTGTCTTGATCTGTATTTCGCAGCCAAGCGTGAAACAGACCATGCAGTGTTGATTCCTGTGCACCCATTGTCCCTAACTATTGCTCTATCTTTATATAAAAAAGAAAATTTTAACTGATTCTAAATGATCATGTTGTTGCGCTTTTAGCCCAAATTCTGTCGAATTCTGGTAAGAATTTCAAATTTGTAATTTATAATTAGCGTTTATTCCGAGGAGTATAAATATAAAATCTAATAGATTTATTTGAGCACCTGACGTTGACGAACGATTTGACGCTAAACTCTGAAGTCAGTCAATGAGATAAACCCATTGATCATTTATTGATTCATTGAATACCAATCTCTCTCCGTGTGTTCAAGAATAAGCATTAATAATACAAATAAAGAAACAAACACTCAATAATATCAACTAAGAACAAAACCAGAATGTGCTGGCCGTATTGGGATATTGAAAAACATTCCCGTCATTATAGAGACACATATATAAAATTCTACATATTCACTTTAAAAAAAATCTTGATAATGGGTAATAGAATATCTGAAAACGCTCGGATATATAGAACATTTGAACACTTTTTACAGACTTTACGCCCAGAAAAAAATGCAAGAAAAATTCAATAAAAAACTTAATCGCAGTACCTTGTCAGTCGTCTTTAATGAAACATGTATTAAACTGGGATTGCTGCTCAAATGCACAATTATCAATGAATATACTTGCAATTGTGTATAATGCGATAATATATGTTTATTTTATCTTAAAATTTTATAGTGCAATCTTGTAATTTGTATCAATGGATATTAAATTGTATTTAAATCGTCGTTGGCTTTATCCTGTATCAAGGAATTAAATCTCTCCTTTTCTGATCGCTTCCTTTATGATGGTGGCATTGATGATTAAGTAGACCAATTCTTGTATGGAAAAGTCGATGTCATTGACTGCATGTTAATATTGGGTTTGATAACGAGGTCGATTTTGTCGAACCTTTCTCTCTTGTCATTTGACTATTTTTATCTTCTGATAGATTCGAAATTTTTAGTTCCTATAGTGACGGAATATCGCCTGTTATTATTAGCCTCAAGTCCAGCCGCTTTCAGTGTTGTTTTGAGTTGGTCTTTGTATCTTCGAAAAGAGCAACCCCGAGTTTTTTTTTCCGTGAAGTGAGCTCACTGAATAAGACTAGACGTGTAAAACGTGACTCTTCCATTCTTGCTACATGTACTGACCATCGAAGATGGTGTTTAATGACCAGCGATTCGATGCTTTGACTATTGGCTCTTTCCAGGATTTTGTTGTCACATAATAATTCCATTTGATATTTGGATGTCGCGACGATATAGAATCTATGTTTCACAATCACATATCAAAATCGAAATGACAATAGCGTCATAGACCTTAATTATTATTAAGTTCAGATCTTTGTTTTTTGAAGACGCGTTTGATTAGCTTTCCGAATGACACGTATGCAGCTCCAATTCTGCGTTCCACATCCTTTTCTGAGATACGCTGTTTGATAAAAGACATCCTAGATATTGGAAATGCTCTACTTGTTCGAGAAGACGTGTATCAGAGATGGCAATATCAAAGTCTGGTACTGTGCAAGGGCCTTGGTATTTTTGGCGCTTACTGTAAGGCCAAAACAATGCTAGGCCATAGCAAAGTTTTTTTTACAAACAATTATCATTCAACTTAATTATCATTATTATCTTCTTATAACTATACAATAGAATGAGACCCGCTTGTATTTTTCTCGTCAGAAAAATTAAATGCTATAATCTCGACTTTGACGAATTTCCCTTTGGCCTGCCGACGCCATAAGTAATCATTACAAAGGTTCTTTCCACATTTATTGTTCCATTTCTTTCTTGGATAACCACTAAAAATCTACATAAATCTTTCTTGTCACCATTTTACTTTATCCCAATAATGAAAGACGCCATTTCGCTAAGGAGATATTCCGATGCCAGAAACGAACAAAGAACGAAAATGGCGGACACGAAATAAAAAGTTATCTCTTTCCAAATTTGATGTAAACCCATGTCGTTTGCCAGCAATGTTTCATCCTAAACCTTTTTTCCCGATTCAGTCCGTTGTTTTTTTTTAACATTTTATTTATCTGCAACTTGTTTTTTTTGAAGAACATGCTTTCTGCGTTGAAACTACCTGCAGGTCATTATTCTTTTCGCTTAGCATCTGCAACGCATCTCCAGCCTAAAGATATTTCAGTTTCCTAATTACAAATACAGTAGTTTGTACTTGTTCTATTGTTAATGCATTGATGTTAGACCCAAGTTCATTATAGAATTATCTTCCCTGACCCGATTTTTATGTAATCTCTACCGGAATGAAAACGAATAGTTCACTTTTTTCCTATTTATTCTACCTGAATGATTGCAATCCACTCTTAACGCCTGGGTTCCTATTGCGGTTAGGATTTTTCATGGCTTATGACTTCCTATAGACTATTAGTCCTATTGGCCCTTATCTGTTCATCTCTTATTTCCTTCAGCGCAGCCAATCTTCTACATCAACAACCTTTCTATACCATCTTAATAAACATGGGCTCCGAGTGGATATGTTAATTTAAAATGCCTTTCTAATAACGGTTATATTTAGATTCTCATCATTTTAGGATTTTATATTTTTGGATCCCATGAATTTCATGATTGTTTGATTATTACAGAAATTACATTTAATCTTCGAGTTACATCAAAATCTGACCACCTATATGATTTAGTAACTACGCAGCGCTCACTTTGAAAGTACATTTCAGTTAGCATGGAATTGTTTCCTTTCATTTCATTCTGACGCTGATCCAAACTCTTTTATACCAGGAAAACTCTTGAAAAGCATTTAGGCTACACTTTAAAAGATATCAATTGCATCATTTAATAATGTTCAGTATTTCATTCAAGATTGATGAGAATCATGCTACACATACTCTTATTGTTGCTTGTACTTAATAGACATATATAATTGTGGCTAATCTCTTAGGTCAGTATTATTGTTTATAGGTTTCGATTCGGATCTTTAATCTCATTCCTTCTCTATTGAGAAAATAACTGTTTATAATTAATTTTTTAATTTTTTCTACCCATTCATCCATTTCTCTCTCTCTCTCTCTCTCTCTCTCTCTCTCTCTCTATATATATATATATATATATATATATATATATATATATATATATATATATATATATATATATATATATATACAGCAGGTGTAACAGGAAAAATTGGCCAAATCGTGTAACAGCAAAATGGCCAGTTGTTAGATTAAGCCCTGAACCGTAGAATCTTAGAAATGATTAAAGATATCTTACTGGAATTCTTCGAGGTTTCTGTAATACTATTGTACTCTACTTCAAGCATTAAGAATGTATAATTACTCTTTAATAGAAATATTGTGATGAAATTGATCATAAACAAAAATGACATGTTCATCATTAATTAATCATAGATAAGGATCAGAAGCTCATGAAGTATTGAAATAAAGTTCATATATATATATATATATATATATATATATATATATATATATATATATATATATATATATATATTATTCCAGGCTCATTTTACAACTTATTTAAGATGATCTTTGCCCTCTTCTAACTTTCTGTTTTGGAGAAACAAGCTGCTTCGCATCTTTCACGTAAGATTTCATTTTCAAGTCTTTTTTCATTGCTCTTTAGACTGTTATAGCTGAAACTCCTCTCTTATGTGCCAAAGATCATATAGATTGCGTTAGATCTATTCTAATTGACCTGTTTAGCTCTAATTTGAAATGATGATCCCACTCCTTGTTGTGACCGCCTGATCCACTTTTCCTATATATATTGGGAATACAGTGGGTCTAACACAAAACAATAATCTAATATTGCGTTGAATGTGACAAACAAGGAAAATTTAAGTAACTTTTTATTGATTTTATTATATTATTTTTAAATATGTACATTCATTATGTGAAGGTAAGGGAGAATAAAAAAATGCAGTGTTTATTCTCCCAAGCGCTTTCAGCTACTTCCTTATTTTTGCAATATAGTAAATATATATATATATATATATATATATATATATATATATATATATATATATATATTTAATTTCAATTAAAAGGTTCAATTATAATTTATAAATTTATGAATCATTCATACAAAAAACAAATATAGAGGTTAATGATTTAAATGGCGAGAATACATCGTCGCAAACAATATAAATAAGATACATCAACCCCGAACCTGTATATGAATGATATGATCCCCGTTTGTAAATTCCAGTTGCATAAGGTCTTTTTAATTTTTTACAAGCTTTCGTCTGTTCAGGTATGGAAGTAGATTTTGTTTTTACTTATCGCACGTTCCAAAACAATAACACATTTATCATAGCATTTTTTCGGATTACATCTCTATTTTTGTTGTCCTCTTATTACTGAAGAGTAAAAATATGCCCATTGAACCCGTGTTAACAGGTTCAGGGCCGGTTTACCTCCCCGAAAGTGAATCCACCTTTCGGCGTATCCTCATTCGGGTTCCTCCGCGCCCGAAGGCAGAGAGTTCAACCGAACAGTCGGCCAGGACTTGAGCGACTGACGATATTCAGTCACCCCCCCCCACGAGGGCGTCATGTGGCACAAGGCCTTTTTAACGTGGGATCTCCGAGCCCGTGGGCTCGGCTAAAAATATGCCCATTGAACCCGTATAAACGGGTTCAGGGCCGGTCTACCTCCCCGAAGGAGACTCCGCCCTTCGGCGTAGCCTCCTTCGGCGTAGCCTCCTTCGGCGTAGCCTCCTTCGGGTTGCTCCCGTCCGTAGAATGAGAGTACAACCGAACAGTTGTTCAAGTCAAAACTTGAGCGACTGACGATATTCAGTCACCCCCCCCACGAGGGTGTCATGTGGCACAAGGCCTTTTTAACGTGGGCATTCCGAGCCCGTGGGCTTGGCCAAAAAATATCCCATTGAACCCGCATAAACGGGTTCAGGGCCGGTCTACCTGCCCGAAGGAGACTCCGCCCTTCGGCGTAGCATCCTTCGGGTTCCTCCCGTCCGTAGGAAGAGAGTACAACCGAACTTGAGCGACTGACTCCTTGCCTACTATTGAGGTGCAGTATTTATTAAGTATGGAATAGTTCATTATTATTATTATTATTATTGGTAAGATCCCATAACACACACACACACACACACACACATATATATATATATATATATATATATATATATATATATATATATATATATACATATATATATATATATATACATATATATATATATATATATATGTATATATATATATATATATGATTAAGAAAATATTTATTTTTCATAAACTTAACAATATATAATTTCTCATATATGCACAAAGGACATGGCTTATTTAATGACCTACAAACTCCAGCTTTTGTTAGTAATTTCCATTTTACAGTAGGTGTTTTATCGGTTTACTTTAAGTGCCAGAAGTATTTAGAAAGGGACGTTTGATTCGGTATATTAGTCTTGTTTTAAATTAACTTTGATGTTGGTTAAAACGCTTCCTAAACTCATGTCTTGTGCATCCAATTTGTCTGGATATTCAATAGATGAGATATTGCATTGGTACACAACTGATTTAGTACTACATTTATTAATAAGAGGACAATTTTGAGGATTTCTATCATTACATAGTTTCATTTATTTTTATTTTACTTTCTAAATTTTTATGATTTTCGTCTAAGTGTTTAGTTATTACCATTATGTTTCTTTATAGTTCAATAAATCATTATCAAATCTCGGTAAACTTTCAATGCTGTTTTACTGTTAAAACCGTAAATTTCAGGTTCGTTTGATAAGTTATTTTAAGTATGTCCTCCATCTCATCCTTCGTATGAGTTCCTCTATTTTAAAAATAGAATTCCTTTTATTGGTATCAGAAATGTTCTTCAGTAAAATTCCGAAATTAATTTTTTTTGTTAAAAAACGAAAATTTATATAAAAATTAAATTTAAGGTTTAGTTTCTTCTTTTGAAACATGTTAATTACTGTGTAGCTATGGAACAATATTTTTAAATTAGTAGATTTATAATGTCTAGGATCTACTGAATTCTATCGGACACTGTTTTTTAAAAATAAAGATAATTAATAAGAACACCGGATTATAAATCTTACTGCTCTTTCTCATTATTTTAATATATATATATATATATATATATATATATATATATATATATATATATAAACGATTTGGAAACCTCTTATTTTGACATGTTTCACCTTCATATAAATAAAATATAGATGAGTGAGATTGAGAATCTCTTATTCCCCCATCTGAGTGAGTTATGAGTATATATATATATATATATATATATATATATATATATATATATATATATATATAAAATGAGTGTTTTTGTGGGGAGAGAGAGTGATAAGAAATAAACATTGAAATATATATCTCTGTATCACTATCCATACATATATTTTTGCGTGTTTTTATGTTCATATACTTTCATCTTGTCAATATTTACTATATATATATATATATATATATATATATATATATATATATATCGGATGTGTAAATTGTCGCCAGAGTGAATTACGTCATGGTTCTCTTCTTAAAAAAGAAGAGAACGATGACGTAATTCACTCTGCCAGAAATTTGGAAACGGCTTCATGTACTGCCTGGCATTCGCGCCGGGAAGCTCCAATGAGAACATTTCAGAGTATTGGGAGTGTCAATTTGAGAACAGTTCAGAGGATTCGGAAAGAGTTTGATGAGTATAATGCTGATTACTAAAGTGTTTGATTATGTCATACTTCAATTCATTTTCCCACACGGGCTCAAACACAACATAGAGGCCTACATCAAGTGGCTTGAGGAAGTAGTGATGCCCTGTGTCAGAAGCAGGAGTACCCTGTCATGGTTGGCAGGCAATTTCTGCGACTACATCACATCTGGCCACCTAACTCCCCAGGCTGAAACCTCCTTGATTATTGCGGAGACAATTGAGCAAGAGACGAACAAAACTCCAAAGAGGAAATGAAGACAAGGATTATGGCAGCATTGACCAACTTAAACCAGGAGATCGTCCAGAAGAGTTGTTGGTGATTCCGAAGTCTGGATACTGTGGTTGAGAGCAATGGCGATTTCATTGAATAAATTTACTCTTTAGTATTTCAAGATATTTTTGTGTAATTTTAGAAAATATATCTTTTAAAAATGAGATGTCAGTGTTATTTTCATTTTGCGTAATTTAAACAACAATTTATCCATCGCTGTATATATATATATATATATATATATATATATATATATATATATATATATATATATATATATATATATTAGTGTATATTTTTAGCAGCAACTTTTCTTTTCGTTGAATATGGCAGACAAGGAAAAAAGTAATTACTTTTTTATTTAGTTGCCTTTATATATTGCAAATAGTCACAAAAATAGACAAAATATGTTTCTCATTTATGTCGATTTTGTTCCAGAGATTTTAAAAGTTTATCCGCATCTATTCAAAACATAACTTGGTCTTACAATGATATTTTTAATGGCTATAACTGTGCTGGCCTTCATCTATGTATATATTTATATAAAATACAGGCTGCGGCAGAAATATCTCCTATGCACACTTCCTAGAAATAGTTCGCACATAATGGTAAGACATTAGCTAGTTGAAGATACTATTGGCATTTGCCTAAGTTCACTATCATCAATTGACAGTTTAAAATGTGGTATGTATTTCTGCTGCGTAGATAATCTTGCCATTATGTGGGAGATATTTCTGGCAGGTTTGTGTGGAAGGTATTTCTGCCACACCCTATATATATATATATATATATATATATATATATATATATATATATATATATATATATATATATATATATCTTTACAGGTTGTATGACTTATATATATATATATATATATATATATATATATTATAATTATTATTATTATTATTTTAACAGTAATGTTCAAAATTTGCAAGGTCCGGGGTCACTCGAGGTTACGTTACGAGGCAATTTATACGGATATAAGTTGAAGATAAAGATTAACCCTAGCGATGAACAGGTTAAGATTGTGACGATCGGAGAAATATCCACTTGGGAGTCAATTCCACAGAGCGTGATGAACCTGTTCGAGTAGAACTTTTCACTGATTGAATACGGACGGAATCTGGATACTTTGCTACTATGTAAAGTGGCCTGGTATGTCCTTGCCGTGAAGGTTTGAATTGCTAGGACCAGGAAATGTAGTTCGTACTGGTACTCTCCGTAGAAGTAACGTCACATCTCGCCTGTGGGAGAGACGTTGGAAACTTCTGAGTAAAAACTGACAGTTTACATTGAATGCGTCGAAAACCAAACTAGTTACCATTCCATCATCACCAATCAGAAGTCACCGTGCCTTGAAAGACTATTGCGCCTCGAACTCGCACCTGATCTTAAGTGCGATTTATACATACGATCCATTGTTAAGGATGCAGGTAAAATGGTCGGCTCCCTGTAATCATCCCTAATAAATATTGACGGGGATAAAATGTCCCTTTTTCTTCGATAAGAGGAATTTATTTGTGATCCAACGTCATATCCACCTCGGGTGGTATTTTTGCTTTCAGGTGAACAGTAAAATTTGAAATTGACTTTTTTAAACTTTGAAAAGAACTGAACTTTATTATTTGCTTCTACAGATCCGACATAGGAGGAGTATAGTTGTAACCTATTATGCGCTAGTTATACGACATTCTCTAGCGGGAATAACTTTTGCATCATTGACGCATTCAAGCATGCTTTTCGATATTATGTAATTTGACGACTAGTGTTTTTGCAATAAAGACTATAATGGCCTCTAATATAAAAATGATCAAATTAAAATAGCTTTAAAAAGGAAATAAATGTTAATAAAAACTTGGGAGTCGATGTGACAATCAAGACAAAAACACGATAGAATAAGATTGTTTAAAAGAAAATTAAAAATGAACTAGAAGCGGAATAGATCTCCTTTGAGGTCTTAAAATCATATATTGACTGAGGAAGTCTAACGTAGCTATATTAATGGAAATTATTAAAAACAATTTTGTTATTAAAAGTCGCTGTAAAATTAGAAATTGTTGTTGAGTGTCGTCTGACTCGAAGAAATCATTGATTCGAAAGCATCGCAAGATTTATGACAATCGGAAGGCAAAAATGAATCGCCTCTTCCTCCCATAATACTTGCCAATGAACTTCCTGTTCAATTGGCACAAATCATTGATGCCAACGATTGCACAACACTAAGAGACAATAATATATAAAACAAACAAAACGAAATAGAAACAGATATATATATATATATATATATATATATATATATATATATATATATATATATATATATATGTGTGTGTGTGTGTGTGGAACTGGTATATAGAAACGCTAGTTATTTAATTATTTGCTTGTATATATATATATATATATATATATATATATATTGAGATAATTGTATGTATGTATGTATAAAATAGAGTAAGTTGGTCAATAAAACAGTCAAAAGAAAGGGTGCCGATGAAATCAGTACGAAAAACATTTATTTATATTAACCAGGTGACAAAAATGAAGCAGGAAAATTGAGGTTCCAAATTTGGAATTTTCGGACTTGCCTGTGTTCTTCATCAGCGCAGTTTTTGAGGTGGGTACAATCCACTTGTATTTGGAATTAATAGAAAAAACCGTTCCCTGTTTGATTTCTCGGTGTGCGAAATGTGAAAATAACTTCAGATTTGAAAACTGTGATTATATATATATATATATATATATATATATATATATATATATATATATATATATATATATATATATATATATATAAATAGCTATTCTTTTTCTGAGTATACCCATCATTTGGTGGTTAACATAATATTCTTAATAATAATAATAATAATAATAATAATAATAATAATAATAATAATCTTATTGTAATATTCTTAAAGCCAATTTTTTTGTTGTTTTTGCCAATATTTTTATTTACATTTTTTGATTGTTCTCTGATCTCTGTTCAACTTTTTTCATTATTTCTAATGTTCTGTTCCCATCACTCAACAATTTCTTTTTCTTCTTTGAATTCATATCTTTCTCGCGCTTAAAGGCAATCTTTATGTATTTTATATATTTTCATCATAAAAAAATGTATAACACCAGTTGACAATAGCAAAAAAATTAGATTAATTATTTATTATAAAAAATGTAAAACCTGTAACCTTATAGTTAAAAATAATAATTCACCTCATAGAACAAAATTAAATAGGGCAAATATTATTTATGAATTTAAATCCCCATTAAGGAATAGGAATTCCTGAGCAATCAAAATATGTAAATAAGTATATAGGCCACACTACAACATGTTTGACACGCAGACTACACCTTTCTGACAATAGCTCAGTTAGATCTCATTTAAATATTCATGGAGACCTATCGAACACTATTTGGAACATACTTGTCGACAACACTAATATAATAGCATCATCTACATGCAAAAAAAGGCTAAAAATAATGGAGGCCTTATTAATGAAACCCAAAAAACAACACTTAATAATATTAACTTCGAACATGGACATAATATCTTGTCCGTGTTTTGAAACATAAACAATGAAAACGTTTTATAAAACATACATACAACAAACTATTTCTAATTTTCACAGTTAAAATATAATCCTTGAAAATGGCTAAATGTATAGCCGAAAGCGCTCGGATAAATAGAACATTCGGACAGTTTTTATATAATTTATCATCCGAAAAGAAAACAAATTCGCATGAGAAATTGTATAAAACAGTAAATAAAAGCACCTTGTCTGTCGTTTTCAATAAAATGTGCATAAAAGGATTGCTGCCTAAATATACACACACACGCACACACATATATATATATATATATATGTGTGTGTGTGTGTGTGTGTGTGTGTGTGTATTTAAGGAACTGCGTTCCAAATCAAACAACCTCATAAATAATCATATTGGTATATTAAAAATGTCCTCTTTTAATATTATTTACAAATAATTTGTTGAATGAATTATATCCGGATTGAAATTTGGCCACTGACAGAAACAAACAGCATTGTTCACACTGAACTAACAGCACTATAAGCCCCTCCACCGTCCCTAAACCCTTTCATCATTCTCAAATGACATACCGAGGTCAAGTATATCATAATAAGTCAACACTTTCTGCCTTTTCCAACCCTCTAAATAAAATAACAATATCTCTTGACTTTAACCTGGAATATTTTTTCCATTTCATTTGTGATTTGTTTGTAGGTCTTAAAGATTGAGAGCTGCTTTTTTTAAAAGCTCTCATGAAATGAAAATTATTACATATGGGACTTTAAGTGTTTGATATTCTTTAATTAATAATAATTAATATATATATATATACAATACTCTTATATTTATAATACGATGAACATTTTTCGAGATGCATCATAAAATCCCACACCCGCAAATAAGTTATTGTTAACATTTTTGATGCAAACAAATGTTATTAAACTGAAATGTACGTCGTATGTTTATCAGATAATTATACGCAGAAACTGGAATATTTACCAACATTCTTTAATTTACTAATTTAGGTGCCTCCAAAAATTCGTATGCCTAAAGTATAAATGTATTTTACATAAAAGGAAAAATCCTTTGTGAAGCTTTCCAACCGCTTCAATTGAAAGCTAAAGGATTAAATTTTCTAATTCCAGAAAAAATACAATGGAGTATTTCAAATAGAAATTTGAAAGATTTTTAGTCGATGCTTCCGAGAAACCAATCGAAACGCCCATTTTTAACTTTTTTAGAGAAATCTAAACGAACTTATTTTTCGGTTTTGAAAATCCCGCTACCTTTTTGAAACGTTACTTTCGTAAAATTAGCAAATTTAAAGTTAAATTAATCTGTTCTGAAACAAATATCACTTACTTATAGCATAAAATTTTCTCTATTTTTTGATCTGGGGTCTTGTTATTTTCACGTCTCCATCGATAATTTGATGGCTGAATGTGTTGACAGGTTTAGTACGGTGAATCAAATGTGACATAATGATTTTTTTGTTTCTTATAATAATTTAAAATACTATAAATTTTTTTTACATTATTTAGTTACCTCTATCTCTTTCATTATTTAATAGCTAAGATAATGATAAATAATTTTATTAATTATTAATACATAAATATTGAAGGAAGCTGCAAAACCGATCCGGAGTATTTGATGATGTGAGTTATGGAAAGATCTGTGCGTTATCTCAGGAGGCTTCACAACCGATCTTAAAACGGAAAATAAAAATCGTGACTGTATCCATTAAAAAAATTACTCTATTTCTCTTGCTACCAACCTAGCACAGTGGTACCAGGTTAGTAGCAAGAGAAATCATTTATATACGTATTTGATCATTTATATACGTATTTGTAGGTGATCTATCGTGCTATTACATTTTTACACAATACAAGGCCCAAAAGCCACTCAAGCTAGTGTGTTAATGATTAGGGTTCTTATAATGGCGTAAAATAGGGGAAAGCAGTGCATACGTTGGATAGATGATTGTTGTGAATGATGGAGCATCCTCTCGATATATCGCTCCACAATACAGCCGAAGACAATGTGTTAGTGGATCTTCCTCCTTACCAATGGTATATTAAAGGAATGAGGATGAGTCAACCCAGCTGTGAAGGTCTGAACTGGTGGAACCAGGGAATGTAGTTCGCGCGAATCTGTACCATTAAAATAACGATAGAGTCGCGAGGGGCTAGCAACGGTTTATCTGTGAAAGTAGAGGAGGCTGTAGATTGGAAAACAATTCCTCACCAAAAAGACTGCTTAAACGCTTTTGAATTATCAAAGTTGGAAAGTGAGCATTGATTAATTTCAGCGCAGCTACGGCAGTAATACTCTGACTCTGGCTCTTGTAAAAAGAAAGAATGGCAGGAGACGTCAGGTACTTTCTGGATTGGTACCAAGGAGTCGTCTATTTAGCATCTTGAGCAGTTTAATATGAGTTCCGCTTGACGTGTGGGGTGATCGAAAATATCAGAAGTTTCTATATTTAATTTCAGTATCAGGACTTTCCTTCTGTTCTCTCAACTCTTATGTCTATTTCTTAAGTGTAGCTTAAATATGGCACAAGGCCGAAAGTATCAGACACCCAGTGAAAATCGAACTCACTACTCAGTCATAATTGTGCTAACAAGACAAGCTTCCTAACCATTACACTACGTCCCTTAAAAGTAGTTATAAAGAAATCGTGATCCGATTAGTAATAGAGACAGAGGGATCTTACATTAAAGCTGCTAACGTTAGGTAAGCTCGCTAGTATAAGTAGGTGGAAAGCAATTCATTGGTCGTTGGAAAATAATAGTCGCTCTGGATAATTGTATATCTGACCAGGTATGAATCTTGACACAAAGTCAGCTTAATAAATATAAATAGAAGAAAGACAATAACAACACCAAAAAAAGCCTGCATTTGAATTAATTGCACAAACATTGAACGAATCAGACAATAATAAGAAAGGAACGTGAAGGCCGAAATGCTTCAGCAAATACTCATTCATTTCGTGCAGCAAGGATTTTATTAGCTTTTATTGATTATTACACCGTTTCTTTGATGACGATGATAATGATGATGATGAGGATGAGGAGGGGGAGAAGAAAGCGATTAAAACAAAATACATTGTATTAAAATGGAATAAGATTAAAAAAAATGCTTTATAAAAGTCATGAAGATGTAAAAAGTCATTTAAAGTGTCAGTGCGTCTCTTCACAGACACAGACACAGAAATCCAAAGGCGCATAGGAATAGCAAAATATGAAGTGATAGGAAAATGCCCAAGCAAAGTATGAAGAGATAGGAAAATGTCCTTAAAAACAAAGAAGAGACAGTTGAACTGCTGTGTAATATTTAATCACTGTACTCTATTTACAACGTTTCAGCCGTTGTAGCTGTCATATTTACGACGTTTCGGTCGTTTTACGCTCCGACCTTTTTCTGGTGATATACGTTGTAATTTGACATACTGAGAACAAGAGAAGCAGTATGAAGTGTGATTAACCTATTTAACCCAGTTTGTGTAAGTGAATGGAAAAAATGGGACAAATAGAGATGGTGAAGTCTCGAAAGCAATCAACTTCAGCAAGTACCATTATTCTCACGTTCTTTTAGAACATGGAACATAGACGATGAATTGTTCTGTAAATGGTTCCGATTCTTAACCTCATGTCTGCTAACTCCTAGCATTTCCTGGTCTCACATGCATCGCGGCCAAATGTGTTCAATAAAATAAACTTGCAGGTGGATCCAGTTATAAATAGGTTCAGGTTGGTTAACCCACGCTGCTAAAGACGGTCTCCGATTAACAGTGTTCCCTAGTATCTAGGTATGTCTCCCAAGTTGTATTATTCGCCTCATAATATTTGTTATTAATATTCATTTTCTTCCTTCAAAGAGCTTCAAATAAAACAGACAATTAGATAGATGGAAACAGACTGAAGAGTATATAAGAACATAGATAGATAGATAGATAGATAGATAGATAGATAGATAGATAGATAGATAGATAATTTAAGCAATCAAAGGTATTTTTATAATTTCTTGTAATTATAAAACTTATTAGCGTTCAATGTTCTAGGCCGGTAGACATTAATTTAATAAGTTAATAGACTGAGATAGATAGATAGATAGATAGATAGATAGATAGATAGATAGATAGATAGATAGATTCAGACAGACAGACAGATTTGAGTTAATGTTTGATTATGTCTGTCGTATGCCATGTCTGCTTGTATTTGCAGTTAATAAGGCTCAGACTAGCAGCCATGTTTGTATTCCATTAAATTGAGATCATTTTATTGAATTTTTCCAGTTATAATAGCCAGAAAATATATCAAAGCTTTCTTACTAATGTTTAATTTGCCTCGTGTCTGTTTAAAACAAAGAAAGAAAAACTGGAATAGAATATGAATTAAAGAAAAATATAATCATGAATGGATTTTTTTTTCATTGATTTATTGTCTATTGATTTATATACGAGGTCTGTTTAAAAATTGATCGCACTAGTATCAAAAACAATTTATTTCAATCCCAAACAACAAACTACATGCTTTCCGTTCTTGAGTCATATTTTTTAAAAATTGAAAATGATATTAACAATGTTTCGTTTCAACCTCAGTCAAACATGAATGCATTTCAACCCCAGTCTAAACTTGAACGATTAAAAAATGACATCATCATCTGTTAGATATTAAGCTTTACATACAAACACAATGTAGATAAGTGTTTGTGTTACAATAGATATTGATTAGTAATAACCAATATGTAAATATATTTACATTTGCGCACATTGGTACAAACAGAAAAAATTTTTTGGTTTAGATAGAATAATAGTCGTTTTTCGCGATATTAAGTTATAAAAACTATTTTTCGCCTTCTGAAGGATAATAGTAATTTCTAACGTCTAACACAGGGCTCTAATAATTAAAAAAAATACTCATTAATATGAGTATTTTTTTTAATAAGTAGTAACACTATTACTCTTGTCTTCTATTGAAGTCCTTGTCTAAGGAGTAACAAAGGACTCCATTAATAAAAAAAAATACTCCTTTGGAAAGCTACAAAATAACTTTAATAATTTAATATCGTTAAAAATGATTATTATTCTAGTCTTCTATCAAAGCCACGTGCTACTTTGGGGAAGTTATTCGATATTTATGCGTTATTTTTCCTGTTTGTACCGTAACAATAAAAATTCATTTAGAATGCTATGAAAAATAGCTTTTATAATTTAATCTCACCGCTGACAAGTTAATTTTGACCAATCAAAGAATTCGTAAAAAGATTGCCTACCCGTACCTTTTTACGAGTGTGTCCCCTTGTATTAATACGTAACAATATCCACTCTGCGTTTGTGCATAAGTCAGACAGAGTAAGAGAGAAAGAGAGACAGACAGACAGAATCTAAGTACGTAGATCTGTCATCATATTTGCCATATAATAATGTGCACTTATATGTTTGACTCTAACCACATCGATGGGTGCATGTATTTGCATGCCTCACCATTTGTGCATGCCTCACCATTTGTTCGTGTGTATTCAGGTGCCTGTGTCCATTTCTGTTTTTCAATAGTATTGTCGATTGTTTCTTCTTACACTTGTTTTCTGTGAGTTTCCTTTCATTTTACTGTTAATAGAATTAAAAGACAAAAGAAAAAGAATTGCAATCGGCATTTTTTAAAAGAACAATTGATAGAAAATGTTAGCAGGTATTTCATATGGTTATTAAGGCAGTAATCAACACAAGGTATTCCATTTGATTATGCTGTGTTTTATTGTATGATTCAACTCTTCCAATTGCTTCGTACATGTGTACCAATTTTTTCAGCTAAATAATGAGTCAGTTATATTTTGTGCTATGACCAATCATTTTGTGCAAATGTGTGAGCATGCGCTGATGTGTAGAGTGTCATGAAGCATATGACTGTCCTCGATGAATCTAATCTAAACTACAATATAATCAATAGCCGTTTTATAGTAGTTAGGTGTCGTAATCTCCGTGACCAAAGCAGTTAGTATAAAGCAAACGATTTGACATCGTTCCCGCCAATTTTGTGGCTAGTTTCATGGCTATATTGTTTTTTCTGTATTTACTTTGCCAGACATATGATTATAGGGATAGTCAACAGTTGAAACTCTACAAGTCAGCCGTCCGTTGTATGTGAACACAAACATTTTTACGAAATGAGAAAATTTTATTTAACCAAGTTGGACGTGTGTTCTTTTTCTGCAAGCTCATATTATATCGAGTCACTTTTCACTCGGCTGATAAGAATATTACTTTTCCGTTTCTTTTTAGCTGTATCACTGAATAGTCACCAGTTTCTAACAATCCATGATGATTAGTGGGCTGTATGAAAATATGTCTGTGTAATCTATGATCAGATTAAGATCATGTACGAGTTATTGATATTTTCAGATCAACATAAAAATAGCTGGTTGTTTAACTGTTGTACTAGTTCGCATAACTGACTTCAACTTTTCTTATCAGGGCTTAAATTTATTCAAATTCATTTGTAGTGAACTGGGGTTTTTCCCAATCCTCCGAATGGATGGACGAACAAAAAAATAGACTATAAATGCTGCTCTGAGCAGCAAAAGCCATTGAGCTGTGGATAACTATAATTCTCGCTTCCTGATTAAGTCTTAGAACTTAAGAGAAGAAATCTATCCCATACTTCAACACTCTTCTTAAATATTTTTAACATTGTTCTTATCTTGAATATTCCCCTTAATTTCCACTTCTTTCGGCTTTTTTCTTTCTTGCTTTCTTAGGTACCTCTCGATAACAAATGGCATGACCGTCAGTTTCATGTTCTAGAACAACCTGACAAGGTCACTGTAATTATCTATCTGTTCACTATCTTCCATATCTACTCTGAGGTGCGGCAGAAGAGCAAAATCCATTTTATGACATGCTATCTTCCTGTCGATTAATAACATATCTTGTCTACTGTACTGGATTGAGTGACCCTATTGTATTACCCAATCTTACAGGATTATTATCATTATTATTATTTTGATATCGCACACTGGCGTAGGCAATAAACAGGCTCTTCTTGGGGCATGATGCCAACAAGATACCCCACAACTCAAGAACCTTTTTGGAGAACCCTCGCAGAGTAAATGGTGGCAGATTTCTGAAGGTCTACAATCTTGGTCTCAATTCCAATTTTCCCTAAATGCTCTTTCAGATTTCTAGGTACTGTTCCAAATGCACTGGTTACTACAGAAATTCCATATTTTCTTCATCTCCTTTGTCAGATCTTGGTATTTTTCAGTATTTTCAGTTTGTTTGGACTTCACTCATATGGAATTGTTGTTGTCGTTGTCGTTGTTCTTCTTCTTAGTATTAGTAGTAGTAGTAGTAGTAGTAGTAGTTGCTGTAGTAGTGGCATTTACTTTGATTTCTATTGTATACACACTTTCTTCCTGATCCCAACCAGAGACCTAAGGTGAGAAATAGCTTCATCTACATTTTCCACTGATCATTTTTATATATAAAAAAAAATAAAAGTAAAAAAAAAGATCACACACATTTTACATAGATAATGCTATACGTAATTTGCGTGCTTTGTTTGTGAGTACAATTTTTTTTGTATATCTTCAGTACATGGGTTACCAGGAATCACTTCCATGTGTATATATCGGAATATTTTACAATCAACCCGAAGACTCCAAATACAACTGGGATTATTCATTCCCTTCATTATCACATTTTTGAGGTTTCCACCTAAAGATCTTTGTATTTTGATATTTTTTTGAAAATCTCCAAAGATGTTTTAAAATCTGCAAGGGCTACCATGTCAATAAGAAAACACATTTTGTTTTTGTGATATTGGATCAGAATGTCTGAATTACCGTAATTGTTCTATCTGAGTTCTATTGTAAAGTCTCATACAATTGTTACTGGTCCTACCTCTGCAAACTGATACAAAATGGCTAAGTATTTGTCACAGAATCTGCATTTCGGTTTAACACAATTTTTCATTGCGTGCTTGGAAATTTCTAGGATGGTAAAAAAATCTACGGGTTATTTAATGTCGAAAACTAAATACTTTGGTTTCACTTAGTTGATTTAGTTTAGCGGTGAATCAATCTCTATGTATTATTTGATGCCGAAATCTAAATATTTTGATTGGTTTGGATGATTTTGTTTAGTAGCATACCAATCTCTATTACTTATTTGATGGTGAAATCAAAACATCTTGATTGGTTTAGTTTGGTTGATTTTGATTATTTTTTATACCTCTACGGGGTATTTAATGCCGAAATCTAAATATTTTGATTGGTTTGGTGTCGTTATGTTTAGTGGCATATCAAACTCCACTGATTCTTTCATGCCGAAATCTAAATATTTTGATTGGTTTGCTTTGGCTGATTTAGTTTAGTGGCATTTCAATCTCTATTCGTTATTTCGTGCCGAAGTCAAAATATTTTCATTGGTTTAGTTGATTTTGTTTAGTGGCATATCAACATCCATGAGTTATTTGATGCCGAAATCTAAATCTTTTGATTGTTTTGTTTTCTTTTGGTTTAGTTTGTTTAGCAGCATATCAAGCTCTTGATGCCGAAATCTAAATATTTTGATTGGTTTGGTTGATTTTCTTTAGTGGCATATCAATATCTTCAATATCTATTCGCTATTTAATGCCGATATCTAAACATTTTGATTGGTTTTGTTTGTTTGATTTTGTTTAGCGGCACATCAAACCCCATGGTCTATTTGATACCGAAATCTAAATATTTTGATTAATTTTGCAGGCCAAATCAATCAAAACATTTAGCTGATTTTTGTTTAGCAGCATAAAACTTCTATGGGTTATTTAATACCAAAATCTAAATATTTCGATTGATTCGGCTTGGTTGATTTTGTTTAGCGACATTTCAATCTCCATGAGTTATTTGATATCGAAATTTAAATATTTCCATTGGTTTGGTTTGGTTTGGTTGATTTTGTTTGAGAGCATATCGAACTCCTGTGTTCTTTAGCTGCATACGAACCTGGACCCATGTTCCCTGAGGATGATAGCAGTAAATTGTTGCTTTCAATATAAGTCTTTTTTTATTGTTTTTTGGAGTAGCCCATTTTTGACTAGAACCTCGTT
Source organism: Acanthosepion lycidas (assembly GCA_963932145.1). Taxonomy (NCBI): domain Eukaryota; kingdom Metazoa; phylum Mollusca; class Cephalopoda; order Sepiida; family Sepiidae; genus Acanthosepion; species Acanthosepion lycidas. Next base: position 47,337,676 of record OZ010591.1, read on the forward strand.
ACCGTGCGTTTGATCTCTCTCTACATTTGCAACTGTGATTCTTGTTCTGCTTTTTGTTCTGTATTGTAATATTTTGTGTTATCTGTTGTGACCTTTCTGTAACGTACTTCGTATCTGCGTGCTTTGTTGAGGCCACGACCACAATAGTCGAGTGTCTCCACCCAATTGTTACCCAGGCTGAGACACCGTGTCCAAATCCATCAGTCTGAACGTCCAATAGGCCCAGAGAAATGAATGCGGTCTACAAAATGAAAGAACAATACCTGGATTACATTAAGTGAATGTATTACTATCCCGGAAGTTTTGACGACGGATGTGAAAACCCGTAGATTGTTTGACATCAGCAGAGAGGCAACAGAAGAGGCATTGAAATGTCTAAAAGACGTTCCCAAGAAATTACTTAAGCGTTCCAACGCTATGTGGGATATCCTATTGGCGACGGAGGAGGAATCAAAATAGCTAGCAAGAAGCATACTGATGATTAAAACACTACGGCTTTAGGCCGAGTACATAGGCACAAGCCGGGCAGGGATTACCATACACGGAGTGCCTTTGGACATATGGTTGCCGCCATAGAACCCTTTTTAACCACCCACAGAAGAATGTCACGCAGCAACAACGGCAGCATTAGAAGTATCAGGAGAAACAGCCTCAGGAAAAGGGCAAAAACCAGCAGCGGCAGAAAATATAATCAGCAGCTCAAAGAATAATATCTGCAACAGAAACAATAGATGCCGCCCCCGCCCTACAAGAACAGCAGTAAACTAGAGGAGCAGCAACAACAGAGTGAGGTGTTTGAAAAGGACGAGGGAGAAAGAGGAAAAGGAGGAGAAAGCACCCAAGAATTTGAGAAAGTCTGGTCGAATTAGGGCGGAGAAGGCCGTGATCAAAACCAATACACTATCCGCCCCTGCTTCGCCAGAAAGAACACAAGGACCTTATCAAAAAGTTAAAGTAACAAGCTTTCCCTTTTGCCCTTCTAGGGCGCCATCTTCTCTATCTCTCTCCTCCAACCCATCCCTAAAAATAGAAGTCATTCCTCAAGGGGGAGAAGATTTCCGTCGACTTCCCGAATTCTAGTCAAATTCATTACATTCACTTACGTACTAATACCCTTGGGAAAGGCATGAATCCCTTTCTTCTTCCCCAGGGTATGGGTAAATAGCAGGACAGACCAAGTTCTATACCTTTGGATGGCCAACTACCGCGGGAAAAAAATCTTCCTCGTCAATCATGTATTAAATGATACATGATGGCCTAAGCGTGTATCAAGCATGGCACATAACTGACGGGTACATTAACGTACGATAAGAGTTTGAATATAATAAATACGTCCAGCCATTTGTAAGTCACTAAGATATGGGCATGCGTAATAATTTTAACAACTTTTATGAAAGGCTTTTTTTTTTATCTTTATGCGTTATTTATTGCTTTCTCGTTGAAGTTTTCCGTTTTTTTTTTCTGTTTCATTCAAAAAAATCCTCTTTTTTCAATATTGTTCTTTTATTTGCCTTCCAGTTTTCTAATCATACACATGTTTCTCTCGCCTTCTCTCTCCCTCTTTTTCTCTAAGTCTCTTTTTATCTCTCCTCTTACTGCCCTTATCTCTCCCTCTCTTTCTTTCGCTCCTTCTCTTTCTCTTTCTCACTCTCTTTCTTTCTCTTTCTCTTTCCTTTCTCTCTCTCTCTCTTTCTCTCCCTCGAGTGAGTCGAAATGTAAGTCTCTTTAAAAGTATCAGAAACATCAAATTCGTTTTTCCGGATAAGAGCATGATGACAAATACAGTGATTCTAATGTCTTATTCATCCTGATGAATTCACACGTTGACAAGATTGCCAAGGACTTTCTATTCTTTGAACAGAAGTAAAATTTAATTTCCTCATTAATGTTTATTTAATACTTTATCTTAAATTTTGAAGTTTAAAACTAAAGCATGTTGGTCTTTGGTTTACAAACTCAAACTATTATTTCTTTTGTGAGCTGACTATTTACAATCCTGTTTCGACCCGTAGCCACTTAAACACTTAAACTTAACTGCGTTTTTTTTTTGTTTTTTTGTTACCAAATTTATTATCTTGAACAGCATGACGATACTAAGAGAAATAGAAAACCTACTAAGATTTCTTATCGGCGAACGTAAAGTTAATAAGATACGAAGATGAAATTGGACTGATAGCAGAATCAGAAAGACGTTTTAGACAAACTAGTAAAGGAGAGCAAAAGGAAATGATTATCAGTTAACTGTAAGAAGAAAGAGTACGTGGCTGTCAGTAAAAAAAAAACAAAAAACGTATGTTGCAGGTTGCGTATAGAAAACATCAAAATGAAGCGGTTCCAGAATAATGAAAGTTTGACACATAGATCCAAAATCTCATAGAAATAACGAAAAATGTTGTATAATCTCACAGATTAAGAGACTTAAAGCGAAAGATATATGGTTCTAACGACGAAGACTGAGAAAAATATGGACAGAACATGAGAACTTTATATGAAAATGTGGAACTGCAAAGAAACGGTACTAGCATTCAGGGTACAAGTGACATTTCTCGGTCGCCTAATGACGAAAGAGGCCTTGGAAAAAGACATTGCGAAGACAAGAGAAGCAGAGTGAAAAAGGAGTCGTCTGGCTAATTAGTTTGTCTGAATGAATGGTATAAGCACGAAGATTGCTAGCAAAGAATTGAAAGAACAAGAAAAAAACATGAAGACTTTCAGGCGATCACGGCTCTGTGGAGAGCCGTGATCGCCTGAAAGAATGTAGCCATTCCTAATCCTCCTCCTTTGAAATGTTTCCTTCCTTCTTTTTGTCTCATTCTTCTTTCTCATCTTTTTGGCCATTTCATGTAGCCACCACATGTTTTCCCCATGTGTTTTCACCTTGTGTGTTTCTTCAATATGGTTCCACGTTTACGTTTTAGACAACTCACTCTCCATTCACGGCTTAAGGCCATATCACGCTGAAGCATTGATTTTCGTACAGTTACCGAAGATAAGCAACATGGAGCCTGGTCAGTACCTAAATGGGTGACAATTTGGGGATAGCAAATAAGATTTGATGTACAGGTGGTATAAAAGGATTACGGCCACATCACATTAAAACACCCGTTCCCGTACAATCACCGAAGTTAAGCAATGTCGAGCTTGATGGGTGACCACTTGGGAATACTAAATGCCGTTAGCTTCGATGTGCGGGTAGTGTAAAGGATTTACGGTTATATCACGTTGAAACACTGGTTCTCATACAATCATCGAATTTAAGCAACATCGACCCTGGTTAGTACCTACATTAGTAAACGCTTGGTAATATACCATGTGGATGCGCTTGGATGTGCGGAATAATGGATAATGGCTCGGAACTGGTAATCGGAGAGCAAAGTTCTAATTCCAAGACTTGTATCACTAAATCATTATCTTAAAAAAATCTTAAAACTTAAATATATTTTCTGGCTTTAAATAACCTGTAATGGTTTGCCATTGCAGGTTATTTAAAGCCATAGAAAATGAATGACTGAATCAATCAAGAGACTTAAAGAGAAAGAAATGGGAATTATACCAGAAAATGCTAAGAATACTATAAACAGAATATATAAACAATGCGGAAGTTTTAAGGAAAATACGAACTAAAAGAAACGGGAATTTATACTTACAATCAGAAAGAGACAGATGACATTTTTCGAACATATAAGAAAAGAAGGCTTGGAGAATCAAACATTCCCAGGACATATATTCACTTAGGCGCAAATACCATTGGGAAAGGTATGATTTCACCTCTTCTCTCCTCAGTTATGGGTTAATTAGTAATATTTGTATCAGTAAATCATTATTATCTTAAAAAGATCCCTCGCTTTAAATAACCTGCAAAAGGTTGATAAGCCGTAAAAACAAATCAATCAAACCTAACCGTACTCTTTTTTTCCCCGTAAATCTGCCGGTCAATTACGATTCTTTCTTTATTAAAATTCTATTCTTTCGCACTTCTTTTCTTATTTTCATTTCATTTTGAATTCATTTTGAATTTTTTTTTCTTGCAGATGAATCGTTTTTATTTCTTTGTTCATCGCCTCTCTTAAATTTTTTCGTGAGAGGTTTTCTATTTACTTCTATTTATCCCGTTCACTAGCTTTTTATAGCGAAATAAAACTGAAATGAATGTATTTATCGTTCAAATTATTATTAATTAAAAAAGGACAATATCTGACGTAATAGAAGCACTTTTTATGGTCTAGGTGTATTAGCGAAATGTGGAAAGATAGAGAGAAAGAGTTATCGCTGCGTATTATTTGTGTCCATATTTTGTCTCTCTTTGTAAATGACTATTTGATACCTTTTATAGCTGTCGTCGGTACAATAAAAATCTTTCTCTCTTTCTTCGTCCTGTATTTTTCTTTCTTTATTTTTATCTCTCTTTCTCTTCGTCTTCTCTGTATCCCTATATCTTCTATATACTCACTCTTTTTCATTCTTTTCTATCTTTCTCCTTCTCACAAACGCACTCTCTCTCTCTCTCTCTCTCTCTGTCTCTCCGTCATTCTTTTTTTCTCTAATTTTCTCTTTTTCTCTCTCTATGTTTGTCTATATATATATATTAAAATATGACACCTTTGCTAAATAAGGGTGCTCATGTTTCAAAAAAAATCTATAATTAAGCATATACCTTTATCTATCCGAAAAAGGATAAGTACAAATTCAGAAAATAAGATTTTCGATGGACATATTAATTTCTATAATGAAGCTCTTAAAGATAGTGGCTAAAAAAGCCCAAAATTAACTTACATAAAAAAGGAAAATGGAAAGCATAGAAAAAACAGTAGAAAAATAATTTGGTTTTCACCCTAACAACCAAATGGTAAGAACAAATTAGGACAAAAATTCCATGCATTAATAGTCAAGCACATTCCTAGAGAACGTAAACTAAGTACTATTTTCAATGAAAATACACTAAAATTAAGTTATAGCTGTACTGAAAACATAGAAAAAATTATTAAGAAATATAATGCTAATATCTTAAATAAACACTTAGACCAAAACCCAAAAATTTTAGACAAGAGAAAAATAAAAATAAAAACAGATGAAGATAAACAAAAATTATGTAACTGTAGAAACCCCCATAACTGTCCTCTACAAAATAAATGTCGCACGGAATTATTAGTATACCAGTGTAATATCTCTTTTATTGAGAATCCCGAAAACATAAAAATCTATATAGGTTGCACAAGCAAAAAACGGTACAATCAAAATTTAAGTTAATTTAGGATAAATAAATACAGAAATCAGACATCGCTTTCAAAGTATTTCTTGCACTTAAAAGAATCAAACAAAACACCTACAGTAAAATGGAAATTAATAAGAAAAGCTAGAATATATAGGTCATTAAATGACCCAAGTCATTTGTGTATACATGAGAAACGATATATTACTAAGTTTATAAAAAATAAAAATTTACTGAATCAGAGAAATAAAATAGCTATTTTTTGCCGTCATTGTCAAAAATTTTCTTTAACTAATATTTAAAAATAAAATTAAAAAAATGCGAGCTGGTAATATACATACATTCCAACCACCTAAAGGAGGCCGAAGCGTACAACAGCCGAAACATTGTGATAAATATGGCGACAAAGATGAGGACAATAGTCTGAATAATGTACATAAATAATACATAATACTTCATCTCAGAAATATAGACAGATACACAACAAATTAATACGGAATTTTAAACGAGTCAAAATTTTATAAATTATTATAATTAAACATTTTAAAAATGAAAACAATTCTTGTAAAAATATTATTTATAGAATTTTTTCTTGCACATAATATGTCTTATTCATAAAAGCAATTAAAAGCTTTTCTAATTAAATAATGTCTTAGTTTTATTGTATTTTTACGATTCACCGCAGATGTTCTTTAATTCAGTCTCCTGCTTAAGAAAAAATTGATGATTTAAATTCTCCGAAGACATGTTCTTATAACTAATATAAGGATTAATCTAAATGTATTTCTTGAAATTTCATAAAATCAAATAAGTAATAGATATAAAAATATATTTACAGAGATTTTTTTTAAAATGTAAATTTTCCAAATTCTATTTATTTGTGAATAAATCTTGAGAGTTTTATTAAAATCCAACAATTATCTAATTTTTACAAGAATTTTCAAATGTGTTTTTCACCGAAAAAAGACGCTGAAGTTACCATACTAATTTATATTCCACCCTTTGACAAAAGAAAAACAAAGCTTTCGTATCCACAATATCGATCAAAGAAAATAATTTTATGATTAAAAATCCTTTAGTCTTTCCTCTCAATAATAACAAAGATTTCCTTTTTGCTTTTATTAATTTTGGGGAATTTTTTCATCATGTAACCTCATTTTTAGCGAATCTGTGGAGGAACGTTGTTTTACCTATATCTGAATTTTTACATTTACATACAAATATATATATATATATATATATATATATATATATATGTGTGTGTGTGTGTGTGTGTGTGTGTGTACAAATGAGAGAAAGAACAGGTTCCACAGTTCAAGCATTTATTTTTTAAAAAGTGCTCAATACAAAGTAGACCAATACATTATTATTATTTTTTATTATAAATGATTATAATAAAATATGTTGAAATCGCTACACAAAAAGATTTTATGCTTCAATATTTTGATTGTAATTCTTCAGGCGGTGGTAAATAACTAGTGTTTAAATGTTTAATTTTAAGAAAATTTAAAAATAAAAGGTTCTGAAATTTAATGGTGGGGGACATAAGGTCTGAATTAAAAATAGACTTTTGGGTATGTCATGATTAACCAATTAAATGTCAGCTATACGTTAAATAGAAAAGTAAGCTCAGAGGGTGGAGATGGGTGAGTTATATTTTCATATCATGATAAATTGGAATATAGACAGGCTATCATTTACGATTAAGGAAAATATGTCAGCGACAAATGTATAGTGATTGTAGACAAATATGACATATTCAATTTTTTGAAAGGGTGTTGAAGGGAGAGGTAGGTTAACCAGACGTAATGTTTGCAGAAAACTATTAGATTCATAAAGCTTCTTAAAGGGGCCTGTAGATAAAATTTAAAAGATAAGACAACAACAGCGCCGGTTCGTTAAAGACAATGCAACAAGGAAAGCGATATTCATGCTGAGAATATTATCGAAAGGAGCAATACAAATGTAGGAGGACGTATACCTATGTTTTAATGACTAAGCAAAGGCGTTTGACAAAGTAAGCCATAAATATCTGTTGGAACTGCTCGGCAACCTTGATATATTTGCAAAAGATATTAGAATAATCAAGAACTATACTGGCAGCAGTTATAAAAAAAAAAACAGAAAGAGGCGTAATGTCTTCTCACTGGATTTATTCTACCTATACAGCTAGGCAATTCTGAGAGAACTGGAAATGCTATCAGGATTCATCATTAGCGGCCACAATCTTAACAACATTACATACGCAAATGCTGATAACAGACACAGAAAGGAAAAAACGAAACCTTCTATAAAAGGAAGCAAAGGGTAGCAAGAAAAAGGGACTAATCACAAACTACAAGAAGATAGAATGCATGGTCATCAGCAAAAAGATGAGCCAGAAATTCAGTTTACAGGGTCAGGAAGACTAAAATCAAGCAGGTGCGGAAATTTAAATCTCTGGGAAGTATTCTGACAGAGGACGGTAAGCGTGACGCTGAGATTCGAAGATGTACTGGGTTGGCCAAAGGCGCATTCCAAAAGCTCAGCAAAGTATTACGAGACAGGAAGATATCATTGGTAACAAAGAAAAGAGTACTGAACTGCTACGTGATATCTGTCCTCCTTTACGGCCACCAATGTTGGACGGTCTCAAAGATGATAAAGAGATTTGAAGCAACGGAGGTATGGTACTGCAGAAGGATGCTAAGGATTCCATGGGCCGAACATGTGAGCAACGATAAGTTTTTGAAGTGTTTTCAAACAAGGAGGAAGGTAATAGACATCAGAAAGAGGCAGCTGAAATTTCTAGGACACGTAATGAGAAAGGAGGGCTTGGAGTATCTGCTGCTTAGAGGAAAAGAGAGACAAGTGGATGACGGAACAGGGTTTGGGAGAAGTAGCAAAAGGACAAAACATATTGACAGCTACAAGGGATAGGGTGAAGTGGAGAGTCATGATCGCCTACGTCCTTAAGAGTTACAGTACATAAAAGAAGAAGAATGTGAAATAGCGCCTTTAAGCGAAAATCTTCTCGTCATTTGACTTTCTCAAAATTCTCGTATTTGCTCAGTTTTGTATCCAAACGTAAAGAAACCAATTTTCTAAAGAAGTAATTGATTATTTATTTATCAATACGACTTATCGCTTCAAACGTTATGGATATTCGTTTTTTTTTTCTTATTTTATTATTTGGATACGAAACTGAGCAGATATATGAAAATTAAACTATTAATCACAATTTTTATCTGGAAAAGTTCTTTGCTGATTACTGACCACTTTTCCCTGCAAATGTCGAGAATTTTGAACAATATATATATATATATATATATATATATATATATATATATATATATATATATATATATATATACACATATATATATATATGTGTGTGTGTGTGTATGTGTGTGTGTGTGTGTTAACGCCTCCAAAACGAAACTGATGTCATTTAGTGATCATTTTTGCATTCCATCAATATTGCTGATGCTAGCCTCCAGGAATGCAAGTCCTTAATCCTTGTTGGTCTCATGTTTTACACTGACACGCAGTGGAATGTTTATAGTGAATCAATTGCTGGGTCTGCCGCTGAGGAAGGGGGTGATTTTTGTGACGTAATAAAGCAAATTTTCTCGCCAGAATCCATCGTATACATTTTAAGTCCACCATTGAATATTGCTACATCTGATCGACTTCTCTCCTGTTATATACCTCGAGATTCTTGATAAAATTCTAAGAATAATCTGCAATGTTCTACGTCTTGACCTAGCATCACAAATTCAATCACTTTCTCACCGTCCTAACGTAGCTTCTCTGTCCTCATTTATAAATATTTTCATGGCAGTTGTTCTGATGAGCTTTTCCTTCTTGGAAACACGACCGCATGAATGTAAACGTAATACTAGATTGATAATGTGGTCTCATCCTTTTACTCTTGAAATATGTAAGTGTAACTTCTGTTCTAACAGTTTTTTTCTCGCACTTCTAGCCTGGGTGAAAATGATTTTAAAAATAGAGAGATTCATTCATTCATACATTTTTTATGGTTTATCAACCTTTTGCAGGTTTTTTTAATCTAAAAAATATTTATTTAGAGTGTAAGAATTTTTTGGAGATAATAATGATGTAGTAATAACAAGTCTTAATAATTAACCCATAGCTGGGGAGAGAAGAGGTAGATTCATACATTTCCCAAGGTATTTTCACATAAGTGAATATAACGAACCCAACTCGACTCTCCAGTTGACAATTCCAAGCATTCATTACGTCATTATCAATTTTCTACCAGCACGAAGTCATAAGTCATTGTTACCGAGGGTTGACCTTGTTCAGACTGCTGATATTACTAGATAACGTGCTCTTTCCCAGAAACTGTAACTATGGTCCGTTCAGCACGATTGCGTTATAAATCACAGGTGGGCACTGTGGGTGTTGAACAATAACAAAATGTGCCTGAACAGTCGTCTGCAACGGGGATTAGCTAACCGCCGCAGTAAACTGGTATCCTCGGATTTACGTCGCTACGCCATTTACATCCATTAAATCAACAGCACACCCAAGCGGTCACCCATCTAGGGACTGACCATGCCCAGTGTTGCTTAGTTTCGGTGATTGCACCAGAACCGTTTCAATGTGATATGGCCGTAAGCCTGATAGGGTAGATAAACGAATAAAAAAATTGAAGTGACACGTTATGTTCCGAGAAGAAACTTATTCAAACTAATAATGATTTCATCTATGAAGCAAATCTTATATGTACCCTTTTTCAATAGAAAATTGTAACCAGTAGTTGCTGTATTTCTTTACCACATCTCCCCCACCACACACATATATATATATATATATATATATATATATATATATATATATATATATATAAGATTGTCACCATAGATAAAAACTTTATCAGTTTGAAGTTCCTGGCCAGGAATGGTCTTATCAGTAATGAAAAGGTTGGTTTTCCGTTTACTGGTTAATCCATCCGAGAATATTACGCCACCCAATTAACTAGATGGTTTCGAAAAATCTTAAGTGCAACTCACCATTGCATCACCTAACTTAATGCCGACTATCGTTTTCCTACAGGATACTAATCAGTCAAACACGGTGAAGTCTTTTGCTCTCTACCCTGTTTGAAGCCGAGTTGCAGTTGCATTTTGATGCTGTAGGACATAGATGTGGATATACTGATCGTCATTATGTTCAGCAGCAACTGGAGTATCGAAATGCAGCTGCTCAGGGACCGTTCTTTCGTCAGACACCTGGAAATAATTGATCACACCAGTTGATAAACTATTTCTTGTATAAAAGTGACAAAGGCTAGATGGTCTTGCTTTTTTTTTTTTTTTTTTTTTTTTTTTTGCTGTGGTTACTGTTGTATATCCTTGTCACTCGTATCTATATATAAATTTTCTCTAAATATTTTCATAGCAATTGTTTTGGTCAGTTTTCCTCATTGGTACGTCGACTTTATGGATTTAAGCCTAGTACTAGATTGTCAACTAGATCTCACTATTTTACTATTGAAATCGTTAAGTGTAACCGTAAATTCTATTGTAATATTATCTCCTCTTGCACTTCTCACATGTGGAACTCTTTCAACTGTTTTCTTTCCTCTTCAAACATTTAAAGGCAATTGCCATATTCTGTCTCCTTGAAGCCTATTCTTGTTACCGTCCTTTCTCCTCAGTAACGTTTTCTTAGTTTTCTTCATTCTCAGGCAACCTCTTATCTCTGAGTGGCTTTATCGCTTTGCATGGATTGAAATGATTTAACACCAGGACAAGCAACATGCTAAGGATACTTTGTGCCTTTTATAACCCTAAATACAACTGTACACAATAACATCGTGTACATTCTGCTTATATCTTTATTTTACTTTTTCATATAAAAACCCGCTCAAAGTATACATGTAAACTCAAAAACACTTAAACCAAATTACACTCAAAATAACATGAACAATAAGAAAACAGCTCCAGCTTACAACAATATCGCAAAACAATGTAACCTTTGACTAGAGGGAAGATAGCGATAATCAACTTTCAAGCAGGGGTGTGAGGAAAAAAGCAGGGAAAGAAGAAAAGGAAGAATAAATTGATATATTTTGCAGTTAACGTTTGATATTAATTTTAAAAAAAAATTTAAAATTTAAAATTATCAACAAAATAAAATAGGAAACAAATATGATATTAATATAAGATAAACAAGAAATAATAATTATTATTATTATTAATAACAACTAGGGAGTAAAAAAATATAATTAAAATCTAAAGTGTTAAATTGAAAATTAAAATATAAAATACCTATTTTTTAAAAAATAGTATCGAAAAAATTATAAAGAAATATCGAAAAACATTTTGTATATATATATATATATATATATATATATATATATATATATAATAAACATCCCCCAAGGGATCCAGAGAGGCGGGTGGAGAATGAGATAATTATTAGAACGGACCAACCGGAGACGAACCAAGCCTTACACCCACGGACAATGATTATGATATGCCCATGCGAGGAAAAATGCTAGGAAACACGCGGCCTAAAAATCCTTCAATTTAAAATGAAATGTCAAATGCAAATTAGCCAGATGCAGCGCACAGTAAATCCTCCTGGTGAGATTCAGGAAATACAAAACCGGGAAGCTCACCGGAGAGCCAAGTTTTTCAAAGTAGAGGCACAAGTGTCCCCCGAATTAACATCTGAGACATTTCGGGAAAAGATCAAATGGCCTGCGGTCGTCGACAAAAAAGCTTGGCATGACTTAGACATCAGCGAAATACTGAAGATAATTTCAGAGGGTTCGGTGGATACACGTTAAAGAACTATGTCGAAAATCATAGTCAGCTACGCTTCAGAGCGCTTCGGATACGAAGAAATGAAAACAAAAGGAAAAACTGTAGAAAATCGAAGGGAAAATAAAATCAAACAATGCAGAGTGGAATTAAAAGCTATCCGAAAGCAACAGAAGAAAGCAAAACCGGAAGAAAAGGGAGGGTTACAAGAGCTCCGTGACTCCATCCGTTCCAAATTGAAGTCTTTACGGAGAACAGAATGGTATAGGAATAGAAGGAAGGACAGGGCGCACAAACCATTGTCTCCAATCCATACGGTTTCTCTAAGAAATTATTAAACGATAAACGCAATGGAAGGCTAACATCGACGCCTGATGAAATAAATGACTTCCTTAAAGAGAGACATTGAGTGATCCAAATAGACAAATGCAGTTGGGAAAAAAACTCATCTCTAATCACACCGAACCTGCATGCATACCCTCTTGACTTAAAAGAACCAACATGGAAAGAAATTCAGACAATATTAAAAACAGCCATATCGGGATTTAACGGAGTCCCTTACATAGTTTATAAACGTTTCCCAATGCTGCTTCGTATGTTATGGAAGTTACTAAAAATTGTCTAAAGAAGAGGGAAGATAGCTACACAATGGAAGTGCTTAGAAGGCATATGGATCGCTAAAGAGGAAAGAGTAAGTACAGTAAATCAATTTAGGTACATCTCCCTATTGAACGTCGAATGAAAAATATTTTTTAGTATTTTAAATCGGCGCTTAAATAATAAATACATCGACACCTTTGTTCAAAAAGGAGGTGTTCCAGGCATACTGGGGTCCATGGAACACACAGGTGCCATTACGCAGCTTCTAAAAGACGTGAAAGGACATAAGGGTGATATGGCTTTCCTGTAGCTGGACCTTAAGAACGCCTGTGGCTCAATCCCACATAAGTTGGTAGAAGAATCTTTAAAACGCCATCATGTTCCCGCCCAAATTACAGAGACCATAGTGGACTATTATAATCATTTCAAAATGAGAACAGCAGCAGGAAACACAACATGGCATAGATCGGAAAGAAGCATTATAACCATCGCACCATTTCGGCTACCCTCTTTTCCTTAGTAATGAATATGCTTATAAAAGAGGCCGAAATAGAATGCAGAGATCTGGCCAACGGCAACCTCCAATAAGAGCATACATGGACGATATGACCATAACATCATCGCCTGTGATTGGCGTGAGGTGGCTACTAAAAGGTTTGGAGAAACTTATTTTATGGACGGGGATGAGTTTCAACATTGCCAAATCAAGGTCACTAGTGTTGAAAAAAGGAAAAACATTAGAGAGGGATCGTTTTAAATTGGGTAAGCGTTTTGACAATATCTTGAAGAACTCTGTCGCAATCCAGGAAACAAAGGACATCCTAGAAGTATGGTTAGATAAAGTAGACAAGTCTGGCTTACCGGGTTTGATATAAGGCATGCATTTATCCGCATGTTATTCTTCCCAAGATATTGTGGCCGTTGCCATCTATGAGTTCACTACTTCTTCTGTAGAACAGATAAAAAAAAAGATTAACGCTCGTTTACAGAGATGGCTAGGTCTACCGAAGTGTCTCAGGAGCGCTGGCCTTTACGGTAATTCTAACACTCTTCAAATCCCCTTCAAAGTCGCTAAAGTGCGAACAGTAATACAAGTTCTTCAATGATCCAAAAGTGGCTGGAACGAATATTGAAGTCTACACTGAGGGGAAATGGAAAGCGGTAAAGCAATTGAAATTGACAGAAGAGCGTCTTCGCGAAAAAGTAGTATTGGGTATTGTTGCCTGCTGGTCGAGCAGGGCTTGGTTTTTTTCCCACAGTTAGAATTGACAAAGCCGTAGCAAAAAAAAAAAAAAAAAAAAAAAAAAAAATGCCGATTCTTACTGGACGAAATTTGCGCAGAGGAAAAGGAAATGAGAGTAGTAAAGATGATTGGGGAAAAGGAAATGAGAGTAGCAAAGATGATTGGGGAAAAGGAAATGAGAGTAGCAAAGATGATTGAGGAAAAGGACATGAGAGTAGCAAAGATGATTGGGGAAAAGGAAATGAGAGTAGCAAGGATGATTGGGGAAAAGGAAATGAGAGTAGTAAAGATGATTGGGGAAAAGGAAATGAGAGTAGCAAAGATGACTGGGGAAAAGGAAATGAGAGTAGTAAAGATGATTGGGGAAAAGGAAATGAGAGTAGCAAAGATGATTGGGGAAAAGGAAATGAGAGTAGCAAAGATGATTGAGGAAAAGGACATGAGAGTAGCAAAGATGATTGGGGAAAAGGAAATGAGAGTAGCAAAGATGATTGGGGAAAAGGAAATGAGAGTAGCAAGGATGATTGGGGAAAAGGAAATGAGAGTAGTAAAGATGATTGGGGAAAAGGAAATGAGAGTAGCAAAGATGATTGGGGAAAAGGAAATGAGAGTAGCAAAGATGATTGAGGAAAAGGACATGAGAGTAGTAAAGATGATTGGGGAAAAGGAAATGAGAGTAGCAAAGATGATTGGGGAAAAGGAAATGAGAGTAGTAAAGATGATTGGGGAAAAAGAAATGAGAGTAGCAAAGATGATTGGGGAAAAGGAAATGAGAGTAGCAAAGATGATTGAGGAAAAGGACATGAGAGTAGCAAAGATGATTGGGGAAAAGGAAATGAGAGTAGCAAGGATGATTGGGGAAAAGGAAATGAGAGTAGTAAAGATGATTGGGGAAAAGGAAATGAGAGTAGCAAAGATGACTGGGGAAAAGGAAATGAGAGTAGTAAAGATGATTGGGGAAAAGGAAATGAGAGTAGTAAAGATGATTGGGGAAAAGGAAATGAGAGTAGTAAAGATGATTGGGGAAAAGGACATGAGAGTAGCAAAGATGATTGGGTTAAAAGACAACAAGGAGTGTGGACAAAAATGGGAAACAATGATTCATAGGAAAGTTAGATTGTCTGAACTATGGCGTAACAAAATAGACATGAACTTTCTAATCCGATCAGTATACGACCTTCTCCCAAGCCCTGTTAACCTACAGCTATGGACTAAATTGAAATCCCCCGTATGTCCCTTATGTGGTCAAATAAGCTCATTAAAGCACATACTTAGTAGGTGCAAATCAGTGCTGGCTGATGGTAGGTAAAGATGGCACCATGATCAAATATTAAAAGACATAGTAGAAGTCGTTAGTACAGCCATCCGTACAAACACCTTGAATTCAAACAGGAATGTTATAAATTTTATTAAAGCTGGCGTGAAACCGAACCAAAAGAAAATGATTACTCCCAATTGTCTATCATGTGCAACACACTGGGAACTTAGAGTGGATATAGGTAAAAGATTAAATTTCCCGGATCGCATTTCCAAGACCCTATTGCGTTCAGACTTAGTCCTCTTTTCAAATAAACTAAAGGAAATCATTATGTGGGAATTAACAGCGAATGAACGGAAAAAAACTAAAATACGACGAATTACTGGAAGCAATAGATGGAAGGCAAGCTGCAAGCCAATTGAAGTAGGCACAAGGTTTCTTGTAGCAAAATAACGAGTCAGCGCCCTTAAGAGATATTGGGATAGTGGGGGAAAAGAAAAACAAAAAAACAAAAAAAACGAAAGGCTATCCAAGCCATGACTGAGACATCAGAAGAAACAGCTAAATGGTTTATGACTAAAGCGAACCATAAAAAAGTCCAAGTTCGAGATAAGATGAAAACCATGTTTTTTCTTTTACGTAAATTCTTTATTTTACGCATAGTGTAATTTTTCAAATGTTAAATTGTATATTATTCAAATGTAAATAGTATAATGATATGTCACAGCTTATAACTAATTATAAATACTGTTGTAAATGATATATATGAACCTCCACAATTTACCCCCTCGGGAAGGGGGAAGGAAAGAATAAATGAAAGCGTTTTTTATTTGTTTTTTTGTTTTTTTAACAATTCTCGCGTTAAAATTTCGGAACTTTAACTTATTTATTTATCTATTCTATCTTCATTCATTACCATTATTCTATTTATTTATTTTTTCTTGTTATTTAATTTTGAAACAGGTATTTCGCATATTAACTAACTTTAGCATCTAGAATAAATGTATAACGTCGTTATGTTCAAAAGGGGTCTATTTTTGATAGTCTTTCACCCCATTTTTCTTCTTTATTGCTTAATAGAAATCTTTTGATTTTCCTTTTTTTTTTTTAACCAACTATTGGACTATATGTGAATTATAATTAATTGTGACTTTGTTAGCAATATTACTCACTCCTCTTTCCGTTTTAGTTTTTTTTTTTCGTAACTGTCTAAAAACGTAAATTTAATTTTAATTATTAATCTCACATGTTAATTTACCACGTTAATCGATAATTTTAAACGAATTTTCTAAGTTTACTCATTGAACATGATTTAAACGATATTTATTTACATATTTATTTTTGTTTTAACACTCTGCATAAGTCATAATCTATTCATTTTAATTGTAATAACAATGTAAATTTTTAGTTATTTTATGGTTGAATTTTTTTTAATTAATAACAGTAACTATTATCTGGCGAGATGAAACTTGATGGGGGATGTGGGAAGGGAAAAAAAGATAAAAAAACGGAAAACATACAATTGCCTTCCGAGTAACCGATGGTAGGGTATCCACACACACAAAAAAAAAAAATCCCCCGTAAACAATTTAAAAGGATTGTGATTGGCTGTTAGTCATCTTCCAATCAAATGCGCGATAGCGGGTTATGGTTTGCCTAAGTCAGTGTCTGCAGGCTGTTAATTTAGCATGGGGCGGATCAGAGACTGATCAGCTCTCTGATGGGGTCGACTTGGCGAAGGGGAGTATGATGTTTGAAAGACCCGAAACTGCCCAGTGATTCAAATCAGAACATCACTGACGACGTCCTCTAGCGCTAAAGAACGTATATTCAAAGTATAAAACAAATCGGTTCGCTAAAATTGCAAGTGCATTTCGGAAGATCGCCACCGCCTATGGAATGAGAAATGTATGAAATTAGACACCAAAAATAGGCGTTTATAAAGCAGCCGTTTTAACCACACTGTTGTCCTACTCAGAATTGAGGACCTCATATAGGTCCCATATCAATCAGCTGGTTGTCTTCCACAAAAGTTGTCTCCGCGCAATCTGTGGCTATACTTTTGACAATAGGGTGTCCAATGTTGATCTTCTCGCAAAATGCAACATTGGAGGAATTGAGTCTTTCCTGTTTCAGTAACACCTTCTCTGGCCTGGTCATGTTGCACGAATACAAAATACCTCATGTATAGCCAGCTTGACAAGTAGACAAGAGAATGTTGTACGACCGTAGATCAGGTATAAAAACAAGCTAAAGACTAACCTCTCAGATGTCAATGTCCCTCATACTAACTTCAAGCGTTTTACCCTGGATCGAAATAACTGGAGATAATTATGTCATAGTTGTATTAGAAATTTTGAAATCAGTCGTATTGACAGCGAAAGATAATCGGCAAAAAATGTCAGCAAATATTACTCTGGCTACATTCCGAGATCCTCGCTGTTGCATAATATGTGGACTTATATGTAGGTCACTAGCGGGACTGAAGTGTCACATACGACACAAACATAAAAACTGAAGGAGGTTGTATCTTCATACGTCGAAACCGACAGGAGAGTCCATAACACACATACACACAGACACATAGAAACACACGTGTGTATGTTTAGAGAGAGAAAGAGAGAGAGAGAGAGTGATAGAGAGAAAGAGAAGGATTAAAGTTGATTATTGAAAAAACTGAAGTTATAGAAATGAACCAAACAAAATCAAACTATTTGTAAATAAGTGTATATATGTTTTGAAGTATCAAAGATGAGATGGTGAAGGACGGTGATCTTTCGGTGTTTATTTTAGTAGTAATGCCGCATTAAGCCTTTTCGTTGCTGTTTTTTTGTTTTTTTTGCTTCCTGTGAGCTCCGCAAAGATTCTGTACAGAAGGAACTGCACTCGTATAAATTGGAAATCTAATTAGTGTGTTGATGGAAGTAGTGATGGAAGAACGTGTTCAAGATACATTCACCTTTGCTTCCCATCGTTCACTTTGCTTCCTTTTTCTCTTTTTCGTCAGTATCTATTTTGTTTCCTTTCATATATATTTCTTCCTGCTTTCAGTTTTATATCTCGCTTCACTTTTCAACTAACCGCCACCATTTCTAAAACAAAAACCACTCTCTCTATCTTTTTGATTTTATTACCCTTTTTCTTATAGTTTCTTTTTCTTCTGTTATTTTCTTTTTATCTTTCTACCTATATCTTTCTCTTTATTAATTACTTGTCCCTCTTTCCTTTCTGTTATTTTCTTTTCTTTCCGTGTTCTTTCACAAATTTGTTATTCTTCTCGGTTTTTCCTATTTATTTGTCGCCATTGCTTCTTTTCTTCACTTTACTACTTTTCGTTATTTTTTGTCTTCGTTGCCTCATTATCTGGTTTTTTTTTTTTTTTTTTTTCTATTTATATTTCCTTGCAATTTTCATTCGGTTTTCTAAACCGCGTTCGGTTCTACTAAGTTACGATGCTTCCTTTCCCCGCCATCGTTATACACTTCCTTTCTTTGCCCGACACCTGATCGTCGTGATATAATGCTGACGAAAGAGATAATAGAGGCAGTCGTCGGCAGAAACATTCAGAGGAATTGCATAATTACTAGCCGCTTTCATAATCACTTCCGCTCTCTTAAAAGAGACCATCCCGTGCAAAGGTGCTTTCCATTACAAACTATTTCTTCGCCAATTTAACCAAACGATTCGCCGTAACATGAAACTGAATTTCCAGAATTCTTCTAAGGGGAAAGTTCAGCCCTTCATGCGTAATAGTGTCTCACCTACAATTTTGTCCGTCAAATACAATTAACTAAATTTTGTGTGTACACAAAACACAATCAACATACAGGGTGTCCCTAAAATCTGGACACACAGGAAATCTCATTAACTCCACAGATTAAACATGGTTTTATTGAAAGAAGAAAGAATTGACTTTTTTTTTCTGGTGTTGTGCTAAAGGAGAAGCTATACTCAATGAAAATCACAGATGCAACACACTTTATTGAACGTATAAAGAGTGAATGTGCTAAAATTGGCGGCAACATGGAGTTATTGCATCGAGATCCCTTAGATCTTGAAATGCGCATCAATTTTTGCATCACAAATGATGGAAATCATACTGAATATGTTATTTGTTAATATTCCAATTCAATAAAATGTTGTTGAAAATTTAATTTCTTGAAAATATGAATTTTTGCCTATGTGTCCATATTTTAGGGAGACCCTGTATATTACACTAATATCGAACCCTTTATTTCGCTCGTTGGGGTAGACTGTTCTAGTTCCACATGCCATGTCCAATGAATGTCTGTTATCAGTTATCTCCTGTTAATTCCCCTTTCGAAGTTCTCCACAGCCTTAACCAGGTATTGAACTCACACTCTTTTGGGTCCTGTCACTGGATCTAACTAACGCCTTTATCCACTGTGCCATGTGTCCTTGAGGAAACAGGGCACAGTTCGACATTCCAGCCACCTGAAGAAGACCGGAGCGTACAACGGCCGAAACGTTGTGATAAATATAGCAACAAAGATGAGGACAATAGTCCGAATAATGTAAATAGTGTACATAATACCTCGTCTCAGAAATATAGTCAGACCCTGTATATTAATCTTCACACTTTGAAATCTGTTTTTCCTTTGGAAATTAATATTTTAAATTAACTATAATGAAAGTTTTCAGTAAGAGATTATTTCAAATACAAATATTTCAGAAATTGATAAAGCTTACAGAATGAATAGAGAAAAAAGGATATGTAATAGAAAGATTGAAATAATTTTTAAAAAAATGTAAAATATCAATTCAATAAAGGATTATATTAAAGCTGTATGTCTTAATGTTTTTCAGTAATCCATCGATTTGGAAAGAAAAAAGGCAAAAAAAAAATAAAGAACAAATACAAAAGAAAGATAGAAAGAAAGATAGAAAGAAACAAAGAAAGAAAAAATAAATGAAGAAAAAACAGTAAAGGAAAAGAAAGGAATGAAAAAAGACAAAAAAAGAAAGAAAAAGAAAGAAAGAAAACAAATGAAGAAAGAAAAAGAAAAGAAAACGAAATAAAGCAAAAAGAATAAAGAAAGAAAAAGAAAGAATGAAAACAAATGAAGAAAAGATAAAGTTTTTTGGTCTTGTTTAGCGGAATATCAACATTCCAACAGGTTATTAAATGCCGAAATCGACTGCACTGAATTATACGTTCTGCATTAGAAGGGATGTGATGTGATGGAAATAGTGAATTCTAGAATTGAGACGCCAAGAAGACATTCCTATTTTTCTACTCTGGTTGTTTATATTAATTGGCTTCGATCCGCCTCATATCATTGGTCTTGTACCAAGCTAAGCTTGTTATGAAAAATACGATTAACAGTCTGGAAGCTGTCTCTAAAACAATGGCTACAGTATAGTCAGAATGCAAAAGTTTATTTTCTTCTTGAACCAGATTTTGTGGCCTCCATCTACAAATTAAAGAGTTCCTTGTTTAATGAATTTTCAATTCCTCATCCATAGAAAATCAGGCTGATAATTTCGAAATAAAAATGCCGTCTTTAGACAGTTCCTAATATATTGTTATTAACAGAGAAAGTGCTCAGACAAACAACATTCACTGGTTCCGTCAGTTCAGACCTTCACGCCAAGGATACACCGTGCCTTTTACATTGTAGCAAACCTGTCACATTCCCTCCGTATTCCATTGGTGAGAATCAAGTTCCACTCGATCAACATGCCCTATGGAACCAACTCCGAAAATGATGTTTTCCCGATCACTACAATCTTAACTTTTTAAGTCTAGAGTTAATCGTTATCTTCTCCTCTTACTCCCACAAATTGCCTCCCAATGTAACCCACTAACCTCGTATGGCTCCCAAGCCATGTATAAAGTGAAACTTATTGTAAAAAAAACAAAACAAAACAAAACAAAAAACAAAGCCTAGGTTAGTTTTGGGATTTAAATACTAAGCTCAACTTAATTTTATACAAGTCTATAAATATAGGGTACACAGTGAGGAG
The DNA here is from genome assembly GCA_963932145.1 of Acanthosepion lycidas. Classification (NCBI taxonomy): domain Eukaryota; kingdom Metazoa; phylum Mollusca; class Cephalopoda; order Sepiida; family Sepiidae; genus Acanthosepion; species Acanthosepion lycidas. The sequence goes on from OZ010591.1 coordinate 47,358,753, forward strand.
CAAACTCATTTCTCTGTAATAATGTTAAAACACTATTTCGTTAATTATTATTCAACACCCAAGTGTCCAGTTATTCCCGAAAATTAGTTAAATTTGGGATAAAGCCACAGGTATTGAGTACCCAGTGAGGATCGAATTCGTTACTAATCTTCGTTAACCATTACCTGACATAGTGACCCTTATTTAATTAGATTGGTTGATTTCTTTACATGTCATCCCTTTCTGATTTTATTTAATGTTGAATGTTAGGATGAGACACTCACTGAGAATCAAACTCACTACACAGTAGTTATGGTCAACCATATCAGTCTCGTTAGCCATTACCCAACACATTTAATCAGGTTGGTTAATTCTGTTACATGTCAACACTTGTGATCTTTAAAACTCACTACTCAGTATTAATGGCCAACCAAACCATCAAGTTAACTATTGTCAATTGTCAATCATAGAGAACCTACATTTGAAGACATTATGTAATCAGCTGGTACAAAGAGAACTATTCAAAATGGCTCTACACGTAATGTAATTCTGAAGATCTTATGATTCATTCTAACGCTACATAGATGTACATATATGTATGTGTCTATCATTTATATACAAGTATGAATAGATTTATATATATATATATATATATATATATATATATATATATATATATATATATGAGTTCTTTGTAGTATCTAGTTGCAGTGTTGTTGTGATCATTCATGTAGAACTATTCAGAGGAACAATAAAATTTTTATTTCAAACTGGCCTTCAGGCTTTTTCTGTGTAAAAGGCAATTTATAATCATACAGCCTTTCCTATGAAAGAGATAACATTACGAAAATATATAACTAACGTTTATCTTGTGATAAATATCTACAATCAACGGTTTTGCTATACATCTGTACGTGGATACACGAAAGGGCGAGATAGTGCCTAACAAAACCTTCTTTGTCAAAGTCAGGATTTCCATATTTATACAGGCAAAGTATAAAAAAAAAACAACTGAAAATTGTGACTATTTTTACGGTTTAGAGCCTTGCACTACTTACCGTTGTATTATGAATGTAAATAAAAATTGCAAGATGCAGTATGTGAACCTCGAGTTTATACTTTTACCAATTTTAATCGGTGAATTTTGTTGTTAAAGCTGCCGACTCGTTTCATATCCACAACCTTCACTCATACGCCTTTCAGATGAATTTATAATAATATATTATATATATATATATATATATATATATATATATATATATATATATATATAGATAGATAGATAGATAGATAGATAGATAGATCCATGATATCATCTGGTACTAAAATATGGATAATAAAAAGACTAAAAACAAACCCCGAACCTACAAGCTTAGTAATAATTTACTAAAAACGTAGTAGTAATTTTCTAAAAAAAGCTTACAACCGTTGCATTATCAATATCAATGTTTCTTTTTATATTTATATATAAACAAAAGTTCAAACTAAACCGGTTACACCACCAAGCTTTTCAGACGACGAAGATGGTTAAACCTCCAGCAGGCAGCTTCAAAATGGAGTACTGTTGTTATATTTGGGCGGGATAGATTCCAAAAGTGTCTCTGAGACCTTGTGGGTGACGAATTATTCTCCACCCTGCAACCTCTTTCCCACAAGCGGGATGTGGCAAGCCTTTTGCTGCACTATTGCTACTTTCCAAGGAAACTGATCGGAAGAACTACATTCCCTGGTCTCTCCAGACCAAACCTTTACAGCAAGTTCACGCCATGCAACTTACATAGTAGGAAACAACATACATTCCTTCCGTATTCCATCGGTTCGAAGTAAGGTCCTCTCGAACAAATTCTTCCCGAAAAACACTGCTCTGTGGAACCGACTCCCCAGAGGATGTTTCCCCGATCACTACAATCTTAACCTATTCAAGGCTAGGTTTAACCATTATCTTCCACTACTATCTGCGCAAATTGCCTGCTAACGTAGCCCTATACCTCGAGTGCTCCGCCCCCACCACAACGGATTTGTACAGAGTGAACCTTACTGTAAAAAAAGGATTAAAACAAGACCTCTAAAAGAGCGGATAAACTGGGCTGAACGACTATCTAGCACAATGGGACAGACTGGACTATGTATGAAACCAGTGCGATGGTGACAGGGCATCATTGCGTGGAGGGATTCTGCTATTGATATCAACGGCCAGAGTGGAGGATTTCGCCGAAGGAATCAACGGCCACGTTTCCGTGTCCAAGGCGAACCTTTGGGACATCAGCAGTAGTTTGAACTGAAGAAGAATTGACTCCGACAGGTCTATTTGCCGAAGATACACAACACATGAATTCCCCCCCACACACCATATATTTGGCGGTAACTGGTCAGGTGGTCAGCTGATCACCCCCAAGCATAGGATTGATGAGATGATGCAAAACAATGGATTATACTTGATCCTTGAAAGTTTGTTAAATAGTTAATGCAATCTCATAATCTTCAGAGTAGCGAGAGTATTTAACAATCATTTATTCCTCTCATTTTTTTTTTACTTTTTAGAGGGAAAATATTTTTTGAGAAATTCTTCAAAGATTTCAGTGTAAGTACACTACAGTTCAATTTTTTTTAATTTTTTTAAATTGGTCCAAAATGTAGTAGTTTTGTACTTTAAATAAGAAAAAATTATTATACATGGTTAAAAAGTGAGACATGATATTTTTAAAAATGTTATTATTACAAAAATGCAATTTATGATTAAATTTTGCTCTCGTCAAAATATCCTCGTTTAGCCTTGATTACCGCAGCACAAATCTTTGGCATTTGTTGCAAAAGTTTTTCAAACTAAAACTTTGATAATTGATTCCATTCTTTTTTTCAATGACTCTAAGAGTTCATTTTTTTTCTCTTTAGTCTCTTATGTCATGTTTATCCAATGCTAATTCGAGAGATTTGCTTTAAAGTCAGAGCATTTGACCCTGTGGCTGGATATGAAAAAGTTAGATTTTCCCAAGTAAATTGTCAATTGCACTCAAAGGATTCAGTATGAAGTCTTTTCATTTTCTAAGATGACTTCCATTAAACAAATGCTTGACACATTTTAAATATTTATATTGTGTTACAACAGTAGAGGTGTTTAAACTCGAAATACTTAAGTTAGACGTCACTGGAAAATCAATCAGGTTATGTCAAAATAAGAATATATAGCGATAATGTGAGGATGATAAATTTGTCCATTAACATTTCTTAAATATATCAGGTAAATCAATATTTCCGCAGCTTAATGATGAAAGATCCTTTATTTTACCCATTCCACATTTATCTTTCAATATAATATTATTATCCTTTGTCAATGCCCTTATTTTTTTAATCAATTTGCACTCCGAGCAAGGCCATAATGCCACTGTTTTAGTGGCATTATCTTAGTGGCAAGGGGTTACTGGAAGTGAAAGAGAATGAGAAGATTTTAAAAGGAAAGGGAAATCCAACAATAGACAAGAAGAAGAACCTGTGCAAAAGACCGGAGAAGAGTTTGAAACGGTCGAAAGAAATGTTATCAACAGAACCATGTGCTTAAATGCATTGTAATATGTTGTGATTGGGTTGAAATGTAATTTTGTTGAGTGTGGGTTGCTTTGTTTCTTTTTCTCACGTGGTCATGTACGACGCCATAGAACCGCATTACGATTTTACGACCTGCAACTGCTATTCCGCGACCGTTATTGTCGTATAGTAAACTTCTATGTAAACATAACAGAATGTCATCTTTGATGGTGACTATCGCTGTTGAAATATCAATATAAATACTCTGATGATGGCTCATGTAAACTGAAAGCTTAGATCGAGGAACAGCATAATAAAAATATCTAAATGTAGGACAGTTTTTGTCTTTATTTTCGGCTTTGAGTAGACTTCGCATTTTTTTTCTTAACTAGTTAAATTGACATATACTGGCTTGGTTTACCGAAAGTTTTAAAGGCAATATGCCTTTTTAGTCAGATTTTCAATCTATAGGCCGGGGTATGTAGATTGTCACCGTTCAGATGTATAGTCAAACACGTGTACCCATTAAATATAACGTTTACAACAATATGAAATATTTAAAGACGAATTTTCATCGAAGTTTAAAATCTAGTAAAAACGTTTTTAAATATACTCAAAAGCTTTCGATTTTCACGAGCCTATTAGCATAACGGTTTTACGGTATGAAAATTGATTGTCAGATGCTTCTCTCTCTCTCTCTCTCTCTCTCTCTCTCTGTTCGTATATGTGCATGATAATATAATGAAGAAAAGAAAGAGAAACATAGGAAGAAATTGCAGTCGGTAGTTGGAGGAGAAATTGAAAACTATAGAATTCAAAAACGTTGCACTATCCGTTTTAACAGAAGATGGAAAGTTAAACATTAAATTCGAAGGCGCGTTTGGATAATGAAAGATGCCTGTCAAAAGTTAAGCAAAGTATTAAAAAACAGAAAAAAATGATTAGAAACAAAGAAAAGACGACTGAAATGTTTTGTAATGTCAGTCCTCCTATGTGGCAGTGAATTCTGCACAATCTCCTCACAAATGAAGAAAAGACTTGAATCAACAAAAATGTGGTTCTACAGAAAGATGCTGGAGTACACTATGGATTGAACATGTGAGCGACGGTGAAAATTTAAAGAAAATGAGAACAAAAAAAAACACACTTATACCTAATATAAGAAAGAAACAGTCGAAATTTCTAGGGAATTATTTTATGGGCTGTATTTTTTCATAATGACCGCTTGGTTATTATTTTTTTATTCAAAAATAAGCAAGCGGCCATTATGAAAAATTACTGTCCATAAAATGATTTTTAAATGAATAATTTTTAAGTGGATATTAATAAAAAAATTAAAGAAACCATTTTAAACTATTTTAAATTGAATATTAATATTTATTACGAAAATAAATACACAAATTATGCATATATATATATATATATATATATATATATATATTGAGGAGGCACGGTGGATAATGAGAAAACGGACTGAGAAATAGGTGAACCGAATTCGATTCCAGTCGGATCCATTACATTCACGTACCCTTGGGAAAGGTATTAATCATCTTCTCTCGCAATCGGAAAGGGTAAAATAACAGGACAGACTGTCTTCTATAGCCTTGGGTGGCAACCGACTGGTATGGGAGAAGGAAACTATCAATTCAAAATTGGCGTAGAGAGGCTTGGGCTCCGTCAGTCTATCTTGCCCCGAAACACCACTTCTACTCCGGTTGTAGTACATGTACTGCACCTACGACCTTGATAGGTCACGGCATTGGTGATCGCGCGTTCGAACTATATATATATATATATATATATATATATATATATATATATATATATATATATGACAAAAGTAAGTATAGGAGAAAATGAACTTGAACATCGAATAGATTGTATTAGAAGCCACTTTGCCCAACACCGCAAATTGTATACGAAACCAAGACGTCAACCTGAAAACTCGTCATGATCTTAAATAGCCTCTTCATATGGATGGAATACATGGCTCCAAACTGATTTAGAAATATCTAAAAAACGGATAATATTACCTATTACCATATATATACACACACACACACATATATATATATATATATATATATATATATATATATATATATATATATATATATATATATATATATATATATATATATATGGTAATATTATCCATTTTCCTACAAGGAATATTTCGCATTCATTCACCGAGTTGCCAGTACTGCTTAGGTTAAAAATTATAAAATCTTTCTCTTATAAAAAATTTTCCGAAAAATAGGTTTATCAATTCTCGTCGCTGTTATCGCTCTTTCCAGTATTGATGGGGGTTTTCTCCCTAACCTTTTATTTGAAGTAGTGTGGAATGTTAACATCTTGATTATGCCATTATTTTCTCTGCGAGTTCTATGTGCAATCCATTTTAGTTGTTGCCAATGTTGAAAGTCCACAAGTGATGCGGTTTCTGTTATTTAGTACAGTTCTTCACTAGTGCTAAGTCCACAAGGTTCAAAGTCCACAAGGTTCAAAGTGGGATAACCTTTACCAATACTATCAGGTTTCCCTCACTCAAAGCCTTTTTCACCTTTCATTTTAGGGAGGAGTTCTAGACAGGTGACAGTTTAGATATTTCTAAATCGGTTAGGAGCCTTGTATTCCATCCATACAACCTATTCTATGTTCAACTTCATTTTCTCCTATACTTACTTTTGTCATGAGTAATCCGTATACCGATGTATCTCAAGTGTTTATTATTTACTAATTGTACATCTTGAAATTTTATGATACTTTCAGGTTAGGTGTCATTACTGCTTTCATTCCAATTCCAGATCATAGTTTTTGATTTGGAAAGGTTTATCCTGCAGTCCCATTTCTTGGCGCACATGATGATTTTCTGTTCAAGAACATTCTTATTCCAACTACGAATACCTATGTCATCAGTATACTCCAGACATATTCAATCATCAGTAGATTGGCAGGATCGTTGTCTTTCATTGGTGGATTCATTCGGGATGCAGTATCGATTACTTAAATGATGAGTGCTCATCTCATCTGTGTTTATAAATACACAGGGTACACTGTAGGATTGTTTCTATATACATAGGGCATATATATATATATATATATATATATATATATATATATATATATAAAGACAAAAACATATAACTGATTGATTTGTATTTTCTCATCTATCTGTCTCTATTTCTGAGATGAAGTATTGTAACTATTTGCACAATTTACATCGATCGAATTGTTCTCATCTTTATTGCCATATTCACGACATTTCGGTAGTTGTACGCTCCTCCAACCTTCTTCAGGTGATATACGTTGTTCTAATTCCGCGTAGCATGCCCTTTTTTTGGGGGGGGGGATACGACAGTTTCAATTAATTTCTTTTAGTAAATCAACTCACTGAGGCCAGGTATTGAACTCACAACTATTTGGGCCAAGTCATTCTTTGGATTACTCAAAAAATGATTTTATCAATTGTGCCATGTGTCCTTGGGGCATGGCTTTGGCATTAGAAACACTCGGTCTCCAGACTAAATAAAGTGTTCTGTTCGAAATTCCGGTGTATATCAGATGTATAATCGAGGCGTACAATGGTTAAAATGTCGTGAATATGGCAATAAAGATGAGAACAACAGTTCGAATGATGTAAATAGTGTAAATAGCTCTTATCTGTGTTTAAACATTTTTAAGCGTTTGTTAATTTGTTCGTTAAGAAAAGACAGCCTGGTTGGTAATTAGATGGGGGAGCGCTTGGGACAACTGAGTCCTGTAAGAGACCTCTGTTTATCTGAAATGTTTCGACTTTAAATAACCCACATGTGGAGGGTGCAATTGCTGATGGTAATAATAAGATTCTAATATTATAGATGTTATAAATAGTATCATTGTATGTAGTAAGTATGGGGCGCCCAGTGAGGATCGATCTCACTACACTGTGGTAATTCTTCAAGTGAGACAAGCTTGCTAATAATTACACTATGTCGATATGTCAAATGATTGTCAAAGCGTACCTTAGATGTGGCACAAGGCCGAAAGTGTGGAGCCACCCATTGAACAACGAACTCACTACTCTGTCGTCATTCATCTTACGAAAAATGATTTTCTAAGCGTAGCTTAGATGTGGCACAAGGCCAAAAATATCGGGTGTCCAGTGAGGATAAAACTCGCTAATAAGTCATAATTGATCAAGCGAGGCAACTTAGCTAACCATTACACCACGTCGATCTGCCCTGGTATGATGGTATGCATGACCTTGTGTAATCGTTGGTCTGTTCGTAGATCCTGGTAAGGAAACACATTCACTAATATTTGTAGTTTATCTTGAATTTCATTTCTAAACAAGTGCGCGTCATTACAAGTAAACGTAAAACAAAAGCTGAATGTGCATGGGCGAAAGGGAGAGAGAGAGACGATGACGGATGACGGATGACGAAAGAGAAAATTACTTTTGCCGTTCCCCCCAGTTTTCCTTTTGCTAAGCACATCCATCATTCGAATGATGGAACACCAACATGAAACTGCGCTCTGATAACTTTAGTTGGTCAGCCATCTTGTATAAACAATCATCTTTACGCGCGTTCTTTGATGGACGTTCGTAACTTACGACTGGCGTTGATTCTGTTTGTGTGATTTGAATGCGGCAAATGGAAGGACTGCAGCTGATAGATCGCGCTACCCTATAAAACTACTGTCGTCCACATCGACAAAATGTCATTTGATAAAAGACTGAATAGGCTGAAAGCAGATTGTGATGAATATAACTTGTCCAAAATATAAAAAAAAACTTGACTATCTTTTCTAAAATTTTCAAGGATCTGAAGAGAGTCACGCTCGCCATGTCCCGAACAGATATGGTATTATAAAAAAGAATTCAATAAAACGCTTATTTATTTTTGATGAAACGTGTATACATACATACATACATACATACATATATATATATATATATATATATATATATATATATATATATATATGAGTGTGTGTTTCCTTCTCTTCCTCCCCTAGCTGTGGGTAAATAGCAGGAGAGACTGGGCTCTATAGCTTTGGTTGGCAACCAATCTGCTAAAAGGACAGCTCTGTATTCACAGCCACCTACTGCTTTGTAGATCCTTCCTCTTTAGGCAAATGCTGGAAGAAGGTAACTTCAAAATCAAATCTACCTCGAATGTCGTCTCGAAGAAAGGAACCGCCCCACTTACTTCGAGCCGCGACAGAAGTTAATAGACGCCTCAGGCATAATGCAATGTTACGAATACATAGGATGCGACACAGCACGGCGCCGTGGACTTTTCTGATATTAGACCATTCTACTAACTCGAAAATCTACTGATTTTCATTTCATGTACCAATGCCAGTCTTTCGTAATGCTTTTGATCAGTTTCTCAACATAAGTATCGCGACCAACGATTATATGCTAAAAAGATATTATTTTACCTAGGTTTCATTTTCTTTTACAATGATGTTTTACCGTTACAAGACAGGTTAGCCACTCGAAGTAGAGGGCTACAAAGTAAGAGGAACAGTTTAGGGGGATACGTGGGGAAGATAACGGTTAATTTTACACTTGAACAGGTTAAAATTATAGTGATTGGTAAAACACCCTCTTAGAAGTTGATTCTACAGAGCAACGGTTCGCGGGAAGAAGCTACCCGAGTGAAACTTACGTCTCACCAATGGAAGACAAAGGGATTAAGGATGGTTCGCTACAATGGGCCAGCCATGGCCGGTGATGCTATATTGCCATTTTACCCATAGCTGTGGAAGGAGGAATAGACAGTTTCCAAGAGCATTTGTGCAAAAGTGAACGCAGTAGAATTTCAACTAGATTCACTGAATCTGTTTTCGGCGGTGGTAACTGCTACCCTACCGGCGAATCCATGACCCCCAAATTAATCTTATTTTACCAATGTTAAAAAAAATGAATCATAAATCTCATTTCAGGGTGTATTATTTTCCTTTTTTTTTTGTATTAAAGGCATCCATACATTTTGTAAGTATTTCTTATTAATACAAACCAAATTTTTAGGTCATTTACATAAGTGCATTTAACGAACCCGACTAGAATTTGAACTTGTCTTTCCGAATTCTTATTCCGTACCGTTATAACAATCCTTTTAAGTCAATTTAATGACCTAAGTTTCTTAAGAGTCTCGTCTCCAGTCCAGCTGTAAATCAATTTAACGACCAGGATTTTTCAGGATTCCTGTCTCCAGCATGCCTTTGAATTGGCAAACATAAAATTTCGTCAGTGATTTTAGATATCATAAAAATCCTTTGAAAATCTGACCGCCCAAAAGATGAATGAGTGGTCTCCTTTTCTGGAACACAAGTGGACGCATAGGGATGGTGGGACCCAAGCCGGTATCTATATAAGCAGAGAGAGTCAAGAATAACGGTCAGTGAGGAAGGGACCGTCAGTCAGTCAGGAGCAGTCAGTGAGGAAGTGACCAGTGACCGTTAGTGAGTCAGCAGTCGCCGAGATCATGGGCAGTGAATGTAAGTTCCTTTTTCCGTAGTCTGAAGTTAGTAAGATAGCAGTTTACCTTCTTGAAGCCGAGAGTCGGGTGTATACGCAAAAACAGCCGACCTTGTGTGTCATTACAGCTTGTGTAGCAACGGGCAGAAGACATCGTCACACCGTTATCCATTATCCTCACATCGAAGCTTACATCACCTGATATTCCCAAGCATCTAGGTTTTATATTCAATGTTTAAAATTCACCCATTCTTTCAATTTAGAAATTAACAGTAACTGAGTAAATAAAGTCTGTGAAAATCTATGAGGAAACAAAAACTGCCTTATTCTCATTTTTATATTTGCCTCTAAAGAAAGGCATCAGAATTTGAACATTAATTATTTCTATCCAAAATATTATCCCTTATATTAAGCGTTCGAATTTTGTCTAATCATTTTGAAAATAAATCTGAAAGCATCAAACAAATAGGATACAGAAACAAAACAAAACAAAAAAATACTTGAATAATTTTACTGAGAACAGCAAATTATTTCCTAGGCTTTTAATTTTAAAACTGTTAACATCAAAATATAAAATCAATTAACATCTAGACGAAATATCTGTTAACATCAATATATAAAATGTGTTATCATTAAAATGCACGATCAACTAACATCAAGATGTAAGCACTGTTAACATCAATATATATGAGCTATTAAGATCAAGATGTAGGATTTAATAACATCAACATTTAAGATCTGTTAAATTAAATGTAAGATCTATTCGCATCAATATGACACACCTGTTAAAATTAAGATATAACTTTTGTTAATATCATGAAGTAAGATCTAATAACATCAAGATGCAAGGTTTTTTTTTTAATATCAGGATGCAAGATCTATTATCATCAAGATTTAGGGTCCTTTAACCTCAAGGAAAACCGGAAAAATACGATATCTGGTAACATCAAGATCTGTTAACATCAATATGTAAGATATTTTAACATCCATATACAATATCTGTTATCATTAAAAAGTAAGATCTATTAACATCAATATATAAAATCTGTTAACATCAATATACAAGATCTGTTAGCATTAAGATGTGCAATCTACTCAACGTTGTATTAAAAAATTGTTGTTTATTAACAATATTTGCAGATCCTGTATATTCATTTTAGCAGAACCTACATCTTGATGTTAACAGATCTTACATATTGATGTTAACAGATTTTGTTTATATTAACAAATCGTTATATGAAAAATCAGTTATATTAACAAATTGTTGTTTACTAAGAGCAATTTGTTAATATAACCTTAACGATTTATTAGTATAATGATGTAAGATCTATTCATGTCAATGCATAAGATCTGTTAACATCAGAATGAAAAATGTTTAAACATCAAGATGTAATTCCTGTTAAAATTAATATACAAGATCTGATTATATCAAGATGTTAAATCTGTTAACATAAATATACATTTAGATCTGTCAACACCAAGATACAAGATCTGACAACATCAAAATATAAGATTTGTTAATATTATGATACATGATCTCTTAACATCAAGATGTATGACCTGTTCACATGAAGATGCTAGATCTGTTCACATCAATATATAAGTTCTGTTCTAACCCAGATTTAGGATCTACTAACATCATTATGGAAGATCTATTAATATATTGATGTAAGATCTAATAACATCAAGATGTAAGATATGTTAATATCAATATTATACAATCTTTTATCATCAAGATGTAAGATCAGTTAAGAGAAACATATAAGATTTGATATCATTAACATTAAGATCTACTAGCATCAAGATGTAAGATCTGAAAACATGACGTAAGTTGTGTTTATATAAAGATGTAACATCTCTTAACACCAAGATGTAAGATCTATTAAAATCAAGATGTAATATTAGTTAACACCAATATATACGATCTGTTAATATGTAAGATGTTAATATAAGATGTAAGATACGTCAACATCGATGTATAAGGTCTGTTAACACCAAGATGTAAGACCTGTTAACTTCAGTCATTATGAGGTAGTGTATTTATTTACACTATTTACATCTTTCGGAATGCTTTACAAACCTTTATTAACATATTCACGAAGTTTCTGCCGTTGTACCCTCCGTCATTCTTCAGGTGATGTTATTTGGAATTTCGAATCGAAACCTTTAGTGAAGTGACTTGACCTTCAATACTTGGTCACAGCAGGGGAAACGAAAACTTGGAGAATTGAGTTACTAACGGAAATTAACTGATATTGAAATATCAAAAAAAAGGCATGGTAAGTGGAATTAGAACAATCTACCCTCGTAGATGATTAAATAAAGGATTCGGTTAAAAATTCCAACTAATATCATCTGAAGAAGGCTGGATGGCACAACGGCCGAAACGTCGTCAATATGGCAATAAAGATGAGGACAACTGTCCGAACAATGTAAATAGTGTAAACTGTTAACTTCAATATACGAAAGTTAATAAGATCTGTTAACATCAAGATGTAAGATCAGTTAAATTTATGATATAATGTCTGCTAATAAGATGTATGATCTGTTATTAAAACTGGATCAAACCCTGCCCCTTGAAGCTGTTTTCATAATATAAATATTTATTTGATGATATTGCAACTTTCACCATATCAATCGATTTTTAATAGCTTTCAAGAATCTACTGACTACATTTTCCAAAATGTTTAGTTCCTAGAAGCGTTAGGAACGCTTAGACATGTTCGTGTTTAGATAACAGTATAAAAAAATTAGAACTATATTTATGGAAGTTTATACGCAAAGAATCTGAAATCAGTAGAAGCGTTCGAGTGAGAAGTGTTTTATCCTTTGCTCGTAGATCTCTTTCTGGTTACTTGTCGCAGTCCGAGTGGCTTTAGCTCAGATAAATCGTCCATGAAGATTTTATCCAGATTCGTTTTGCTTTGATCAACAATCAAATCAATCATACGTTCAAATGATACAACGAAACGTTTGTGGAGAATAAATGAATTCATTTCCGCTGAGGTAATTTAAGCCAATGGCCAAAAGAATTTCGACTATTTAACAAACTGCTACCTTTTTTACGCTATTGTACAAAGCTCAAGAGCAACTCAAAGGAGAGCTTTACTAATGGGGTTGTTTTAAATATGTAAGAATTGTAGATTATGAGAATATGTAATATAGATACATGTACCCAAAATGTTAAGATTGCAGTGGTCCTGGATGAGTCCTCTCGTGAGTCGGTCCGACAAACAGTGACTATTGGGAAGCAGATATCTGAATGGAATTTCTCCCTTACCAATGGAATACGAAGGATGGTATGACCCTGTTTATATGTCATGGCGGGTCCTAGTAGTAAAGGTCAGAACTAGTGGAACGAGAGAATATCTAAGTATTGTGATTTGACAAGTACATATGAGCCAATCTTTCGGCAGAAACTTTATTATTCAGGTTATGATTGTCATCGGAATATTTAAATCTATTTCCATTCTTAACAAAAATGGAAGACATTATGGCATCTAAATTTATCTGTGTGTTTCAACTCTATACTATAACCATAGGGAAACTTCTAGATATAAATGTAGTATAAAATAACGTTTCAATCAGGCAGACTCCAGAATGCCTTACAATAGGGTAATGGTTATAAACTTGGTTTTGCAAGGTGTAACTACTGGGTAGTGGGTTTGGTCCTCACTGGGCGCCTTGTGGCTATACTTATATAATAGGTATAAGATGACAGAATGAAGCTCGTGTTGTATTTTATTAGTTTCAAATCATCGTCATTGGTTTTATTGTGTGTCGAAGAATTTAATTTCTTCTTTGTTGACTCGCTTTCTTTATGGTGATAGCGTTGATGACAAAACACGCCGCCAACATGCAGGTTCAGAACTAGAAGCTTTCAGTTGCACTAAAACCTTCTCCTAATAAGATGTGGTTGGAGGTGAAACATAATTAGAGATGAAGAAAATGTCAGTGGTGCGAATTTGTTTAAGCTGGACATCAACTTGCCAGGAAGAGACCACACACTTGATTTCATGAACTTCCTCTGCAGCACATATGGAATTAGACATGCAGAAACAAACTATGAAACTACAACGGTCTAATGCTGACTCTTATAATTTCGTGTGGTGCTATTGTTGCATGTCCGTCATGCGTAGCCCTCTTCATCCGCTCATTCAACCGTTGGGATCTATTGTAATCAACTGCTTGTCCCACCATTGGGGTCTTTGGTGTTGGTCGCGCTTAGTTTGGGTCCACATCTTCCACCTTGCCGCCTAGGGTGGCCCTACAGGAGTTTAGAACTCCCGACAGCATTGCTTTCAGAGTCATTAGACCACGCAAGCATCACGAAAACAACGACCATCATAGATACGTGCATAGAAATATACACGCATAAGCACACATATATTTTACACTGGATGTCGGAATAAACAGTACCACATTATTACTATTATTATTATTATTATTATTATTATTATTATTATTATTATTATTACTACTACTATTACTTTAGAAACCAAACAATAAATAAGAAAATAAGAAAAGTATAAAATTATCATCAAATATATGAGAACATTTTTATTATTGTTTTGTTAAAAATATTTGAAGTATAAATAATCGAGGAAGAAAGGAACTCTTCTGATCTGAATGAATAGTTTTAATAAAAAGTAAGCGAAATAACGTTACGACTGAAAACAAATTTGAAAATACGTTCTCGTCCATAAAAGTGTTACATTACTACAATCAATAAGAAAAGGATAAAAGAATAAAATTATTGGCAGATGTTGTTAAAAATGTTTGAATTATACATTTTAAGGAAAGAAATAGAAGATACTGATTACAAAAACAAAAATTACGCCTCGAAATGCTTTTCATACAATTTCGAAAATTACGTCCTCTTTCATAAAAAGAGAAATGTTGTGCTCCAATATTATAAATAAACTAGAATTATTCTTGCCAATGCATAAGTAATCTAACAAACACAATGTATTAAATGTTCTTAATATAACAATTCTTAATGATAATAGACATCCTTAATATAGTAAGCTTGCTAAAACACTTAAAGAAAAGCACGATGTATACCTCGGCTTATCCTAAAAAATAAACAATTATGTATTTTAATGAAAATGATAAACGCATAACAATAAAACACAGACTATAATATAATAGACAAAGAAAAACACAAGAATAAATGGATAATTAAAATAGTCAAGACTTCCCATTTAACATACGACATTGCTTTCTCTGAGCAATGAAAAACACTCCGACCTCAGCGTCTCATCCCAGTTATGAAATATGCTCTGATTATTACAAGAAACCTGATTGTGCTAAGAATATGATTGTTTGAAAGACATTTAATTTTCGTAAATGAACCTCGAGTCATTTTGAAAATACTACTTCTTATTTGTGTGCTGTGTCCCTCAGGATGTAGCCGATTATGGCCCTCCACAATGTCGTATCCTTTTCAGCTCTTAATAAATTTTGTATTTCTTTTATTTCTCCTAAGCCGTGTTCCGTCTTTCATTTACTCAAGTATATTATGCGTTATTTTCCGCTGTCCCTCTCGCCCTCAATCTGTTATGTGAGTGTTAGATTTTCCAAGCCCTCTTTCCTCATTATGCGCTCAACTCTTTCTTACTGATCTTATACACAAGTTCTCTAAAACTTCGTCGTTGTTCACATGTTTAGTTTATGGTATCATCAGTATCCTTCTGTAAAACCAGATTTCTGTTGCTTGAAGTTTCTTCTTAGTCTTCGAAGAGACCGTCCAACATTCACTGCCATACAGGGGAACAGATATCGCGTAACAATTTGGTATTGTTTTCCTAGTTTCTAGCAAAGTTTTCTATTTCTTAATACCCTGCTTTGCTTTTGGGGTACCCTCCTTCGGATTTTAGTGTCACACTCTCCGTCCTATATTAAAACACTTTCCAAATATCTAAATTGTTTGTGCTTATTTGATTTTTGTATCTCTTATTTGAAATTTTCAAGTTGATGTTTAATCCTTTCTGCTCACATTCCTTCACTACCTTCCGCAGCCGTTTTTAAAAATACTAAGTAATTGCTCATATTTCCTTTACTCTCTACTCATAACTCATAACATAATTCAACATTTCAGTGCTTTGTCCATAAGTTTTCTGTGTGAATAAAATGATTTTATGATTAAAAAAAAATCAAATCTTTTTGTAAACGAAAATAAGTTTTCCCTGTCAGTACTTTAGTGAATATTTGTCAGTTTCATTGAAGCGTAAAAACTTTTACTTCGATAAACAAAAGACAAGAAGTTATGCACAACCATTTTCGTTCACGCCCTGAAAGAAGCTGGAGAATAGAACCCCTAGTCCGACTTAATACAAAAAATATATTAAAAAAAAGATTAATACTTTCTCTTTTAGTTTATATCATCAAGATTTTTTTAAAATTATTGAAGCTAACTTTTTCATATTTACGGCACATAATTTCAACCGATTTTTTTCTTTTGTTCCTTTTCCTTAGATATAACATTCCTGTAAATCGTATACAATTGAGGCTGCTGTATCCATCAAATGGTGAAGGACTCTTATTCAAGGAAATATTACCTGATCAATATCAGGAGGAAGTTGTTAACAAAGGGAGATAATCTATTCCTAGTTACACCTCCGACTGCTTGTATCCGGATAATGACAAAATTCCATTTGTCACAGTTGAAAGATATTTCATAGTTTTATCCAGCTTTCAGCTAAAACAAAAAAAGAACGAAATGAAACATTGTTCTTTTAAGGTCAATGGTTAACAGCGCCACAATTTACAATTCTAAATAATGTAATATTTCTCAGTCCTTAATTACTGATGATTTAATTCACAAATAATCTAGACTCTCAGATATATACAACGGTTTTCTTCGATCAATGATTAAAAATAGCGACATGAGAATAAATCCTCTAGGTCTTAAAAAGACAATTCAGATCTGATAGACGCTACATAATCACCAAGAACTTTAGCAAATAAAAAAAACGCATCACTTAAAGAATTCCAACATTAGCAAAAACTAATATACGTAGCAAATATAACATCATCTTCTTCTTCTTCTTCTTCTTCTTCTTCTTCTTCTTCTTCTTCTTCTATGCGCTGCCTTCCTTCGAATGTAGACGATCATGGCTCTCCACAACTTTCTATTTCGTGTATAACTCTTTGCATTATCCCTTTGCTAAAACTGCATCCAGTCACCACCGTTCCGTCATCCATTCACTCATGCTCATCAGATGTCTCGGTGCATTCACTTATCTTGCCCTCAATATGCCCCGTAATGTTTACGTTTCTCAAGCTCTCCTTCCACATTATGTGTCCAAGGAATTCCAGCTGTCTCTCCCTGATTCTCAGTAGAAGTGTCCTTTCTGTTACCATTTTCTTTAAGACTTCCTTATTTCTTACTCGCTCCATCCATGGAATTTTTTGTATCCTTCCCTATAACCACATTTATACCACCTCGAATCTTCCGCATCCGTGGGGAAATTATCCAACATTCACTGCCATATAAGAAGATGGATACAACACTATTTTTTTTTTGTTTGTTTCTAACGAAAAAAAATGAAGGTATAATGAAGATGTTGACTTTATATACTATCTTTAAAAAAAACTTAGGCAGGGAACTCCCATCAATGCTAGAAAGAGCGATAACATTTATTGGACTTGAGAAGCCAATTTTCCTGAAAAAATTTTTAAGAGAAAGTTTCTATAAATTTCAACCGATAATTCGTTCAATGAATGACTGTCGTATTTTATTTAAAACTAGCTTAAAAGATGCACTCTATGCGTACATTTCAGTTAGCTTTTGCAGAGGTCTAATTATGCCCCCAGCCTAAAACTAAAAGGACCTCTAGTCCAGCTTAGGAAACAGGAATGATAATTTTGAAGAAATAACTTTGACTTCCTCAATTCACTCCATGGAACTCCAAAACCTCACTTTAACTCGGATTCGGGCTATATAAAGATTGATTTGGTTCAAAAACTGTTGGGGCCGAAATTCCAATACAGGCCGAAAATTGACTTCTACAAATCACAAACTCTGCCGAACTTCAAAACTCACGTCATGAAACCTCTCACTTTGAGTATGATTCCTTGTCATTTTGAAAAATAAAATTGATTACTTCAAAGTTTTTGCGTTACTTTAAACTCAATATAAATTAAAAACTTTTAAAATCACTAATTTTTTTCAGTTATTCTAAAATTTGAATTTTTAAATTTTAACTTTTGTCCTTATCCGGACACAAATCCCAGTACTGGATGTTTAAGTACCAGATGAAGGGCAGACTTTAAATCCCGGGATCATCTTGATTCCAAAATGGTATATGATTATGTAGAGCATGCATGTAGATCCTCTCTGCCTCCAGGCAAACAGGATCCCCAGACAAGATTATGTCGAAGGGCAGAGTCTCGTCTCGGGAAAAAGCTACCCTTCCCCGTTTTATACGGAGTCTACGGGGATTTTTTAGCCAAGCCAACGCGTCTCGGGAAACAGCTACCCGACCCCATTTGTATACGGGGTCTACAGGAAATTTTTGGCCGAGCCTAGGGGATCGGATACACCACATTAAATTCGGCTTTGTGCCACATCTGACTGCGTGGGGCCGTTTGTAGATATCCTTTTTTTCTAATTACCTGGCACCTCATCTTTTTGCATCTTCTGATAAAAAAAAAAACAATGTGCCGTCTCTTAAAGTCTCTAGGTAAGACATGGATCATCTCATATTAATCAAAGTAAAAGCAAAACGCAATAGTAATATAATTATTTTCGAGTATGCCCACTTGTTAACTAATCCCTGTTTGAGACATATGCTAGCCATATTTGTATCTCTTCAACACACACAGAGCCAACCTGTGGCTTATACTGCAACTCTACTAAACCGACCTTAGTTACAATTTCTTGGAGAGAAAGCATAATCAAGTGTAAACAGTAGTTGAACAAAACCAGCGTTCTCAAACGCTCGGTCACGTTTGCTTGTAATTTTGCACTAGCACAACCTGCGAAGTTTCGTCTACCTAACTGCTCTCACAAAGCTGGGATCAAACCGTGCTATATTTTCAGGCATTTCATTTTCAGGCACCCTGGAAATATATTCCCAAGTTGATGCTACGTGGAAGTCACATCCTTCAGAAATCGATCTTGAGAGATTCGAAACCGTGTGTCGTATAACGAATGGTAACGTTCTAAATCCTCTCCCTTACACACTAAAACACAAGCTTACACCGATCGGATCTTGATCTTTGTCGCGTCAAAATGAACGATTGCACTCTCAATGAGGTTCTTTGGTTGGAACATACATTGGGACACTAGTTCCCTCCAGACCTTAAGTGGGACTAATATTCGATTCATTGTGAAATATACAGGGGAAAAAAAGGAATACTAAGCCATGCCCGAGATGAAGATACCGATTCTTAACTTTCCAGCTTTGTAGGAAATTATTTATTTCTCGCTCTACAGTTATTTTCACTACAGAGTAAATATTGCAAGCCTTTCTGTGTACTATCGCTATTTCTATGGCCAATTTTCAGACGAGATCCACTCTTTAGGTACACCAGATCAGAGCATCATAGACTGAATGCATTATGCTACATCCATGGAATCAAATCACCTACATTTCCTTCGAATTTCCATTTTAAGGAGGAAGTTCCAC
This sequence comes from Acanthosepion lycidas, assembly GCA_963932145.1. Taxonomy (NCBI): domain Eukaryota; kingdom Metazoa; phylum Mollusca; class Cephalopoda; order Sepiida; family Sepiidae; genus Acanthosepion; species Acanthosepion lycidas. The sequence continues at coordinate 47,378,361 of OZ010591.1, forward strand.
TTGGTTTTCCCAGAGAACTGCAACTTTGTGTACAAACACACCGATGTAAGCTACCCTGAATGTTAACCCCTTCAATTCAATGGTCAGCCGCTATGTATTCTTTCTATGCTCCTTAGTCTTCTATCTCCTCTTATATTCATATTATACACATCATTCAGTGACCCTAACACGAGAAGCTCTTGTGGTGAACTTTAAGTAATTTTGGTGAACTTTAGTAAAAACAAAATTCATATTCAATTAATATCCTGGCTACTGATATTAATCTATCCTCTTATATATGGAAAAAGTGCAAGATAGATGCTCATTTAGATTTCTTCACGCATATATATATATATATATATATATATATATATATATATATATATAGAGAGAGAGAGAGAGAGAGAGATTTAAGAAAACAAAAGATCATTTGGTATGCATAAAAAGAATGAGGAATGATTATTTTCAGTTGGAAATGAATAACAGGATTTTAAAAAATCTGAGATTAAACATGGAAGTTGCTGTTTTTTTACGAACCATTTTCCCTGCTGATGCAAATGGTGACGTCATAATTCCACTGCCGACGCAAAAGGTTGAAGGTTTGCCTAAACCATCGGAAAACTGGTTGCTATAAAAACTTTTGGAAAAAACGCTTCATATAACGTCTTGATAGCATATGTATTAAAATGGTGCATCTCATGCTAAATTCACAAAAGTCCTCCTATGAATATTCTACCACAAATCTGTTAATATACATTGAAATATTCTTAGACTTCCAGAATTAATTATCTTTTTACCTCTCACTCTGGGTTTCGAATGTAAATGATATTTAGCAGGTGAGCGCGTAACAGTAAGTAGCAAAAACTTACACAATGGTGGATTGTGGAAAATTATACTGAAAAAAACTTTAAGATGATTGTCGGAGAATGTAAGAACTGCTGTGGCAGTCAACCGTTAAAAGTTGGTAACTTCTTTGAAACTTTGTAAATGACTCCAACTGCATATAAAGAGTTTACCATCGGGACATTTAATGTTTGATGACTTGTAATAAAGGAAAAGCATGAATTATTGGCTTGGGACGTTCGTAATAATAACGTTGAGGAAATGTTGTCTCCTAGAAACTGAAATCAAAGCAGCACAAGCAAATATAAGGAGAAAAAGATTCATGTGTAGCATTGCAAGCTCCGACGAGACAACAGGTTCGTTCTCAGGCTGCAGGCTGCAGTTTCTTCCAGTTAAACGCTTGTGACTTAAAAATAATTCTTTGGCCAGATCGTTACCCACGAAATAAAACCATAAGGAAAGCAGTAGGAACATTTATTCTGGTTGTACCCTTCTGCTGTATACGAGCGAGGCAGAAAGGAAACAATTTGAGGGAGCAAACAGTCGAATGGACGTGTCATTCTTTTCGTGTCGCGGTGAACAGTCTCTTGTCCCTCTCTGTACCTTTCAAGATATTTTTTACCATATGGACTACTGTCCTTTCACGAACATGCCTTCTTTGTATTGTTGGCTCTTTCTAAAGTCATTCATCAAGAACTCAAGATTTGACTTCACTCAGTGACATTCTTTGTCAGCATCATTTGAACTGGTTCTTAGAAGGTTCACGCCATTAAGCTGGCCTTTTTTGCCAAGACAATAACTGTCGAAACAATTTCTGTGACATCCTTCAGATATCTCCCTTTAACAAAACATTGGTTGACATTGATATTGCTACACATGGACATTGAAATGACCTAGGCGGAATATCAGTTGCACAGATAAAACCAAATAGAAAAGAACCTAAATGCTTTCAAATCGAAAACATAAATTTAAAATAATTTAAAGATAAGTAATATTAAAGGAAATGATTGTTTGGTTTGTTTGTTTAATGGCGTCTCAATTCCTCATAAGGTCATTTAAGGCTGTAATTTTATTTCTTTTGAGCTTTGGGAACTTTTGGTTTTCAAAAATTGTCTTACTGGTATTTCTTTTTTTGCATTTTCTATGAAAATGTATTGCTGGTATTTTCATGTTTGATCCAAGTTTCGGGTTCAATTTTCCCATTGCTAGGACCCTAAAAGGTGCTACCAACCTGGGACATGATGGACCTGGGAACTACAGCAATGGAGAGGCGATTCCACGCTCCTCAAAACCTCTCGATCAGAGTTCTTGCTGCTGGATGTAGTTTGTAATTGAAATGCATGCCTCGAACAACCCTAATAAACAAAGATATGAAAAGAACTATTTATAAAATTCCATCATTCCCCGTAAAATCTTTGAAGAGCTAGAAAAAGCTTTTGTGAGCCATCACAAGACAAGGCTTAGATTTATAGAGTTGTTGAATCTCACATTGATTTGCACTTTGCAGTGTGTTTCAAGTCGAAACAAGTCTAATGGTGATGATGAATTGAATAAAGGATTATCCATTAACTATGAAAAGATTGAATGCATGGTTGTCAACAAAAGAGGCTGCTACAATTGAGAGCTTTGGGGACGCCAAAATGATGTAGGCGTGCGAAATATGATATGAAGGTGAACTGATCATTCAGTGAAACGCATATATTCTATTTTATTTTGATAATTTTCAATTACGATCTTGATACTTTTTGAAGAAATATTTTGCCTCGCAAAGGAAAACGTCGATGCAATTTTAACAATCGTCTCTGTTATCAATTTGATAGATACAGTTAGAACTGTACTTATGTAACAGTATGTAGCAGTATGAATTCTGTATAATCCATGAAATATTATGCATTAGTTTGAAATTTCTTCAAAACCATTGAGTTTAAACTCAATGGTTTTGAAGAAATTTCAAACTAATGCATAATATTTTCAAACACAAATGCATAATACATTTTCAAACTAATGCATAATACATTTTCAAACACAAGCATTAAGGACACTTGTGAGCTTATCTTATATTTTCATCTAGTGTCTTTATTTTTATCTCGAGAATCTTTCCTCGCATCACATATTCCGTAAGCCATCAGGGTCACTGCAATACTTTATGTACTGCATCCATTGAATCAGTGGGTGTGTCTAGAGCAATATAACCTGACGGTTCCCATCTTTCTTCAGATTAGTTTTGAATTTCAGTTAAACTTCTCCCATGCTGATTGTTTCCTCATGTCTAGAGAGTCCAATTTGCTCTTCTATTTAATCCATCGCTGGGGGGGAGATGAATTCTTACAAGAGTATTTGTGTAAAATTGAACATGATGAATTTGGCTTGCACATTTTTCTTTCCAAATCGCTAAACATATTCTGCTCGCAATTTCAAATTTTAATTCCATAATGGTTTAAAATTTTAAATTTGTGGGTTAAACAGCGATAATACCAAGTTGTGTGCGAGAAATGTAACTAACCGTACCCATCTTACATTATGTCTTGATTTCTTGTTTTTTTATCAAATCTTTTGGCCCGTTTATATCGCCCTGAACAGGGTTTATTCTGCTCGAAACTTATTGTTTCTGTTAAATATTTTACTAAGAGGGTTACTTTTAGGAAAATGTTTATCAATAAGTGGTTGCTAAACCTACATTCTACAAACGAAGGTATATGATTACAGATGGAGGGTAGTTAGAATTGGGGTTGGCACTATTTTTCTTATAAGGGCATTATATTCACTTCAATTCTAACCATCCTCTATCTGTAATCCAACGTTCCAAGGAAAATATTATTAATGATACTGTCCAATGAAATTGTAGGAATTCTGACCAATGCCCATTGCCAAACAAATGTTTAACTCAATCTCTTGTTTATCTTTGAACTATCTCTACAATAGAGAATGCGACGGTTGAAAAATTCTATATTGGTAGTACTAAGAATTCTTTCAAGACTAGGTTGTATCAACATACCTTGTCCTTGACCTATAGTACTTATAGAAATAATACATCACTTTCTAAATATGTTTCGAGCTTAAAAGATGATAATAAGACTCCTAAGGTGAAATGTAAATTTTAAAAACGTTTTACACAAACGTTTTACTCAAATATTTTTTAATTCATTTTAAACCTTAGGTATCAAAAATTTATGCCGAAAAAGTTGAAGTACCTAGCCTAAAATAAATAATATTGCTCGACTTTATCCCTCTTTTAAATTAAATGTTATGGACGTTCTCATCTTAACTGTATATATATATATATATATATATATATATATATATACAGTTGGATTGATGTGAGTTTATTACCATGGGTTTCACGCTATTTGTGATCGTCAGACACACTCCACACATTAACTAAATATGTTAGCTCTATCACTTTCCAATAAGTACCGCGCATATATGATATATAAATAATATATATAAAAATTGCATATATATGTGTGTGTGTATGTGTATGTATGTATACATACATACATACATACATATAATATATATATATATATATATATATATATATATATATATATATATATATAATGCTTTGGGCATTATAGCATATAGTCGTGGTCATTGCTTGCCGGCGTTTTGTAGATCTTTGATTGGTGTTATTCTGAACGACAACAGTTTACTTACTCGACTCGTATACGCATATGTTCAGAAGCCATTACTTTTTGGTCATAATGCACAAATATGCAAATACATTGTGACCAGCCGAATACGTATCGGGTATCGTTAATCAGTGTTTGTGGGCAAGATTTCAAATTTCGTGACAATCCACCAACGTTGCAGGGACAATTACACTCTCTGTGCGCATTCAGTAAACATCAACATCAAATCACCATTGAGTACAAATGCGACACAAAACTCTATCTACCGTAATTCGCACGTATACAGAAAAACAGGAGAGTGTGAGAGATCGATGGAGAATGAGAGAAAGTGAGAGAGAAACAGGAGAGAGAGTGAGTGGGAGATAGTGTGGTAGAAAGAGAGTAAGAGAGGCAGTGAGGAGAGAGAGAAATCATACGGAATGGATGTTAACACTACGATAGTACATCGAGACAACTTCCTCTGCATTTCGAAACGCCTCAACATGTACACATTTGCAAGATGAAGAAAACGTATACTTAGGAACTTATATATATATATATATATATATATACACTAATGTAAAAAAATACAAGGACCAAGAGTCACTCAAGGAAGAGAGTTAATGTGTGTGGTTGCGTGAGCGTAAGAGAAAACAGGAAGTGCAGTTCATGGAGTTATGCCGAAAATATAATGGTTAACCCTAGACTTGTAGAGGTCAACATTGTAGTGATTGGGAAAACAGTCTTGAATTCATCGCAAGAAGCTGTCCGAATGGAACTTCCTCCTTTCTAATGGAATACGAAAGGAGTGGGGATGGATCACCTTTGTGTACGTAACATATTCAATATTTGTACGTTAAATAAATAGATAGATAGATAGATAGATAGATAGATAGATAGATAGATAGATAGATAGATATTAACAGACTGAGATAATGTTTAATGCAGGGAGATAAGTACATTTACAAATAATGTACCTGTAATTGATACTCCTATCCTATACATATACATACATTTATACATGCGTACACTCACTCGTACAATCTATTCGTTCATGCAAACATGTATATGTATATATGTACGGGAGGCGCATAATCCATGCACAAACACTTATATACTTATGCATTAAGTACTTATAAATATAGTGTACACGTAGTTGCATACATTTATCTGTGCGCACTTCTTCCAACCGTTATCACTCAAAGGCGTACAACTTATTGCACATATTTATAATGGCGCGTGTATTTAAATACAGGGAAACAGCTTGTCTCCTCCTTCGCTCTCGCCCCACCACACCCATTACAAGCCGGATGCACTTTTGCAAGCATACATAAGCAACTGTATGCACATTCAATCATTAGCTGGGACTGTTTTGTCAGGATTACCTTTTATGGTCAGAATGTTGCATTTTCTACGCTTACCTTTCGTTCGTTCTTTTTAATTGCTCGATACAAATATAAAATGAATTTTTATTTTTACAGTGCTTTTCCCTCCATTAGAATGGCAGGAAACTGTCATGTTTTACTGAGGTATTTTGCAGCGTTCGTTTATTCATTGACAATCTGTTACCGACGACAAAAAAAAAAAAAAAACATAAAAAAAAAACTTATTTACATAAATTCAATCCGATTTTTTCACAACAATGCTCATAATATATTTATCGACTTGGGATATAGCAAGATTAAGAAAATATTTGTGGGGGAAACCTAATAACAAAACGTCAGACATCCATTCACAAAACTTTAGATTTTGACATGTCAACTCACAAGAAGATAAAAGAATATTTAAACTGATGATTCCACATTCTTTCTATGAGCAAATATAATAGGCTTAAGACACTGGTTTCCATACGATCACCAAAGTTAAGCAACGTCGAGTCGGGTCAGTACATAGACGGCTGACCGCTTGGGAATACTAGGTAATCTAAGCTTGTTCCGGTGGTATAGTGGTATTGTTAACCGGAGTGCTGAGTTCCAATTCCTGTTGGAATCGTTATATCCACTTACGCGCAAATACACTTGTGAAAGATATAAATTATTTTTATTTTAATGAAATTTTCAAATTGAAATCTAAGGTACTGAAGGTGCGCATCTTTGAAACTAAATTCTGATCTGGAATCTCCGGCCATTTCAGAAATGTTTCTCTTTCGTAAAGCAGGACTTTTCAATGAGGTTACTTGAACGTTAACAGGGATTCCAATTCGTAAGACCAGGATTCCAGCGTTGCTGTAACGGCACATAATTAGCTTGTTTGTTAGACCCTTTAGAAGCAGATGGAAAACTCACATTTCGATTGGGTTGTTTGCAAAGAAATCAATTCAAAAGGAAGTCAAAGACAGAGACTAATGTTCGCTGATGTATCCACAGGACTTATATCGTTGCCATTGAAATGCAAGGTGTTTTCCTAAGGCCAAATTCTTCAAAAATACCGACGCATGTAGACGAAGGGTATTCTTCTGACCTTAACATCAAGCAGAATTACAGTAAGAATTCTTATTGTTTTATGGAAGTAAACATATTTAAGTAAACAAATCTTAGATAGAGATTAACATTGGATAGCGATTGTTAATGGTGTTTATCACTTACAAATATATCTATTTAAATGTATCGTATTTTTAAATAAAATTGTTCTTTTATTTGCAAGGTTACTACGGGACGTGAATGATTATGACACTTCACAGATTCCTATACTCTGTTGCTCTAAGTAACTTTTAACTTCTTCATCATTCTTTACTTTTATTCTGCCATCTATTCAATCAAACTGAAGTCGTTTCCTCAGCGTTCTCTTGCCTACACTGTGAGTGATAGAGTCTCCAGCCCGTTTTTCTCATTGTCTCAGAAATTATAACTGCCTCTTTCTGCATAGCAGTATGAAAACATGTAATTAAAATATAACTTTATTGCCAAAATTAAAATATAACACATATAGTATTATCTTTGTTATTATTATTATTATTGTTGTTGTTGTTAAATAATCAACGTTTTTGTCGAAAAACAGTTAAATTAATGAAAATGCTCAATACAATATTTATATTTATATATTTATGCATAATTGGTACAATCCGTGGTTTCCTAAATATTTGAAGCCAATATTATATATATATATATATATATATATATATATATATATATATATATATATATATATATGCAACAGAGAGAGAGAGAGAGTTATGAGAGTTATGCCTTGCGAGAATTATAGAATGTTTGTAAAATTGGGAAATCTAACGACTTAAAGAAATTCATAACCTTTTTTTAAACAATGTTAATTTATAAAACAAAATCATTTAAATACATAAACTAGTCCATCATGAAATATATATAATAATAAAAATGACAATTAATTTTTTAACCTAAATTAAATAAAATCTCCATATAAAATGAATGCTATTTTCTTTTTAATGTTTATTTTATTTTGTCGAATGATTCAATTAAAGTTTGTTTTGTTTTTTCCTTTTGGATTTAATAGAGAAAAGTTCATTTTATTATGGAAATGGCAAATGGCAGATATACTATTCCCACTCAACATTTAAGATATAGGAGTCGATACATTGATCCCTTGATCGATTATAGGAATCGATAAGTTAATTCCCTATATTATATTTTGGTAAGTTTGAATTATATTAATACTTCATATAACATATATCTTATATCATTGACGATGTGGTGAATGCTTATAGACACGATTTACTCCCAAAACTCAAACAAAATGACCAAATATTTAAAAAAAAAAAAAAATTTTGGCTAAAATTTCTTTTATTTCATTGGGCTGGAGCATTACAGCTCACCCTAAAACAAACAAACACACACACACACACATACATACATACATACATACATACATACATACATACATATATATATATATATGTATGTGCATATATATATATATATATATATAGGTATCTATGTACGTAATTCCCTTCATTTACCATTTGTTGAATCTACTTTCCAAAAAAGTAATATAATCTTATCTGATTTAAATTAAAAGAGTTTTATTATCATTATTACTTTTATTACTTGTAACTCTTTACATTAAAAGCAAAAAAGTCACCTTTTTGGATAGTTGTTAATCTGGCAGCTGTTAAGCCACTTATTTTTTTATTCACTTTATCACACTGTATTTGTTTGTAATGAGTTCGATGACGTGTACACGCGACCGGACGCGTAGTAATACGAGCCTACACGTCCTTCTCACTGTCCACAAAAATAAAACAATCGGGATAAATGGACGGATGACAGAATGATTAATATATGAATGAATCTAACTTATTTTCTATTTGGCTAAAAGAATGAATGTACATAGAACTGTATACCAACAAAATATCACGCCCATCGCATAAAATAGTGCCTACTACACGGGATATACTTCTATGGCTATGATATTTAAACCAAATGCATATTATTGAATTTCAAAACTGAACATGATCGATAAGCAATGGGATTTCAAGTAAGAGTATTTAACAATTTTATTCAATATCTGCTTTTTTAATCTAAAAAAAAAATCATTTTATAGACAGCCAACTATAAGACATGCCGTCATTAACTAATGAAAATGTTAAATCAACAGCCTTTAGTAAAGGCGTAACTCCTTTCTTGACATTAGGGTATATCTTTAATCAATCTATTTTATCTATAATCTATACTGGAAAGTTTATATCCACATTAAGAAAAAAAAATGAAGCTTTATTATGCATGGGAAACATCTTGGTTATATATGGTTGTTCACATGTAAAATTATCTCATACTACTCAAACATTAATTTCAAAACACGTGTAGGTTTTAACGGATTTCATTGAAGTAATTGCTGAGAAAGAGACTATATTATATACACCGATTTATGCAAGTTTATCTGGAGAACAATCGGAAGACGTTTGTTATATTTGCCGTTAAAATAAGAATTAGTATTCTTATGAATTGACGCTTTGGAATTGGAATATGTACCGTAATCAGTGTTATCCTGAAAATCGGATGGATCTCGGCGGTGGCGCCGGGTCAGGGGAGTCACAGATTTTTATTACCGGAAGATCAAGGTAAAATTCATCTACTTTTTATTCTGAGATGCCTGACAATTACAGACAGTTTTTGTGTAATTCAAGACAAATTTTTAAAGCATGCTTATATTTACTATTTTATATATTGAAATAAAATATCTTCAGATATTAAGAAATATTCTTAAAACTTTACTCAGGACTATTCTCTAAAATATTATAACAATTTTAAAAATAATTAACTTATACTGTCTCTCAAAACAATGATTTTTTTATCTGCGTTATTTAAACACGGACTAGTGTCTTTATCTTTGTTATCACAAGGTTTTGGTCTTTGTGTTCTCCAGCTTGTTAATCTGTGTAACGTACCTGATAACCATTTATTTAATGTACGGGAGAAGGCTGTTCTGGTTTCGCTGCCCATGTCTTGAGATATCAAATCTAGTTCTAATTTTCCTCCTGCTAAGTTATTGCTCGCTCCGTTTTCACTGAGTTGAAATACACATTGCCCGAACCAGGAATTGAACTCACAATTACAATGTCACCAGATTCACGAATCAACTCTTTAATCCACCAGGCTTGCAACAACAAATATGAGGATGTAATCCGGATGTAAATAATGAAAAATCCTTATCCCAGACCTTCAGGCAGAAAGGGTGAATCATTCAGACTGCGATAAATAATCACTACAATGAATGCGAGTAGAAGTGTGATTCAGTGTGTATTTGTGAATTGTGTGTTTGTCTATGTGTATGTATGCTTATATGTGTGCAAGATGGAAGAATTAGATATGACGCTCGTCAAACACAATTTGTAATTTCCAATATATGATTTGCACTATTTAAATTGTTCGAACTGTTCTTCTCATCCTTATTGCCATATTGACAACGTTTCGGTCGCTGTACGCTCCGGCTTTCTTATTTGTTGGAATTTCGAAGCAAACCTTTTATTTAGTCTACAGGGGTAGATTATTCTACCATGCCTTTTTTAGATATTTCCGTTTCAGGATTAGACCCCAGGAAATAAAAGTATTATGAGTTCATTCGCATAGAGCAGAGAGAAATTTTACGAAAAACACAATTCCATAAAATGAGTAATAAACACCACAAAACCTGTCTATATTTCTGAGATGAGCTATCGTAACTATTTACATCGTTCGGACTGTTTTCCTCATCATTACCGCCATATTTTCGACGTTTCGGCCGTTCAGAGTTTAAGTAGATTTTAGAAGGAACCAGAAACCCAATCATAAACAGGAAACAAGGTATAAACCTCTACTCTTGTTCAAAAGATCGGGGAGTGAGCTTGCAATGCAGCCCCTTACTCTGCAACCCTCTACCCCAAGCGTCTCTTGGGCCTTGTACAGCGTGAACATCACTGTAAAAAGAAGTAGCCCAAAATTTGGGAATCACCATATAGATTTTGAATAATCACCAAAAAATTGGAAGTTAAGTACCTTTTTCAAAACTTATTACTCGCTCAAGAAGTTTTTTATAATAATAATAATAATAATAATAATAATAATAATGATAATAATAATAGTGAAATTAACCTATTACTGTACAAAGTTTCCTTAAAATTTTAGTTCCTTTTGCGTCATAATGGCAATCATAATATTGGTGTATTTTAGATAACCTTCTCTAAAAAACAAAACAAAAAAAAATGAAACGACAGACACTAATAGGTTAAAGAATGTCAACATTCTAACTTAGTAGCATCGTCCTGACTATGACGGTAAACTGCATCCGGCAGCAAGGTCTCTGACCGGAAGGTTTTGAAGAGACTGGAAGTACTTCTTAATTGCTGTTGTTCCAAGGTCCACCTTGAATCAGGGTGTTAGCACTTGTTAGGGTCCCAACTATGGCCAAATAGTTAACCGCCAAAACACAATTTGAAACTCTATGAAAGTATAAAAATACATTTTTATAGGAAAAATTTCCAGCAATAAATTTTAATAGTAAAACAAATTACCAAAGCACGCAAGAAAATTAAATTTTGGCATTAAATGACTCATAAGGAGTTGATATGTCATTAAACAACCAAATGAACTAAAACTAACTTAGTAGGAGTTAAACCAAAAAAGGTATGAATGTGGCCTTAAACTTTTGACTTATATTGTATATACGTTAGACGTGTTCGTATCTTTATGGTAGCATATATTTTATGGCTGGACAAATACATGGTAGATATTTCTAGACAAGAATAAAACTATAAATATGCGGAGATATCACTGTATATATTTATATTTAACAACTTATATGTCTTCTCTCACGATGACCGCTCATTAAGGGGAGTCACAGATTTTTATTACCGAAAGATCAAGGTAAAATTCATGTATTTTTTATTCTGGGATGCCTGACAATTACAGAGGTACTTCCAGTCTCCTCAACTTCTTCCATCTTGCACACATATAAGCATACATACACATAGGCAAACACACAATTCACAAATACACACTGAATCACACTTCTACTCGCATTCATTGTAGTGATTATTTATCGCAGTCTGAATGATTCACTCTTTCTGCCTGAAGGTCTGGGATAAGGATTTTTCATTATTTACATTATGATTACATTTATAACTCTGGTACCCACGTACGCTTGGGATCCCAACTCATTAAAAAGGCCTTGTGCCACATTCAGAATGAATTGGCGTTCTGTTAAATATTTTCACATATTATATTAGCTTTTTATGTGAGTGTAACTTCGAAATGTCTGCCAGACTGTAAGATGCTCTTGGTTATTAGGAAATGATGTTTTTGTTTTTCTCTCTAATTCTTTTAATGCAGACATCTGGTGCTTTCTCTAAAAGTTTCTTTTCATAGACGTTTCCTCAGAATCTCTCTCACGATCCTATATGTTGGAATGTTCATAAGTTTACGGTATTTTGCTTAACACACGCCTCCACTTTTGCTGTATATGTCTATGAATCTTCGTCGTTCTTTGTTATCTGTGACCTTCAGAGTTTTTTTTTTTTCTTAAATTAAGGACTTTATATAAAACCTGACGACTCATTTAACTTTTCAACCATCCAGAGTGCTAAGATTTAAACTCAAGTAAACGCAGCATAAATAGAATTATCAGTTAAATTAACGTTGATTTGCTGTGATTGTTGGCACTGCAGACTGAATTAATTTAGTTAAATGTTAAATCAACGATTATATGCAACATTATTTTCACTAAAAATATTTAAAAAGCTGATCTTGCAGAACGCCATCGTTAGTTTTAATTATTAAAATTATTTTTTAATAATACATATGATAAGATATAGAACAAATAGGAAATGGTTATCAATCTAACATGTTTCACATTTATTAAAGCTTTGTCAAAGAATGAGAAATAGAGATAATTTCTTTTCTCATTACCTCAGCTTTAATAAAAGTGAAACATGTTCGATTGATAAGCGTTTGCTATTTATTCTTTATCTTATCCTTCTTTCGGATTCTGATCCACATTTGATCTATATTAGACCCTAACTCATTAGTACATATAAAATTATTATTATTATTAGAATTAAAATTGGTATAGCTATTAGACTGTAAAAATTATTATTTATATAAGGCCAGTGTTTCAGAGCGCCCACTGAGGATCGAAATCAAGACATTAGTCAGTTGAAAGGAGCGAAGTAACAATTGCATTGTATGAGGTGGGGAGACATTTAGTAAGCTCATCTTAGTCGAGAGCAATGTCACAATGCTGGGACACCTGGTGAGGATCGAACTCGCAAAACAATATTAATGGTACACTAGACTAGCTTGCTACCAATTACTTGGCAGTAGACATATTATGCCGCACAATAACACATTGCTGAGATAACCGAGAAAATCCAACTCACTAAACTAGCGCTATGAAATCTTCCTTTACTTAACGACATTCATATAATGTAGATGTCTTCAATTTACCTGGAATCAGGACAAATGTTACAGACAAATATTAAAGTTTCTATCTATCTATCTATCTATCTATCTATTTATCGCAGTCTGTTCATATCTGTCTCTCTCTCTCTCTCTCTCTCTCTCTCTCTCTATATATATATATATATATATATATATATATATATATATATATTAGGTTGGTGCAAAAATAATGTCGTTTTCTCACATATGTTACTATGTGATAAAACGACATTATTTTTGCACCAACCTAATATATATATATATATATATATATATATATATATATATATATATATATATATATCCCAGTCTATTCATAACTATCTATCTATCGTACCCGGCGTTGCCCGGGTGTACATGTCTGCAATTTTATAACCGCACTCCCTGTATAATCACACACTCCTGTCTAGAAATGTCTGCCTACGTCCCCGCTTGCATGCATCATCCGTTGGTATACTAAGGCCCCCCCCATCTTTTTTACGTTATGTCCTTCGCAAGTGTTTGATTGTTCTCAATAAAGGAATTCTATCGATAAAACCTTCTTGAGTGATCGTTGCTCAGAGTTAAATTGTTTCAATGTTTTAGATATTCAGTAAATTTCGTATGGCCGTAATAATTTTCAAATAGTATGGCATTGTTCACAAATCTAATAATCAAACAAAAGCAGGAATTCAACTGCAAGTGCAAATCCATGAACGCCCTTCTCCTTCTTTGTACGTTGACTGTAAAGCTCGGGTTAATAAAAAGTTCTTCGAGAATTTTTTTCCCTTCTCAAACAATCTTTGTATCAAAGATTATTCGAATGCCAATTTAGGATGGAATCATATGAGGAAGCTATTGGTTAAATGGCAAAAGTCGATATTAGACCTAGTTTGTCGCAGGTTTCGTCAACTTAACTGAAATAATCTAGCCAAACATTCACGCAAGAGAATTTGTGTATCATATGTAATTTACATGCTAAATTTGGAAAGCATGGGATGGAAAACCATAGAATTATGGTCAAAATCGGGCGTTTTTCGTGGGTTTTCGTGGGTTTTCGTGGTTTTTCGTGGGTTTTCGTGGTTTTTCGTGGGTTTTCGTGGTTTTTCGTTGTACGCGGGGAAGCGATCAGTACACTATCTTATTTCTTGCGTGATGGTAATTTTTGCGACATATTAAAAGAAAATCGGATAAAAATGAGGAATTTATTCAAGTTTTTATTTTAAGTAGTACGAAAAGCACTTTTTTTTAAGTTCTTGGCAATTGTTTGTGTGAACCCAATGTCACAGGAAAATTATCAAGTTCTCTACATAAACCTTGTAACATGAGCTGATGTTTTGCATTAAGTGCAAAGAACATCAGCTCATCCAGTAAAAAAATTGTTCGTGTGTAACTTTGCCTTGGTTTTATCGATTTTTCTGTCAAACACCGGTGCCTGGAGATTAAAAAAATTGGTTTTGACCTTTGTTAATAAATTTGCAATATATGTGAGAAATCGGTCGAGATATGTGGACGTACATAAATAGCTTACACTTGCACACACACACACAGATAAACATACATCTTCTGTTTGTTTAGCTGTCTCAATCTATTAATATGACCCTATCCATCCCAAATCATTTTTAATTTACGTGGAAGTGCTGAAAACCTCATTGTGAGACCATAAAACTTTACCTCTTCCAAATGATATTTGGTCAAATCTCCAGAAGTGAGTTTGCACAAAAGTCTTTCAATACTCGCTCTTATTTATCGTCTACATACTCATCTATTTGCTCTTCTCTACCTCTCTCTCTCTCTTCTTCTTCTTCTTCTTCTTCTTCTTCTTCTTCTTCTTCTTCTTCTTCTTCTTCTTCTTCTTCAAGTGGATGTGTAGAGGATGTAAAATAGATAGCGGTTCAGAATTAGAAATCCGAGAGATGTGTTAGGATTTAGTCAGGTTCGTTATATTCACTTACTCACAAACACCCCCACCCATGGGTTGAGCAATAGGACTTGCACCTGTAAAAATCATTGTTACCTCCCCAAGGAAAGTTAATGAAATATTCCGTCGCAAATAATTACCATTCTAAAAATCAAAAATGTTTCAACTTTAAATAACTCACAATATGTTGATAAACTATCACAAAACAAATCACTCAACCCATAAAACTCTCTCTCTCTCTCTCTCTCTACACGCAGACGAGTACGAACATGCTCACATACACACACACACACACACACACACACACACACAGAATGAAAAAATAATAATAAAACTTGCACCAATGAAAAGTGAAAACGATATATATATATATATATATATATATATATATATATATATATATATATATATAGGTAAGATGAGAACAAAGGAAGTATAATTCCACTGTCCGTAACATTTAATTTATAAGTGGGCTCAATACAGAGTAGAGCAAAATATTATTTATTATTATTTATTATAGGAGATTAAAACAAAATACGTTAAAAATCGCTAAACAGTCATATTTCAACACCACAATGTAATCTCCTCGGGTGATAGTAAATTACTGGCGAGTAAACTATTAATTTAATTTTAAAAGCAAAACACTTTCGAAAAAAAATCAGAATTAAATAGAGGCTTGTAGGTTTTACTTTTATTAACCAATTAAATATGAATTAGTTAACATTATGCTATTAGGTTGGTGCAAAAATAATGACGTAATAATGTAGTTTTTTGACATATTTTTTAACGTCAAAAAACGACATTAATTCGTCATTATTTTTGCACCAACCTAATAGATCCCCCCTACCTTTAACTTCTTGTGAAAGCTGAACGTCATACTTATATATATATATATTTTACGAAATAATGTAACCATTTGTAACTGTCCCAAATGAAATTATCTAGTATTTATATGCACAAACTTCATACATGAACTAAATTTTTTGAGTTAGTTTGAATTTAGTGTTGGTCACTTTTGATCGCTTAATCACGGTAAAACTCACAAAATTTAAATGCCTTTAATTCATTTTTTTTTTTTTTTTTTTTTCGAAAAAAGCGAAAGTATTCTTAATTTCATTTAATATTCAAATTAAACCGTTCTTCTTTGTAAGTCAATAAGCATTAATATGGATTAATTTTAATTTTAACCATAAATCTTTTTTGCAAATCAATAAACACTGCATTTATTGTTATATAAATAGTAAGTGCAGTTTTTTTATTGAACACCCGTTACATATAGATACGTATGTGTGTGTGTGTGTGTGTTGGTGTGTGCGTGCGTGTGCGCATGTGTTCTCATTTTTGTTATGTCTAATAAAAATGTCACTCATAAGAGCTTCAATTATTTTCTCTTGAATTCTCTCCAGATTAAAATATGTTTAATTCTATATGTTATTTTATAAGACTAAAACAAAAACAACGATAAGCACCTTCTTTAAAAGGACCTCACCTTCTTTTATTTCATTCTATTTATTTTACTTCCGTGAACGGCAATCGTTAGCTAAAGCTTTGCAAGAAACATACAATTTAGAAGTGTCGGGCCCCGGGAGTGGATTATCAATCCAAGCTGCACGTCCCAATCAAGAGATGTCATTTTAAAGATTGTATTGGGGATTATCTTAAATTAATAACAAAATTAATGGTTAGGTATAAGACAAATTATTTTCTCTTGCAATTATTGTTAGAAAGCAAGAACCTTAAAATGCACCTGTCATTACAGGAAGCAGTGTCCTTCAATCGATATATACGGATAAGTTTATGAATCGTGGATTTAATAATAGTATTGGTAACTGTAATATTAGCCGTTTCCTCATAAGGAAACATTCGATATTCATTGACCGAGCAGCCAGTACTACTTTCAGTTGAATTCATACAATCTTTCTCTTAAAACGTTTTTTTTTTCATGAAAATAGGTTATCACTTTTTCCTGTATTGATGGCGGTTTCCTTCCTATCTTTTTGTTCATAATCAAGATGTTAACGTTCCACACGAACGTTAACATCTTGATTATGTCAATACTTTCTCAAGTTACATGTAATATCCATTTTAGTTGTTACTGCTGCTGAAAGTACTCAAATGATGTCATTTCCGTGATTTCGGACATTTTTCTGTGATTGTATAGCGCCAGTCGACGAGGTACGAAGACGGACTGTCCTCTCCAACAGGAGAAACTACCACTAGCACAATCTACTCTAATTTCCCTTTCTCCTATACTAAATTTGTTGTAATTGGTTAGACACCGAGGTATTTACTAATTTCACAATCTGAATGTTTATGGTGGATTCAGTATAGGTGTCATAACTGCCTTCATTTTAATTGCTAATCATAGTTTCTCTTTTGGTAAGTTTTAAATTTAGACCTACTTTTGGAACACTTGAGAGAGGATTAACAAGGAAAGCCTGATGGCGAGAAATGTTGAGGTGTAGGATGCAAAAATAGTTCTTTTTATTAGGTTGGTGCAAAAATAATGTCGTTTTCTCACATAGTATTAGGTTCGTGCAAAAATAATGACGTAATAATGTCGTTTTTTGACGTTGCGTCATTATTTTTTCACCAACCTAATAACATATGTGAGAAAACGACATTATTTTTTGCACCAACCTAATAATTCATTACTTCTTTATATTCCTTGACACAATGGCAAGCACGAGTCCAGCCGACTCCTAAAAGTAAAGGTGAAGGTACACCGAAAAGCTGTAATCCGGTGAGATACACTGAAATCAAATATAGCTGATAAAAAAGAGTGTTCATCATGGCCTGTGAAATAAGGACAAAATGATAGAGAGCAAGACGAGGATATAATATTACTGAACGAATTGGTGTCCCCCACCCCCGCGGTATAACCTAACATAAAAATAAAAACCGAACAACTTTGATGAAAAAAGACACTAATTCAATATAAATTTAATGTTAACATTTCAAAATGACACTACTGGATTATCCATGAAACAAGACCTAGTGCATTAAAGCGTTGGCTAAAGCATATTTTTTTCAGGCAGAAGAGAGTTAATCCTTGTGTCGGGAAGTATGAAAAAATCACATCCTTGATTTAACCATCTCCCAACTGGAACGGGATATGATACAAGATTTAAAGTGGGGTTTCGACAGTACAGCCCTCGGCGTTTTCTTCTTTTTGAGAATGTTTCAGGCGCGAGGGACTGACCTAAGTCTTCCAATAAGTACCCTTCTGCAGAGTCTAAGTATGTGCTACCCAGCCCGAGGATTGAACTCACAATTACTATATCACCAAATTCACGAACCGACGTTTTCATTCAATAGACTAGTTTCTTGTCGGATAATCCTGAGTTTAGAACTACTTTCCTGCAACAAATGATTTCTAAATTTGAAAGTGATTATCTATTTTTAGGATGGAAATTTTGAACGATCAGCCCCCTCTACATAATATTTTATAAATACGTACATGTGTCTCTGTGTTCATTATATTACATTTTGTATACTTATGTACCCTTGCAAGCATGTCTGTTTTAGGTTTTTAGTATACCGGGTGCGATGGGTAAATTTTCACCATCTTATATTTTTAATTTCGCTCTTTTATCCACTGGGCCTAACCCGGAAACAGAGATATCTCCAAAAGGAATGGTATGTGGAATAAGAACCATATATCACCGTGGAATAAATAAAGAGTTCAGCTCGAGATTCCAACGCATACCACTTGAAGAAGGCCGGAGCGTACAATGGCCGAAATGTCGTGAATATGGCAATAAAGATGAGGACAATAGTCCAATGTAAATAGTGTAAATGGTTACAATAGCTCATCTCATAAATATAGGTAGATTTCCTTGTGTGTATTACTCATTTAATGGAATTGTATTCTTTGCACAAAATTCTAAGGTACAACGATTGGTCCACTTGAATCACTCCTCGCAATCCAGAAAAGAGATGAAAAAAACATATTCAGTTTTACTCAGCAAAACACAAAAGTTCCAATGATTGTTTAACGTACATGTAAGTTTTCTGAGAAACACGATTTTTTGTGGAAAATCTTTGGCATCGTTGCGTGTTTTATCAATCGCAGAAATGGACGCTGCATTACTAACACCAGCACCTGCATTCGAAACTATCATTGGCCAGCATATTTTGCTTCAAGAATAAACCTCAACAAAAGAACATCCATCCAATTCACTGGCAACTATTAAATGGATTCTTTTCTTAAAGTAAAACTTTAGATTCTATAAAAATAAAATATTATCATTTGCTTTTTTGCTTATTCTGTCTCCTTCTCTCTCTTTCATTCTCTCTCTTTCTCATTTATTCTCTTTCATTCTCTCTTCTTTTCATTCTCTATCTCCTTCATTTTCTCTCGCTTCCATTTTCTCTGTCTTTCATGCTCTCTGTATTTCACTCTTTCCCTTGCTTTCAATCTCTTTCTCTTTCATTATCTCACCTTCATTAATTTTCTCTTTCATTCTGCCTTTCATTCTGTCTCTCATTCATTCTCTGTCTGGCTTTTAATCACTCTTTCAATCTCTCTCTTTCATTCTCTCTTTCTTTCTCTCTCTTTCTTTCTCTCTCTTTCTTTCTCACACTTTCATCAGTTATAGAAATTTTTTATCTAAGTTAATTTATGCGTTCTGTTGTGCGAAATGATAACGAAACATTCTTTTTTTAAGGACAGTTAAAATGGCTATTTTGCCAGTCAGAAAGATGGATGGATTAGATTCTTACTGAAATAAAATGGCTTATTTTCATTTCTTTGACGCTATGTTTCCACGTTTTTTTTTTCAAAGGAAAGGTGAGCCCAGGGGCGAATGCCGCATATTCTCTGAGGATGGGAAAGCAGATACTTTTCCAGGAAGTGGAATGTGGTGTAAAAGGATATACGACACGAATAACAACAAATAATGATAAACTTGTTTTTGTTGAAGGGGACATAAAACAATCAAATTGGAGTTACATAAAACATTGTACTGCAATAGATGTCGTTTTTTGAGTATCCACTGTCACGTCACGAATTCCGTAACTGAACAGGGTCGTAGTGGCACCATATGTATTACAGCTATAGCATCAGTGGTGTATCTAGAACAAGCTAAACGGGGTACTTCAGCCTGGCTTTGAACCCAGAGCTTTCCTTCTCCTCGACTGGACGTCAACCTAACCAGCTTTGCTATTTTATCCATTAGCTGAGATGTAGTGAAGAAACAGATAATTCCATTTCTGAATTGTATTGGTGCGATAGTGGATGTAATGAACTTTAGAGAATTCGAACTCAGCTCGTCGATTTTCCTTTCCAAGTCGCTAGTTCACTATCCCATCCTCTGAGTAATAGTGGTATCATCATCATTATCAGTCCTTTGACCGGAGGTGGTCGTAGCTTTACTGCGTAGCTGAGCATATGACCAGTTCCCTCCTCATAATGTGGGTTTTCAAACATGTGTCCCTCCTCATAATGTGAGATATTCAAACATGTGTAGCGTGTAGTATTGTAAAAGAAGTCCTAGAGGAGCCCATCCCTCTCCAGGTTAAACCGCAGCCGATGTCATCAAACTTAAAAGCTCACGTTGATCACAAATACATGGTTGCTGATTCCATCGAGAGAACGATCCAACCTAACCGTTGAATTCAGTTTAGGAATTTTTCTCGGAAATACCATATGAAACCACAATCTTCTCCTCGGTTCACACCTGCCTGTTCAGCCGCTGTAGCTCACAAGAATCACTTTCTCCAGCTGTACCAGCGTGATAGTTCCGATCACAAAAGATGTCTCTTTGTGTCTGCTCGTAATAATTGTAAAAGTGTCCTCAAAGTCTTTGTTTACTGACAGAATGAGGCATCGTATAGCCTCTAACATGTTTGGCTCGCCTGACTACTTGCGGCTCTGTAATAGTGTGTTAAATAAGAGTCTTCTACCCCTCCCTCTCTTCACTCAATTTAAGGTATTGACATTTTCTGATGATAAAGTGGAATGTTTGGCTCGTAAATTCTACTCTTGACTCGTCTAGGGTATCTTTCCAGTTAGAACTGAGTCTCTATTGTATTGATATGCACATATAACTTCGTCCATGTTGCGTTACTATCATCTCTAAACTGAACTCTCACAAAGCATGTGAGCTTAATGTTATCCATGCAATAGTCCTTAAGAAATGTGCTCCGGTTCTCCCTAAACTCTACAATAAATTTCTTGCTGCTTCTTGCTTTCCTGCTCATTGGATTTCCTCTTTTGTAGTTCCAGTCTTTAAGAACGCAGTTGAACTGTCTGGTCCTTCTAACTATCGGCATACTAGCCTTCTAACACGTTTTGGCAAAGTACTAGAGGCTTTAAATTCACATCGCAGGGTCTTCTTTCAGATATGGCTTTCTCTTCTCTAGGCCAACTAGTGATGTATTAACGATTAACACTTAAAGAGTGACTTTATGACAAAGTTTTCCCTTCTAGCGTTCTTCACATATTTAAAGGTTATGACATTTCTTGACGAATTTTTTATCTGAATCTATCTTTTTTTATATAAATCGCGAAATGAAAGTTATCTTGAACGGCTACTCTTCAAGATCTTTTAGCTTTAATGCAGAATATTGCTGTCACATCTGGTCTAGTGCTTCTGCTCTGTATTTAGAGATTATTTATAAAATGTAAAGAAGCATCTCCCATATTATTGGCCCTGACCTGGCATTAAAGATTCAGTAATCTTTCCATCGCCGTAACGTATCTTCTATTCCTTTTCTATGAATATTTCAAAGTTAACATCTGTCCCATTAATCCTCTCCCCCACAGTCTCTGCCCCGGCCATCCATTCACACAAACTCCTTAGGCTACTTTGCTCGATATATACGTGTGTGATAAATCTTCCAAGCTCTTTTGTACACGTGTTTGGATTGCGAAACTCTTAAAAGAATCTAGAAAATACAAGATAATCACATGAAAGACATTCGAAATGTTCAATTTATATTTTCTTCGCGCCAAACTTCAAAATGCAAATAATCAACATAAAGGCACTAAATGTGACGTTTTCATTTATCATTTTAAGGATTTTTGACAAAAACGATTCAATCTTAATAGTTACAGTGCAATATAATGATTATTGATAGGTTCGTTTTCTACGATTTATCAATCCTTTACAGTTTATTTAAAGCCAGAAAAAAATTTTAGAAGGATTTTTTTTAAATAATATTGATTGATTCTTACTAATTAACCCACAGCTGGGGTGGAAGAGATGGATTCATACCGTTCCAATGGTATTTGCGCGTAAGTGAATATACGAAAGCAACGAGACGTTATCCATTAGAACATCCAAACATCATTACAGCACCTGGTATTCCCCAGCGGTCACTCATCTAGGTACTGATGAGGCTTGACATTGCTTAACTTTGGTAATCTTACGGAAGGATGTGGCAAGTTCACTTAGTAAAAATTGTCAGTTATATTTTCTGTGGCTTTTCCGTCACAATACCAAAGGAATATTTTTATAAATAACATTAGAGAAATATTATTCCATCCAGACTTGATGAGAGAAGATGAAGTGGTTTGTATGTGTCTTTATGCAGTGGTTGAAAGCCCAAATCCGGGATTTAAACCGTAAAAGAAGTTTTCATTTGGGATGTTTGCAACAAGTGACAGAATAGTATTATTAGTTGATTGAATTTGAAAGAGTCATAATGGTTGTGATGAAGGAAGAAGAATTTCAGACAACCAATGAAAGATTCTTTCAATGAGAGATCTCTTAAAAAACAAGAAAATTCAATGTTTTCAAAATTTGTCAATATCTTCATAGTCTTGAAACTAAAATCTGTTCGATATGAGGTAACAGGCTGAAATTTTCAAGATCAATTCCTCTGATGAATGTTAACAAATGGAGGAAATCTGAGGTCCTTCAAGACGGATCCTTGTTGAATCTGTCTCGAATGACATGTATTTTAATTTTTAAATAAATCAACTATGTTAACTTTGTCTGAAACGTTATTTTTAGAGAACTAAAGTTTAGGTCGCCATGAGATTTAGATGATAACGTCACATAATATTCAAGTCATTAGAAGGGGCAACTGCTTCACCTACAAAGCAAACCAAGGAAGTATGACACAATATTAAAAATTCAGAGCACCTAGATTAGAATTCACTACAGTACTAATAGTCTATAAAAGTAGACTAAAAATCTCTCTTGGATCGGCGATACGTGCGGTGTTTAGTGGGCTTGTCGTACAAGTCGTTAATCATAAGTTCAAGCCTCACAGGACGCTCATCAAATGTCTTTGTTAATTCCGACTTATTCATGTAAAATATTTGTTTTGAAATTGCATTCAAATAAACATGTGGATCATCTAATCATGTCCCAAATATTTGATTAAAATCATTTCCCTTCACATGCAGCTGTTTGACCTTTAATATGCAGCTCGTGGAAATATGTTGGCAAAGCACATTTTTTCATTAAAGTTAATATAAAAGGTAAATAAGAAAAATTTCAAGCTTTATAATTATTTGCTGGGTATAAATTGAGACCCCATTGAATTAAAAAATGTAAGTTTAATGTTCATGGGTAATAAAAATATTTAAATCCTAATTTTAATGTTAGATCTGAGTGAGGCATTTTGTTCTTTCGGAAGGAATGCTGGGAAGTTGCGGGATTAAAGAAATTTCCGGTTAGCAAGAGTTTCAGAGGGAATGTCAGAAGAGTGAGGTCATATGCAATGGCATTAAAGGGAATGCACTCACGTCATGTACATGTATGCAGCGTAAATTTTGTTCATATCTTGCAACTCTCAAATATCTGAAATTTATTATATGTGGCTCTTACATTAAGCAACTTTGACCCCTCCCCCCCCCGATATCTAACGATATTTGCTCTCCACATCTTTCTTTTCTTTATTATCTGTGAATTGTCATGACTTCTTGGGAAAAAGTGGCTTCCCGTTACCTTCTCCATGGCTTTCAATTCAGAGTTCTCCTACACTGGTTGGCACTCAATGCTACATAGCCCAGTTTACCCTACAATTTAACCCATAATTGTGTGGTAAAGATTAAGTAATTTAATAAATTTCCTTAGTTTCCACTTTTGAAATTTTAATTTGCGAATTCATTTTTTTCAAGATCTAATCAGATCTTTTTGAAGATAAAAGAATTTTTGTAACTCATATATAATCGCCTACGTAATAAAGTCTACTCCAAAGTAGTACTTTTTTGCAACCCTCTGCGAACCATTGTGCGATTAACCGGCATAAATTTGCTCCTAAGAAGAACAGTGAACTATTTATTAAGTAGTCAAATTAACGCTCAAGTTCTATGAAATTCTGGATAGCATCTCGTATATATGGGAAAGAAATATTTCGAAAAGTTTAAGCATGTGGCGATAATTATGAATAACATGACTGAATTTTCATGAATGAAGATATATGAATACATATTTAGAGAATATGTAAAAATGGCCTGTATGTTTCTGTGGTCTATACCTTTCGGATTATTATCAATATTACTGAAACTCACGGATTATATTGTTTCTATGTCCTGAAAAGTTTTCCAACCAATTAAGGTAAAACAACTAAAATCATCATGAAAGCAAATAACAGACAAAATTATTAATGTTTGATAACTAAATCTAAGAATTAAAAATTCAAGTGATTATTCTGAGTATTAAACTGAATGGGTTTGCGATCTCATTTTCTGTTCTAATAATCTAGTAGTCAACTGCATCAAAACGAAATAAGATAAACAACACAATAAAACAAAACCTTCAACTTGTATAGAAATAATAAAATTACGCTTAGACATTAAGAAATGCAGAGAAAGAAAGTTGTCAATAAATGTTCGAACTCCACTGCAAGGGGAAGTGGTCGTTTTATTTAGAACCAAATAACTAATTGGTTGGAGGTTAATTATTCAAACTTGTGTTATGCTTGAAAATAAATTCGTAGCTGACAATAAATATCCAAAAGACGCAGCTGCGATGAGAAATATGACACAGAGAATAGCGATCAATTGCTAAAGTATGGTCGACGTTTGGTGGTCTTTGGCAGTCATTTTTAATGATCAAGTAAGTGTTAACATCATCGCCACATTGACAGATTTGCTACTTATGTACGGTTCTATTCTTTCTATAACTTTCATTTCAGATCCTGTCAATTCAAATTACTGCCTGTTATAAGCATATATTTTATAATTATATTGTTATAAGCAGAAACAAACTCAGATTTTTATTAGTCACTTTCATAATTCCAGTTTTTAATAGCTGTGTTAGTTTTCGGACACAACAACACAGAATGAAATAAAATATATAGGTTTATAAAATTTATTGTCTGCTTCTTTACAGGCGGATCGTCATGGGGTAATCATTAGCCATATGGACATGCTGATCATTTCGACTGAGTTCATCCTTACTGGGTGACTCATATTTGAGACCCATACTTGTGTCTTTGTGCCAAATATAAGGGAAACTGAGTAAATACCGATTGATTTCCCTTCAACAGTATTCCAATTTTACAGCGAAAAATCATATGCTTTTCTATTGGAACCATTCTGATTGTTGTTATATCTTGATTCGATTCACTGGGATAAATTATTCTTATTCCATTCTTAGAGAATATTTCGAAATATGGAGTACTGCTTCCACATCTGTGATGGAGCTATCCTGTTTTCAATTTCCAGTCTTGATAAAGTTCAAAGGCGTCTACGCTGTTTTGATGAATTATTTGCCATCCTGCAAAACGGAAATTTTTAACAACGACTTGAGATTTTTCTTGTCAAAAAGTTTAATAATTTAACACATTCAACATTATAGATATAAAATAGCGAATTTTATATAGCGTTTCTTTCGAGACTTAGCAGAAGCAAAACAAATTCACGGATTTGGATGTTAAAAATGTCAAAATCTGTCAAAAATTGTTATCCTTTAATAATCAGTTGTGATTAATTTCATTTGTAACGTATATAAATATAGGTAGAAAAAAAAGCAAATGTTGATAAGATAGCGTGGGTCAGTACTGTCAGGATTGGGCTCCCCCTGGTTGGGCAGGTTCAGAGATAGTACGCACCGGTTCTGATTAAGAATACGATTGTATGCCAACCCAGCTGCATATTTTCTTGTTTAAATTCTTACTCCAAAATTATTCTTTGCTTTAAGTGAAACATTTTTGACAATTTTGAAAACATTTATGTCGAATAAAAATATTAATAAAGAACCATGAATAAAAGTGACAAGAAGGAAACGGAAAAATCAGTATAACTTTTTTTTTAAATTCTTAAAGATTAAACGACAAAATGAGAATTCATCTATGAAGTATTTTTTCGAATGGCATAAGAGGCTTTCATTGAAAATATTGCATAACGATTATTTGATGTTTTCCCACATCGAAGAAAAATAAAACCGAAGAAAACCAGTGAATACCCAAATACTTATTTATTATGAATTAGAATGAAGAAAATTTTGTTATTTTTATACCATTTATCACTTTTTCAGCAAAGCAGTAAAAATTCAATATAATATGCCCTAGATCCAGCCTTTGACTGCCACTCGGGATAGGGCTAGATTTAATTCCTGGTGCCTGAGACGTCCTCAAAAGAGATGTTCTGATAGAGCTTGGGCAATTTTCCCTGCTCCTATGTACGCCTGGGACTCCCAATTTAAACTCCTCTTTGTGTCATATTCTGTTGTAGTGTCTGTACGAGATGAATACTTTTTATCATGACGTCTCTTGTCACTTCCAGGATACAAATAATTAAATACGATATTTGTATTGACGAATATATTACTGCAAATCCGAATGCAGAGATCGTATCAATGCTGCCTGAAGCCTGCCATATTAACGATCAAGAAATGTCTTGCTGATTAAAAATATACATGTATAAAAACTACTAACGATTCATAATGTCTCTACTTTAAAAACTGGATTGTGAAGTGATATTCTTATTCTGCTGTTATTACAAGAAATTTAAGTTACTTAAGCAACCATCGTTATGGCTTTCAAAGAGAAAGCAAGGGTGCTGGGTTGGGCTCTTGCTTAATTTTTAAATTTTGATTTATGGAAACTCAGCTGCGTTTGTTTTTCATCCATTAAAACGTTTTCTCTCCAAATTCCGAGAAGTGTATTTGGAGCCTAATGGCGAGGGCTTGGATTTGAGTTTAGATTTCGAAGAACAGCCGTTGCAGGGACCCAGTCCGCCCTGGTCCAGAAAGAAAACAAAGCAGAAGAAATTTGATAGCCACCAGACAAGAATTGAAAGGAAAAACAAAGTCGCATCCCATATCAGGGAAAAGTCTTCGAATGGTGTGCTTGTTACCACGAACTTTAATTCAAAAATTGTAACAAATTATTCTTTGAAAACTATTCGGAGAAAAATTTCTTTTTATTCTTCACTTTATGTATTTTTCCTGGGGGCCTTCTTATGCAGCATTATAAAAAAATGATGAGTTTAGTTAGACTTGACTCGCGATTTTCATGAAGATTATTAAGAAACATGGCGGAGAAATATCCTAAATTCTTCGCAACTTTAATCGTTTGTTTGTTTGTTTAACGATATATCAACACATTATTGCGTAATTTAATGACAAAATTTTATTTTCTTACGAGCGTTAGTAATTTTTTTTTTTTTTACAAAAATGTATTGCTGGCATTTTTTTCCTTACAAAAACGTATTGCTAGTAATATTTTTACTATGAAAATGTATTGCTAGCAGCTTCACTATAATGTATTTCTACACTTTTATAGTGTTTTGACACCGGTTTGGGTAGTACACTAACAGGTGCTACCACGCCGGGTCAAGATGAACCTGGGATCAACAGCAATTAAGCGATAGTTCGACGCCCCTCAAAACTTTGCTGCCAGATATAGTTTATCGTTATACCCAAGACGATCACAAGTTTAATCATCTTCATATAAGTACTAAATTAATAAAAAGCCGTAAGTTAGCCTTTGATTAGTTTATTTCTTTATCCTATTATTCACCCAATGCAAGGTCCAAGAGCTGCTCAAGGTAGAGGGTCATCGAATAAGGTGACTGTAAGGAAATAATAAAATGGGGGAGGAATAACAAGTATATATTATGTACATATGTACGATAGATAACTGAAGACTGAAGCAATCCGGGAAGCATCCCTTCGGGAGTCTGTTCCACAACGTCACAATTCTGGAAAAGAAGCTGATTGAAGTGAGTTTCCTCCTTCCCAGTAGAATCTGAAAACAATGAGGGCTGAGTCGACCCTCCTTACATGGCATAGCTGGTCCTAGCTGTGAAGGTCTGAACTGGTGGAACTAAGGAATATAGCTCGTCTGAAAATTTGCCATGGATATAGTGAGAGAGTAAAAAATGTCTGTAGCAAATACTTATGAAAACTACAAGAAAATATTGGTTATAACATGAGAAAATGCATTACGATAAATTGAGAGTAGTTCCTAAATGATCTCCGAATAAGAAATAACTTTTGAAGAAACGCCTCTTCGAAAGAAGTTTAGTCAGTACATGGCATATATTGTTTTCGAATAGTATTTCTTAAATCAAAGTATAAAATACTTTCCTACCTTTCTTCCTCAGACACAATCCTTTCCTCCATAAAGCACTTCTCTTATCTAGTCAGATGAGTAAATTCGAGATTTTACTGAGACATGATGCACTACATTCATGTTTACTTTTCGATTTCCTTCTAGTTCTTACCTGTTTGCAGTTTGGTCCTTTGAATGCTTGGTATAGCTGGTAGGTGACACTTAATATAGAGTAATAAATTACTTAGGGTTTCATGGGGCACAATGTACCAATTACTATTTCTAATGCCATACTCCTTCAAGACGTAGGCGATCATGGCTCTTAACAGGTTACGTTTCTTTATTATCTGTGAATAACCATGACTTCTTGAGAAAGATAGTGAGGTAGTCTCCCGTTACCTTCTACAGATTTCCTTAGTGGAGTAGTATCCTGTTGCCTTTTCCACAGATTCCATTTCTTTCTTTATTATGTGGGAATGGATATGACCTCTTGGGAAAGACAATAGAATGTTTTCCAGTTGCTTTTCTACGGTTTTGAATTCAGAGTTTTTATCCTTTTAAACTGTCAGACACAGAAGGCTACAATCCAGTCTACCCTGCCATCTAACTCATATTTGGGAGAAAAAGATGCGGATTCATGCCTTTCCCAAATGTTTAATGCCAAAGTAAACTCAACGGTCGAAGGCGAAATTTGAATTCGGCGCGTCGATTCCAGTATTTACACTTATTAAAGTCAGGCTACCTGCACATGTAGACTAATTAAACTAATTACTATATTCTCTTCGGCTAAATAAATTCTCTTTGTAATTATAATGATGATTTTATTAGCTCTTGACAAACACAGTAACAAAGTAAAATAAACGTTTTGGTTTTACCTGTTGTGAAAATTCAATAATTGGCAATAAACACGGTAAGAATGTTTTGCAATTAGATGTACCAATACATTTCAGTTATGGCCAGCGAAAGAGAAACTGGCCTTTTGATATTCGGGCAAAGCTAATATTCGATGAAAACAGATCATAGCAAGAAACCTTCTTGGTCATTTTTTTCCCAGAAACTTCAAAATAATTTTTAATGCATTAGGTTAATTCTAATTGATGTAGTAAAGTTATAAGAACAACGATAAGTGATTTTCTCACGCAACCCCCTCCCAAAAAAAAAACAGTGCAAGTTCCATTAGCAAAAAGTGTTGATTAATACTTTTATAACAAATGCCATAAAATAATAAACTAATGACAATTTTTATTCGAACTGAATCATTGAATATTTGAACAGTATGACATCAGCCAGTTGGCGAATGGGTGATTTTGTTGTCTCTGATTTGCGTAGACAAAACAAAAAAGATTTCGTGTTTTCCCCTGAAGATCCATTTAATTAAACCAATGACACAAGTGCTAATCGTTAAAATAGGAACATTTTTTTTATTCTTCTCTTTATTGATTTAGTATCCATTTGCTACGTGTTTGAAAACAGACATTAATTTTATTACCTGGAGCATGTTATTAGAAACTGTAACTTTGGTCCGCTCAGCATAGTTGGAGTATAAACTACATGTGGGCTCTGTGGGTGATGAACAAACACAAAATGCGCCTGAGCAGGCGTCTGCAACAGGATTTGGCTACCCGTCTTAGTACACGGACATCCTTGGATATGAATGGCCAACTTCTCTCACTCTCTCTCTATCTATCTATCTATCTATCTATATATATATATATATATATATATATATATATATATATATATACGCGATAAAGATATACACATTTATTTATTTTTATATATCAAGAAGAGTATTGAGGAATTAGAAGACAAAATATAAAAGGTTTATTTGTGACGCGTTTCATCCGTTAGGACTTCATCAGACTGGGTTTGTTGAAGTTGACTACACATGCCCATGAACGAGAGACGCTGGTAGCTATAAAATTTTAGAAATAAAAATAATTTTTTTGAAATAATATATATATATATATATATATATATATATATAACGGAAAATGTTAGGATACTGGAAAAACTTAAAAAATTAATTCAATCTTCCTATTCAATGAAAGATGCTTGCAAGAAGGGCATATATATATATATATATATATATATATATATATATATATATATATATATATATATTTGTGTGTGTGTGCGCACGCGTGTGTGTGTGTGTGTGAATATGACAAACTAGACATTTTTTTTGTGACGCGTTTCATCCGATGCGATTTCATCAGACAGGGCTTTGAGGACGTTGCGCACGAGACGAAAGACGCAAGTATTTTCAAAAGATTTTGAAAGATTTTTTCAATCTAGCCGAAATCATCTGTATTGTTTTTCTTTATCTCTTCACCGCCTTTGTTCCATATATATATATATATATATATATATATATATATATATATATATATATATATATATATATTACACTGTGTGACACCCAGTAAAAGAAAAGGCTTAATTTAAAATATGAACTGGAACAGACAGAGATCGTTAAAAATAACCTGTAAACTGAAAGAAGGAACGAAATGGTTTCCTATCGGAAATCTACCTTGAAGAAAACTTAAACTTAAACCCATGATGTTCGAAGAGGAATAGTGAAAGTACATTCGAGGTTAGTTGAGAATTTTGAAAATGGAAGCAGAAATTGAAAAACTGATTTAAGCATGGTTAATTAAAGTGGGAGTTACAAAAACACGACTCAAGATTACCAGATGGAAGAAGGGGTCAATTGTTAGACACCACTCCCCTTTCGATCACTCGGTTTCAAAATCAGATTTCTCAAACAGACAGCTGAAGCTGCGGGCTTAAATGAAATACTAAGAGAGAAGGTTGAAGAAGAACGAATTACCTCCACTCATTTGGAAGTAATGGTGCGAGGCATAAATAAGAGAAAGAATGTGTTATAATGGTGGGGTGATACCTGCAACTACCACCAGTATGGCGAATGTTTTTCCTAAATTTGCAAAGATAATTGCGAGCAAGACAACAAAGAATTCTTGTTCGGTAGAGAAATTTTGGGAATCGCCAGATCCCTAAATACCGTCAGCCAGACTCCAGTCTTGCGGGGCAGTCAATGTAAGCGCTGTGGTTAGGCGACGCAGAGAGAGGCGAGAGACAAGCGATGAAGAGCAGACGAAATTGCTACTGAAATCCACGTGACATGGTGACAAGAGAACCCATGACTTTGAGCCTGTAGACTTTATATATATTTATGCGTGAGTGTATGTGTGTGCGTGTGTGTTTGTGTGTTTAGCCCGAATATATACATATATGCGAGGCTTATTTGAAAAGTAACGGCACTGGTGTCACAAATAATTCATTTCAACAAACTACACAGTCTCCCATTCAAGGTAACACCAACGATCAATCAGCAAGTCTACAAACAGAACTTTCGACGCTTGCGTCGCTCAGTGCCTAGAATAACATCGCCGTACTGGAACTACCTCCACACTTATCCGATCTTGCTCCGTATGAATTTTTTTTTATTTTCCCTAAGCTCAAAGGGATCATCAAGGGGGGAGGCAGTTTTGAAGGCATGTAGACCATCAAGAGGGTTGTAACGACGGAGCTGAGGGGAATATAAGAAGAATCCTCCCCAGCAGGGCATAGAACGGTGGCAGAGAAGGATAGAAAAGGGCATTAGATTCGACGGGGATTACTTTGAAAGGGAAACTATATCGGTTATTGTTTGGAATTGAAGTAAATTATTTATGACACCAGTCCTCTTACTTTTCAGACAGACCTTGTATATATATATATATATATATATATACATATATATATATATGTGTGTGTGTGTGTGTGTGTGTGTGTGTGTGTGTGTGTGTGTGTGTGTGCTCGCGCGCGCTGTAAATTTGCTATATGCACCAATATATATATATATATATATATATCTGTGTGTGTGTGCATTTAGGCAACAATCCTTCTTCCATGCACATTTCATTGAATGCGACAGACAAGATGCTTTTGTTCAGTTTTTTTATGCAATTTCTCATGCTATCAATTTTTTTTTTCTTTTCGAGTGATAAATTATATAAAAACTACCGATTGTTCTTTTTATCCAAGCGCTTTCGGCTATACATTTAGCCATTTTCGCTTCCATTACTTTTAGCCTTTTTTCTTTTTTTTTTTTTTGCATGTATATGATGGTATTCAATTAGTTTTGTCAACAAGTATATTACGAATAGTGTCCGGTAGGTCTCCATGAATATTTAAACGAGATCTAATTGAGGTCAGAAAGGTGTAGAGTGACTCTGCGTGTCAAACATGTTGTAGTATGGTCTATATAATAATTTTTACGAACTTTGATTGATCAGGAATACAATCCTTTAATGGCCATTTAAATTCGTAAATAATATTTGCCCTATTTAATTTCGTTTTAGGAGGTGACTTATATATATATATATATATATATATATATATATATATATATATATATATATATATATCATAATTGAAAAAAGTATTATTTGTTTTTCAACACAATCCCCTTCTTCGTCAATGCACTTAATTCAGTGATGAATACTAATCATATAACTAAGTCATTATACGGGGAAATTTGAAGACCAGTGTTTAGATAATAATTATATATGTGACTATGGACCTATTAACCCAGAGTTGTGTTTATAGAAATTTGCTGCCATTTAATGTCTAGTAAAAACCACAAGTTATTGCTATAAAAACTCAATTCGAGATTGATATTTTGCTATATAATAATAACATGTTCTCTTTGCAGAGAAACACTGACATTTTTTGTATAATAAATCAAAAAGGATATAGTCTTCCTCTCTATTCAGGTTGTAGGTTAACTGCTTATATTACATTCAGTAGAATGTTCAATGTGATCTTGTTTTCAAGGGGATTGCATAAAATGAAGACATGTTTAAGACTAAAATGTGTAAAAAATAAAAGTAAAAAACTAAATGTAAAAATTCAGTGAAGTGAATAAGCATCCTACACTTACTATCTCTTTTCTGTTTCTAGTTTTTACTCGGCTCTTTCTCCTGACATGTGTTTACTATTTGCTTCAGGGTTGGAAAAATCTTGGCTTTATGATGGCAGAACAAAACTGAGAAGAATTCTTTTCTTTCTTCAACATCTTCCTTCGTTAGTCAGCCTATCTTTGCAACTCCTAACCAGCTTCCATATACGATTTTCTTCCCACAAACAAAAACCCAACACCTCACTCTCCCTCCTTCTGTGAATATATATATATATATATATATATATATATATATATATATGCAAACACAGACACACAAACGTGAATATATATATATATATATATATATATATATATATATATATATATATATATATATATATTTGTATGTATGTAGATATATGTATGTATGTATGTATGTATATTGCTGTCTTGCATATGTGTATGATTCTCAAATTCTGATTTCACAAGATGGTTCCTGGAACAATTTCTTCAGAATTTTTTCATGGTTTTGTATTCAATGCTTATATTAACGATTTACAATTTCTATTTGCATGGTCAACATTCAAATATTAGGATGGAAATATTTTTTTAATTTAGCCTACCTAAAATGTTAACCGGTAACTTTCTTCTATACAAAAGTTCAGAATATTTCAAATTCTTTGCTCTTCATAGTTAATTTCCTTTCTTTAAGATGTAATTTTAACAAACTCCGGCCATTTTTAACTTTTTTTCCCAAGCATCCTTCAGGATTCCATTCCTGATATAATCCCCACGTTGGCGATGAGAGTTCAAATTTCTTCAGGTTCTTCCTTCTAATTTCTCTTACATGCTGATTTTAATTGTCTCAGAATCATGACCTGAGTTGCAATAAAAACAACAAAACTAGTAAAAAAAAAAAAAATCACTGACAAAGTAAATCTGGCTACGCCTCTTGAAAAAAGACCTCTAATAAGTGGTCAATTAAGGCAGGAAATGGCCTGGAAATTTGAAGGACTGCAAAAAAAAAAAAGCTGCTCTTTTTTAACCACCATAGAGAAACTTTTCTGACTGCAATCAATATGGTTGATTCTAGAATTTTGGAGAGCAACACAATGCGCCTTCTTGGTTTCACTTTTTACACTGACTTGAAATGGAACGACTATATCGAAGCTGCAACTACTGAAAGAAAGGCTGGGTTACTGTGTCGTTCCAAAAAGTTTTTCTCGTCAGACTCCATCTTGCACATTTACAAATCTACCATTCATTTGTGTATTGAATACTACTAGTGACCCTGCTATTCATCTCGAGGTTCTTGACAAAATCCAAAGAAAGATCTATAATGTAATCGACCCTGACTTGGCGTCTCGACTTCAGTTATTTTCACCGACGTGGAGTGGATTCTCCCTGTCTTTTCTACAAATATTTTCATAGCAACTGCTCTGACGAGTTCTTTTCCCTGTCGCCCTGACTACGTGAATTTAAGCGTGCTACTAGATTGACACCTAGGTCCCACTGTTGAAACAGCTAAATGCAAACACCACTTCTACTCCAACAATTTCTTTATTTGTACTTCCCGCCTGTAGAAATCACTTTCGTTTGCTTGCTTCCCTGGTAACTGCAATCTTCAAAGATTTAAATGAAACATCAATCGTCATCTATCTTCTTGTCCATCCCTTGTCTTTTCCTCAGTCCTCCCTATTCTCAGTATTTTCTTTCACTTTCACTTCTTGTAATCCCCTGGGTACTAGTAAGCATTTCCGCCCTGCTTGGTGTGAAAGGATTAAAAAAAAATCAAACGAAAATTTAATGAAAGAAAAACTTGTTAAAAATATCGATTCACTGTTAAGCCGGAGTTACTTCCACATCATTATTTTGACTTTTGAAACCTTATTCTTCGCTTTAAACTGGCGCCTTCTTTTCCCTATGTACTGTAACCATTTTGTTTAAAGGGTGTATTTTCTTGATTGTAGATGAAAACTTAGAAATTTTCTAACATATTTCAGTGAAACTTTTACCTATCAAAATTATAGTTTACATATAATAATTCTTATCTGTTCGATGAAGTCATGTTGGCAGCTGATCTAAAAAATAACTGATATTCTGTCGTTAACTTGGGTAAAGAATAACTTTAACGACTCCAAGACGAAACTGCTCTCTATTGATCGTTTTAGAGAACCTTTTCTGCCATCCATCACCATGGCTGGTGCTAACCTCGATGAGAATAACACATTTCACCTTCACGGTCTAACGTTTTCCACTTACATGAAGTTAAAAGATAATATCGAATCAACTGCTGTGTCCGTTGCTAGGAAAGTTGGTTTACTGTGTCATGCTAGAAAGTTTTTTTATGCCCAAATTTATCCTACATATTTATAAGTCTACCATTCGCCTATGCTTTGAATATTGCAGCCACGTATAGTCTAGTGCGTCTGCTACATATTTAGAGATCCTTGATAAAATCCAAGCAAGAATCTGCAGTATTATAGGTTCTGACCTGACATCTCGGCTTCAGTTACTTTCTCACCGCCTTAATGTAGCTTTACTGTGCCTTTTCTCGAAATACATTTATGATTATTGCACTTTCCCCTAAGGTACCTAAACTTTATGAATTTAAGCGGCAAGGTCTCATCGTTTTACAATTGAAATGGCTAGATATAACTGTAACTTCTATGCTATTTTTTATCGCATTTATTGCTTGTGGAGCTCTCTTCTGGCTTCTTGCATCCCAGTCAAGATTGATCTTCAAAAATTTAAATGCAATGTCAACCGTTATATTCTGCATTCTTGTTCTTTTATTGTTCTCGCTCCTTAATAATGTTTTTTTTTCTTTTTCTTTTTCTTATATTCTCTCACACTAGTTAGCCCCCTTGCGATCATTATGGCTTTACTGTCTTGCTTCGGGTGAAATTATTAAAAAGAAAGAGGCGTTACTTTAAAGTAACACAAGTAGGAAAGCAGATTATACTTTTTCCTAGGTTGAAGTGAAAATAAATTATTTTAGCCGGAATTTGAACTCGGCTCATCGATTCCATTTTCCGTGCAGTTTACCAGCAGTTTGCAAACATGCCTCCTTTCAGCAGAATTTCTTTTTAATCAAATCAACGAAAATAAAAATTATCTGCATGAAGCATGTTGTTGATCACTGATGACATATAAGCATTTAACATGGGCACCCTTTGCGGTTTATGGATTAGCGAGTTAGTTTCGGAAATCAATTAACATCCATTAATTCATTCAATGAAAGCTGGCCAATGTTCTCACACATGAAAAGATGATGTAATAGAAATGTGGTTCTACTAGCAGAGGAAGTTTGCTAGTTCAAAACCTAGAGAAGAAGACAGCAAATCACTGAATATATAAATATCTCATGATATATAGAAATCGTAGAAATGTCATAATGGAAATCGTGGAAGAGATAATCACCATATTTTCATCTTTTTCGTTCCGTGGGACATGTTTATATTTTTAAATCAACCTGGTTAACCATTCGGGTAAAATGCTTTAACATTATCAAAAGAAAACGTGAAGCGAAAAGCTGAATTATTTACAAATCACCTTTTCATTGACCTTATTTCTTGGGAAACTAACGCACACACTCACACGTATATATATATATATATATATATATATATATATATATATATATATATATATATATATATATATATATATATATATTGCATATATTTTGTGTTTTATATATTTTGTATTTTATATATATTGTATATGTATCAAGAAATATGATGGCGTGACGTATACCCGTGAAATGAAATATCAAAGCCATATACGGAATGACTACTACAGAAAATACACTACTTATCACCCACGCGCCTAACTTTACACCTCCACCACCACCCCACACACATGTCATAGTAAATCGACAATGAAAATTTCTTTTTTCTTGTAAAAGACTGGAATCTAGTTGTATTCTTTCTAAAATTTAATTTAATTATTTTCCATCTTTTTTCGAAAAACATCACCTTTTTGGCTACAAACATTTTTCTTCTTTTTGTCGGAATTTTTGAGACTTATGATTCTTAGATATCTTTCTGTTTGAATCAGGACACTTACCTTCGGCGAATATGTTTGGCGAAATAGAGAGGCTTCTTTTTCTCTTTTTACTTTCTTTCTATCTCATGTTTATAGCCCATTCTTTCTAATAAATTAAACTTCTCCTATTGCAATATCAAATTTACGCTTTATTCATTTTTCTTTTAATCAATTTGCCCTAAGCAAGGTGATAATGCCATTAAGACGCAACTGGAAGTGGAAGAGAATGAACACAGTTTAGAAGGAAGCAGAAACCGATTCCTAAACAGGAAACAAGGGATAAACCTCTACTTCTGTTCAAAAGATCGGGGAGGTAGACCGAACCAATAGTCGAACCTATCTACTTATATGCTTATTAATTTTCACAAAATTTTCCACTTTTCTATCTCCTTTTATAATCAACCATAGATTTTCGATCCCCATTCAGTTGTTTAAATTCCTTCCATCTACTAAGTGAAAACATCTCAACTATATTTTATTCATTTGACATGTTAACAGCACAAAAAATATTAAAACTGATTTCTTTGAAAGCTGTTTCTTGTTCGGATCTGTCTTCAATCAAATTAAGTTAAATCTCTTCAATCCGTTGATGTATTTAATAAATGTTATTTTTCAAATGCAAACTTAACTACACAGGTTAACAAATAAATAAGCAAATTGCGATTTAAAAACTTTCATTTTTTTCAACACGATCGAGCTATGAATGTGGAGTTGGCTTATCCGATAGTTGTAATTCTTAGAAGATTAAAAGATATCTTTAGAGGTGAGTTTGATTATTTTTTTTTTTCGCTTAGCCAAATTTATCTTCTTTTTTTTTAAATCATTTCACCCCAAGCAAAGCTCTGAGTGTTATAGAATATGAGAAAAACGACTATTAAGTAGAGAGGGAAATAAAAGAACAAGAAATAAGATAACGATTGGCATTGCATTTGAATTTTTGAAGATCAAAGTTGGATGGGAAGCAAGAAGCCGCAATGGAGAAGTGCGATAGAAGAAACGGTGACATCTACCATTTCAATTCTAATATGATGAGATTTAACCGCCAATCTTGCACTGCACTTAAATTTATAAAATCTAGGTAACATCGAGGAAAGTTCATCGGAACAATTACCATTAAATTATTTACGAAAATGCACAGAGAAACTAAGTTAGGGGGATTGGGAAGTGACTGAAGCCAAGATTCCAGGTTAGGACCAAATGAAATGCAAATTCTTCTTTGGGTTTTATCAAGAATCTCCAAATATATAACAGGAGCACTGGATTAGATTCTAAAGAAAAAGATTTTCTTGCACAACATAATGAACCAACGTTCTTACCTGCAGACACAGCAATCGAAACTAAAGAAATCAATGCTCACTATTAAAATTCCATTTGTTTAGTAAAGAATAAGTGAATATATATACAATGGGAATTCAAAATATTATGAGTAGCAATATGTGACAAGATAAACAGCTACTGTCTTGTAACAAATGAACATGATATTTTATCAGGTAAGTCGGTCTCGAGGACTTCATTTTGATGTGCTGATGCCTCATTTATTAACAAGAAAAGATTTGAATACCTTTGAATACGATTAATTTTTTATAACGTAATATGTGGGTTACAGCATTTCCACAAAGAAAGGATTTTTTTTTTGTAATAATCATTCGTTATTAGTTTAAGACACAAAATATTACCAACCGCCGACAACAAATCTATATTTGTTGATGCTTTTAGCGGACGAAGTCTTTCCTAAGAAGAACCGACAAGCGACTATGGTATAAATTGTAAGTAGCTTTAATCAAGATGAAGAAAGGAATGTTTTTAACACACTGTACAACGATCTTCGTTGCGTATGAGGTTGCGCATCTAACTTCAACGCTCTACCGTTGGAATTAGTTAACCTGTTTCGCTGAGTCAGGTCTTCTCTTGAACAAGACAGAAAACATCATACGTGTACGTTGTTATCCTTAAGAAGTGATGGAACCAGGGAGTATAGTAAGCAAACAGCTAGCTAGTAGAGATTGTGTTATTGTGGGGTGGGGGCATGTTTTGATGCAAAACACTGTGCCTAAAGATTAATGCGGAAGGTCATTTTTCGTGTGCCACCTACATCAACCTCATCATGCATATCAGGGATATCTTTCGGTGTGATAGTGAACTGTCCTTTTACACTGCACGAATTGTACGAGAAAGAACATGAAGAAGACTTCAAATTCTCCAAATGTCCATCCCACAGAAGAATTTTGAGATCCATTCGGCAAAAATTTGCTCTGCATAACCTCCTGTATTTTAAAACAGTTAATCCAAGTTGATTCTCAAATTGGACAGTATTTTCCAAACAACCTAATAGTTTTTGCCAATTGAAAATTCAATGAAATTATATAACAAATTTTCTAATAATTAGACACCTGCTTTTTGGTCTAAAGGGGAATATTTCCCACGCAACAACGCCCTGTATTTACTATAGCATTTGAGATTTCTGCTGCATGTTGATTGTTTGTTTGTAAATGCACTAAGTGCAAAATAATGAAATTAACTTTCGCTAAAGATCCCCTGCCAGATATTCTTCCTTTATTGGTCTTTAATTTTCATATAAACTTATGAGTTTTCTTTTATAACCAAGATTGAGTCTTTCTCAACAGTACAGGCGAAGAATTTTGGTTTCATTTATTCATTTTAATTATGCAACGAATGTGTAATAAAGATAAGAAATTTTAGGCATGAAAAATAAGAATAAAATATATTGAAACCCTTCAATTATCACGAGTTAAAAACTAAATTAATAGAATGTTCTAACTTCAAGGAATAAAGACAGCAATTATTTAATAAGATGCCAGCTTCATTTAGGTCCATCCGAGAAGAAACTTATATACACATATAATGTGCGTTAGTTGGTTACACCGGTCGACATTTTGTTTTCAACCTAAATGTTGTTGGGCAATGGGCACATATTTCTGGGATATTTTTTTCACGAAAATCAATTCATTTTTCCCATCATATTACGTTTTCTCGGTATAGATAATTTCTGTGTTTCTTAAAATAGGCCAAAATACTTATTTGACGGCAATATGCCATGGCCAAGTAGAACCCACCTTAAAAGTTTTCAGATTAGAATAACTTATCATAAATGAAAAGTTATCCCAATAACTTAAAGAATGCATTTTCAGCATTTTCTGTTTAGAAAAGTTTTTCAGAAAAATTTCACATAAAATTAAATTAAGGCAAACATGTGTCATCCATTTTTTAATCAAAAGCAGACAATTAATGAAAAATACATTAATTTTTGTCCATTCAAATGTATAAATCTTATCTTCTTGGAAACTCTACAGTGCTTTTGAAAAGGTTGATCTCTTTTGATGCTTCAATATAAATAAGCCATCACGTTAACAGCCTATCTACAAAGTGCCTAGTCGGCTATGCCTATCTGGTGTTTAGCTGCTATTTTAAATGCCGATAAAGAAAAATTTACTCTTGCTAATCACAAATACACTTGTCTAACACCCTAAAAACCCTCATTTATCGATGTTCCTATGCATGTTATACAGAAACTGCATGACAATGCCAGACTTCCGTAAAATCTTTTGTCGGTTTCAGGCTTAAAGTGAAAACTAATAATAAAAACTAAAATCGCAGTTCTTGAATGACTTCTAAAGGGCATCTTCTATGAAAAGTAGAGAAGAAATACAAATCACAAAGTTTTAACAAGCTAAGGATATTGAGGACACAAGATCATTTTCCAGTGAGATATATTCCATAAAATCAAACATTTTCAGGACATCTTACCTGAATTGAAATTTTAACATGAATAAAAATGGTTCAACTATGTCACTCAAATATTTAATCCGTGGCATAGCCCTGTGAATTAGAGATTTTGGCCTATTTTAAGAAAAATAGAAATTATCTGTACTGAGAAAACATGATGTAATGTGACAAAATGGACTTGATTTCCAAATTCAGCGTGAAAAAATAGCCCAGAATCGTGTACACATTACCCAACAACATTTGGGTCGAAAACAAAATGTCAACCTGTGTAATTTTATCCGAAAAAGACAATGAAGATAATGAGATGAAGTGGAAAAGCGGTTTTAAGAAAGTTTTCGCCGACATGTTCAGCTTCTTTCGGTTGAAATGAAAGACAAAACTTTGTATGGAAAAAGAATCACCACGCATTTTCCTTACACACAATTTTGTCTTGAATGCCAATCTGAAGAAACCGAACTTCACACACGTAGGCGGAACGCGATGTTAAACTGCTTTCCCACTTTCTCCCATTATTTATACATACATAATCTAAACAAATAGAAACTGCCGTTAGAAATGAACTTCAGAATTAAAAAAAAAGACCTCTATATAGTTTTAGCACCGAGAAGATCATCAGGTGGGGTACAATGATCTATGGTACCTACATTTTAGGAATTTAAAAGCAGTACTAGAATCTCCCTGAAATTTTCCAGCAACGCTTCGTATTGTATTTAATACCTAATACCCAACCTCTATCGTGTTTGTACAATCAATGACACAAGATGATTGATAGGACATAGGTTTTTCGTAAGCAGCTTGTCATCTTTACATATAACTTGCCAATTATAGTATTTTTGTCTTTTTTTTATTGTTGGCTTCAATTTTTTTTCCCTTGATTCACCTTCCAAAATAGGACATTACACTGTTCCAATTCTTTTCCATTTTATGGTCAAGAACTTTAACTGGTGAATAGTGTAGTGACTATTTTATAAGGAAACTTTTTTGTTGATATTACAAAATAGCCGATAATTGTTACGCTACAGTCCCACCCATTTGTTAATCGTGACATTTTTGAGTTTCTATGTGCAATCGTCTTGGCTTTTGGTAATTGTGTTGTTTATTCGGTAAATAATTTCCTCTATCGAATGATGTCCTGCTCGGTTTCAGTCCTTTTCCCACCGCCATAAGGTATCTTCTCTGTGCCTTTTCTATATTTATTTTCATGGTAATTATTCTCATGAAACCAATAACCACTTGTGTCTTTGTGGCCCTATTGCTTTGCTTGTGGTAAAATGATAAAATTCAGTGAAAACTAATACCCATCTCCCCTATAAAGTGTTGATTAGCAAAATCTTGTTTACTAGAAAAAACGAATTTAAAGAATCTATCATTCACAGTTGTTAATCTAAATAAATAAACGACAAATTCTGTCTGTCCATCCGGGTGTATGAAGACATTTTATATATATATATATATATATATATATATATATATATATATATATATATATATATATTTAAGTAAATGCTCCGTTTATAATAAACAGTATTAACGACATTTACCGGCCTGAATGTCCGAGAAATTTTCACAGAAAATATGCATCCTCCGAAGGAAGGTGGAAGTAGAGTTTGAGACGTGAGAGGCTTGCTACACCTCGTCTGGGAGTGAGACGTTGCAGGGTGAAAAATAATTGAGGACTGGGTAGCTCCAGCAGAAATATGACAACAGTACTCTATTTTCGGCCTGAACTGGCCCTTGCAAAAATAGCAGGTGGAATCAGGTACTTAATGGAGCGGTATAGGAAACCGATCATTTTCCCTGCATCTTTAGTGATGTGTGTGTGTGTGTGTGTGTGTGTGTGTGTGTGTGTGTGTGTGTGTGTGTGTGTGTGTTTGAGGCGTGCGTGGGTGAGCCGAATCTGCCACAAAATATCTCACCAGACATCCTATGTCAGTTTTATTTAATAAAATAAGTTTTAACGAACGACTATAGTCAAAATATACTGTTCAGAGACACACGTGCATATACGCACACGCACAAACATCCACGTGAATACACATACTCCACCGAAAATATAGATGCACATACATATAGAAACATGTACCCACAAATACATTCGGATGCTAAGAAAAGTTTTTTTTTTTTTTCAATTATTAGCCATTAATTATTTGCTTGTATAAGATTAAAAAGTGTTACCAATTATTTTAGA
This sequence comes from Acanthosepion lycidas, assembly GCA_963932145.1. Lineage (NCBI taxonomy): Eukaryota > Metazoa > Mollusca > Cephalopoda > Sepiida > Sepiidae > Acanthosepion > Acanthosepion lycidas. Next base: position 47,421,928 of record OZ010591.1, read on the forward strand.
TGATTTGTTTTGGTAGAAAATGTTTATTAACTCTATTTTTGTTTTATTTAACAATGACTGATACGAGGATACAATAATGAGGCACCCAGTGAGGATCGAAGCCACCAGGGAAGTCTCTTCAAGACTAGCTTGTTATCCGTTGTTCAATTGCAGGCGTCTCAGTCATCATCTGAGAGAGCCCTTTATGCCTTCCATCAGCATGGCTGATGCTAACCTCCAGGAGAGTGACTCGTTGCACCTTCTCGAGATAACATTCTCGGTTGATATGAAGTGAAAAGACTATTGAATCCATTGTTAAATCTGTTGCTAAGAAAAGTTGATTGCAAGACATTTTTTCTCTCCTGAATCTATCTTACTTATCTATAAGACTACTATTCGTCAACACTTTGAATATTGCTGCCATATATGGTCCGGTGCTCCTGTGATATATTTAGAGATTCTTGCTAAAACCCAGAGAAGAATCAGCAATATTAGGATCTTGGCCTGGTGTCTCGACTACAGTCACATTCCCACTGCTGTAAAGTTGCTTTTCTGTGCCTTTATCTATAAATAATTTCAGGGTAATTGTCCCGATGAACTCTTCCCTATGGTACCTAGAATTTATGAATTTAAGCACAGTACTCGATTGACAACAAGTTAACAGTTGATTGGCCAAAATCTACAGTTAAAATGGCTCGAGGTAATCGTAAATTCTATGCTAACATTTCCTTTTCTTCCACTTCTCTCTTGTGGGACACTCTTCCGGCTTCATGTTTTCCAGCCAAGTCTGGTCTTCAAAAACTTAAGAGCAATGCTAATCGTTATCTACTGTCTTCCTGGTTATCCTTCTATCCTTCTCTCTCTTCAATAATGTTTCTGTTTTCTAATTCTTTCACACTCAGTACCCTCGTTGTGTCTTAGCGGCTTTACTGCCTTTCTTGGGGCGAATTCGATTAAAAAAAAAGGATTCCTGTATGTGGAAATGCTTCCGAATTTATTTCTTATATAATTTAAATTCATTATGTTTATTCCTGCTGTTATCAAAACGTTTCAGTCGTCATGCATCATCAGCTGCGTCAATCTGGGTAACCTTCGGGGAATTTCAAATTGAATCTTTTATTTAATCTACGTTCTTAGAATGTTCTCTTTCCGCTGTCCATGTCTACGGATATCTAGTCTAGTTCTTTTATATACAACTCAGTTTTTATTGTCTTGTTCCAATGAGTATGAATCTGTACAACACGACGCAAGCATTAAACTCACAATTACTATGCTACCAAATTCACAAACTAAGGTTTGAATTGCCCCTATCCTAGCTCTTGATTTGATTCAAGAGTGAGTTTCAGCCGAAACATTGTGATAATTACAACATGAGGATATTAATCCGATTATAAATGAAGCAAATAATAATAATAATAACTTCTCATTTCTTCATAACACCAACCCATAACATCTGTTTCCATCGTGTGTGACATATAAACACATAAGCAAGCAAACTTATGAACATTATCTTGAGTGTAAATTCTAGGATACTTTACTTTTTATTTCAGTTTCTTTAATGTTTGATACTATTTAAAAGATAAAATCTGTTCAGGAGTTAAGAAACTTTTAGTATGAAAGGAGGAAAAAATGAATAAGTTTGTTTTTTTTATTTGTTCGACTTTTTCCGAATTAAACAGTTAATTCAATTTTGTTTTTACTGGAAAATTATTTTCGAAACGAATAGCATTTACTTTTAGAAAGTGCTTAATACAAATTAGAGCAAAATATTATTGTATTTTTATTATAAGAGATTATAATACAAAAACATTTTTAAATCTCTACACAAAAGCTTTCATGTTTCAATACTATAACTCTACTTCCTAAGGCGATGGTAGGTAACTGGTTATAAAATGATATTTTAGGGAAATTGAAAAACAAATCGTTACCTCTTTTCCTAAAATTAAAGGCTGGAGCATAAGGTTATTTTTTTAAATTTTAATATTCAACAAGCTTCTTAAAGCGCTCTGTAGATAAAATGAAAAATGTGGAACATCTATATACGATGTTAATAATACTAAATAGAGGGCAATACATAGCAATATTTAAGCTGAATAAAAAAAAATACGGTAAGTATCCGTAACGGGTGGGCCATTATCTAATAAATTATGGCTATAAAAAAATGGTAATACGTAATAATTTAAAAAAAATTTAACTGTATTTTAAGGTAAAAGATAAACTGTCAGCAGTTTACTAGTAATTCACTCTTTTGATTTAATAGAGTGCTTTTTTTTGCCAGCAAATTTGATTATTTGTAATTTTTTCTTGTAAACATAAGAAACACGGTTCTTTTAAAGATGTACAATTTCTAGTTTTTTCCATTTACCGTAGGGGTTGTGTTAACTTCTTTTCAGGTTCAAAAATATTTAGAAATGTACGTCTTATGTTTTTACGCGTTGTTGGTGAAAGATAACATGTTCATACCACGTAGTTTTAAAGGAATTCTTGGTACTCCAGATATAAAATTTCTTCACTATTGGATTTTCTATGGTGGAAATAGAACTATTTCCACTATAAAACTTTTCTAGGAATTTACATTATTGAAGAGAGGAATGTTAGAAAATGAAAAGAAGCAAATTGTCAGCACAATGTGCAGGGGTAGGAGGTGGAAGTACAGGTGACAGCTAGTATAATATTAATATATAGTGATATATATATAAGAGTGAAAAATGAATAATATAATATATAAAATATAATATATGTGATATATAATATATGTGATATATATATATATATATAAGAGTGAGAAATTAATAATATAATATATAAAAAAAATTAAATTCATTATATCTAATTATGCAAATCCTCAGAGAATTTTTCTAGATCAAGTAATTCAGACATTTACTTCGTGTTTTCTTGTGATGTAATATATTATCTGGATAAATTTAAACCATTTTGTAATTTCGGTCTGATGAGGTAGATATTAAAAACTAATCTGTCGAAATAAATTTATTAGCGAATTCTTCGATGATGTTTTAAGTTTTTTCCCTTCTTGATGTATATGTATTTTTTTAATATTTTATATTATAAAGACCTACTTAGATTTTCCTTACTACTTACGGATTTGATATTATTTATCTCTCTCTCAATATATATATATATATATATATATATATATATATATATATTATGTACAGTCATTTCTAAAGTTCCACGTAGAGACAAACTTGTTATTATGGGAGACTTCAATACACGGGGTGGTCCTGACCATAAGACATGGCCTGGTGTCTTTGGCACTTACGGGATCGGGAGTATGAATTCTAATAGTCTACAACTATTTCTCTCCACCAAGAATTCGATCTCATCACCAACAACACACGTTATCAGCGGTCCAACCATTACAAAACAACTTGGATGTATCACAGATCCAAAGATTTGGATATGATTGATTACATTTTCACCAAGAAACGTGATGCGAAAGACTTCAATATCACCCCGTCTTTCCACAACACTTGGTACCTTTTAGACCATGCTCTACTACGCAGCAAAGCATCCTTTTGGCTCATACACAAGAAACCTCTCTTTAGCACTACGGTTCCCAAACGAATCAACATCTCATCCCTGAATTCTGATGTTAAGAAGAAAGAACTCTCTGACACACTGGATTCGAGGCTTATGTCATTTATTCCAGTTCCCTTGAAGTAGTTCTAGGATTTCCCATAAGGAAGCATCAGAACCGGTTCGATGTAAATGATGCACGCGTTCAACGTCACATCAAGAAGATACACGATTCGTACAAAATATTCTTAAACAACTAAAATTACCCATCAGAAAAATTCATATATAATCAGTGTAAGCGGGAAGTGCAAAATGCTCTTAGAAAAAAGAAAGAATCCTGGTGATCTGCTAAGGCTGTGGAGATCCAGACGGTAGCTGACAGAAAAGATCCCAAAGCATTCTATGAAGGCCTTAAAAAGATGTACAGCACACAATGAAATGGAATTTCACCTGTTGTCTGACGGCAACGCACTCCACACAGACCAGAAGGAAATTATAATACGATGGTAAGAATACTTTGAAAGTGTCCTTTTTTCCACCTCTGCCATCGATGACAACGTCATTGCTTCAATTCATCAGTGACCAGAAATTTCCCAGTTGTCTCTTGAGCCATACCTAAAGGAAATTCAGGATTCTATCAATCGATTGTCCTCGAACAAAGCCCCTGGAAAAGATGCTATTCCCTATGCTGGTTAAGAAACTTCTTGAGCTTTTTAAAGTCGTATGGAAGATTGGTCCTGTTCCACAGGACTACAAAGATGCTTGCGTAAAACATCTGTTCAAGAACAAAGGCAAAAATGTTGTGTGATAATTCCCGTGGCATTTTACTTCTAAGTATCACTGGCAAAAGTATTGCTTGTGTTATTCTCAACAGAATAATCAAATATCTCATTGATGACATCTATCTCGAATCTCAGTGTGGCTTTCGTTCAGGTCGTGGTGCCATTGTTATGATTATTTCACTTCGTCAGGTTGCTGAAAGTCCGCAAGAAGAACTATGAACTCTATACCGTCTTTATCAATCTGACCAAAGCGTTTGTCACCGTAAACATGTATGCCCTCTGGAAATTACTCAAAAAACTTGACATACCTGAAAATGTGCTAAATGTCATCATCTCGATTCACAGAGGAATGAAAGCATCTTTTCTATCTAATTTTCAGAAGCCTTCGATGTAAGAAATGTCACAAAATAATGTTGTGGCATGACACCTGTACTTTTCGCTCTCTTCTTTTCGGTCATGCTACACCATGCTTTTAGTGATCTTGACATTCCGTAAAAGTGGCGGCCTCTTTAACTATCAACGTTTTACATCAAAGTCGCTGACTCCAGCAAGCATTATTCGTGATCTTTTGTTTGTTGCTGATGCTGCGATTGTGGCCACCTAAATCGAAGATGTTCAAGCACTTGTTTTTCCACCGCATGCTACGCATTCGGATTAACTATAAGTATAAAGAAAACTGTAGTTGTCCATCAACCAAGGTGTACACATAAGCAGGTCAAGGGTGTAAAACAAAAACCACCTACTCATACCTTTCCAGTCGTTCCCATTACTGTTCGCAACAACAACCTGAAATATGTGAAATCATTCTCGTACTTAGAAAGCAAAGTCAATTCAAGGGCCACTTTGGATGACGAAATAGTTAACCGAATATCAAAGGCAACCAATGCCTTTGGGAAGCTTAAGCATAGCCTATGGGATGTTCATGGGATTTCGCTGAAAACGAAAATCAGTGTCTATCGAGCAGTCATTCTCACCGCACTTCTTTACGGATTAGAATCGTGAGTGCCATACAGGACACACATCAATCAACTTGATGCTTTTCATAAACGCTGTCTTCGTTCAATATGCGGTGGTATTGAATCCTTTCTGACGCAATCAAATGTCATCAGAATGATTTTCGGCTGCCGAAAATCATTAAGTATAGCCAACTTTTTCATGGTAAGCGTAATGCAGGCCGCCCTTGGTTACGCTTCAAGGACAAACATAAATACAATTTAATTGCTGCAAACATCTCTATAGAGGAGTTCGAAGTTGTTGTTGAAAACCAAGCAAACTGGAGAAACAGCTCCTACCGTGGTATAACTAACTTTAAAAAGAATGGTCTCAACCATCTGAGATAATTAACAATTAACACTAAAACTCGGGCTAATACATCAAATCTTATGACGGTTAACCCTTCAGTTTGTTTGTAATCCCGTGCATGATTGTTGTCTCATACGAAACAAACATAAAAACTGATCTGAAAGATACTCATACGTCGAAAACGACGGGAGAGTTCATATATATATATATATATATATATATATATATATATATATATATATATATATATATATATATACTGCTTAAATAGGGAAGTGTGTTCAAAATCGAGGATAGAGCGCCTTTAGAAATTAAAAAGATGACTGATAATCATTTAAAACGTAAAACTGACAATCGCCATGCAGTGTTAATATCTATCTATCTATCTATCTATCTATCTATCTATCTATCTAAGGAAGCACGTTGGAGTGACAGCGAAATTGGAGAACCGAATTCGAATTCCACTCGCGTTCATTACAGTACTTACGCGCTAATACCCTTGGGAATAGTATAAATCTATCTCTCCTCCCCTTACCAACTGGTAAAATAACAGGAGAGACTTGGGTGGCAACGAGTCTTGGAGAAGGAAACTCTTAATTCAAACCGGTCGATCACAGTATGCTAAAAGTGTGTATACAAACATATGTATCATGTAAATAATTAAGAAGCCGGAAGGTTACAAATGACTGGAAATGCTACGAAGTACAAACATACAGAAAAGTATAAGGATAAAGAATTCAAGATGGTGGAAGAATGTCTTTCTTTTTTTTCTTTATCATTTATTAAATACATAGTTCTTTTAATAACGGAAGAAATGCGATAAATGATGATATAAACATTCAATGTTAAAAGATTCGAATTCTTTAGTCGTAGTTATGTTTGCTTTTCTTCTTTGAAACAAAAGAGAAACAATTTCGATGTTGAACAAAAAAGCGGAACGAGATTTGAATATGCTCTCGTTTTTTCTTCAATATAGAAATTATTTCCTCATTTTATTAGTAATACAAATGATTCCTGCGCTTGAGTGTCACAAAAAACATAGCATAGATTTACCTCATTCTCATAGTTTTTAGCGACTAGCTACGTTTTTTTTATCATTTCACTCCAAGTGATAAAATCAAGACGTTACTGAGTATGAAAAAAATGAGAAAGTCTTACTGGGGAGAAAGGACAATAAAAGAACAGGATTCAAAGAAACAGAAAAGCCGATTGACATTACATTTAAATTTTTAAAGATCGTAATTGACCAGAAAAACAAAAAAAAACGGAAGCGAATTCATCAGATGAGAAGTGCAAGAGAAGAAAATTATTAAATTAAATCTTACAGTCACATTTAGTTATTTCGACAGTAAAATGATGAGACATAACTGCCAATCCAGCACTGCGCTTAAATCAGTGAAAGAGGCAAATTCATTAGAATAATTGCCATGAAAATATCTATAGTAAAGCCCGAGGAAGCTACATCACGCCGGTGTAAAAGTTAGTGCAGCCGAGATCCCAGGTCAGGACCGATAACGGATACTTCTTTGGATTTTGTTCATAATTTCGAGATATATAGTACGAGCACCTGACTAGATGTGGCAGCAATATTCTATGCCGAGATGAATAGTAAGCCTTATAAATGTGCAAGATGGATTCTGTCGAAAAACAGTTGGCAGGCACTGAGACTACTTTCTTCGCAGCAGACCTAAAAAATGATTCACTATAATTGTTACACTTCATTGTTACACAATTCTTTCAGACTTTATGTCATTGGAAAACATGGGAAAAAGAATGAGTTCCTTTCTTGGAGGTTGGCCTCAACCATGCTGATGGAGACCAAAAATGGTTCTCTATTACTAAAAGACAGCAATTTCGTTTTGAAGCTAATTGTTGCACCAGTTAATAACTTGAAGCTAAGTTTCAATACCAGTTGCCAATCTGAGTTTTCATTTTTCTGAACTATTCATGAACTTACTCCTGTCATTTATCTTATTTTCTTGTTTTGAAATTCTCAAAATAACCGCATGACAACCTCGGTGTCAATATTTACTAAATGATGAAGCATGACTTTTTAATATTATGATCGTCAAAACATTATCTCCTTAAACTAAGGAATATATTAAGAGACAAAATATCTTTTGAAACCAAGAGAAGAGTGTTCAACTACTAATCGCCTTCATGTGCTGGTGGTATAATGAATAATGAGTGGGAATTGTTAATCGGAGAGCCGAGTCCCAATTCTAGTTGGGTTCGTTATTTTCACTTCCGCGAAAATATACTTTGAAATAGTATGAATTCACCTCTTCTCCTCCAGCTATGGGTTAATTAATAATACTTTTATCACTAAGACATTATTAGTTTTAAATTATCTAAATATATTTTATGGATTTAAATAACCTGTATGGGTTGATAAGCCATAGAAAAAAAAATGAATGAATCGATCAAGAGACTTTAAGCAAAAATAAGGCGGTTCTACAAGAAAATGCTAAGAATAACATTAACAGAATATATGAACAATGAGGAAGTTTTAAGGAATATATGAACTAAAAGGAAAGGACGTTTATACTTACAATCAGAAAAATACAGGTAACATTTTTCGAACACGTAATAAGAAAAGGACTTATTGAAAGCAAGTAAAACAACAAGTAACCCACTTAAAGAATGCGTGCATAGATGTGTAAAAGAAATGCAAAGAAGAGTGGTAAATGAGCATTTTTACTTAGAACAGCAAAGGAAAGGAAATTCTAGAGGTCCATGATCTCCCACCTCCCTAAGGAATATGGCATATAAAATAAAAATATACATGAACGCATTGAAATGAATAGAAATGTGATAGATTATCATTTTCTTTTAAAATTGTACAAATACTATCAAATCGTAGGGGTAGTAAGAGCTGAAGAAAGTAAAATGTGTTATGTAAAAACAGCCCAACAACAAATTGACGCTGTTGTGTAAATATATGGATGCGAAAATACCCATCATAGCATCCAAGCTGCCAAGGGTAGACCGGTTACTGTTTTCTTTGTTCACCTCTGTTTCGGCCAGATATTGAACTGACAACTCTTTGAGTCAAGTCACTTTTGGATTACTTCAATCAATAGCAGAGGTAAACAAAAACACTTGCAGACTTGAGTTACTAAAGAGAATTAACTGAAAACTGCTATATCCAGAAAAGGCATGACACGTGGAACTAGAACAGTCTACACCCGTGGACTAAATAAAGGGTCCAGTCCGAAGGTCTCAAGTATATCGCCTGAAGAAGGCCGAAGCTTACAACAGCCGAAATGTCGGGAATATTAAAATAAAGATGATGACAACAATCCGAACAATGTAAATAGTGTAAATAGTCATAACAACTCATCTCAGAAATATAGACAGGAGATCTCCATGGAGTTTGGAATGCATTTTTTAAAATATCAACATTAAAAGAATATTTAAGAAGAGGTTTTGCTAAGGTATTGCTATTTGTGTAAATTAACTTTTTAAATTTTGTTTCTCACTTATTCCATTTGTTTTGTTTTGTTTTCCCTTTCGTTGATGTGTGTTGGTTGAATTCGTTGTACTTTGATTCAAAAATATTGGTACAGTCCTTTCTTATCCAAGAATCCCGATATCAGTATCAGGTTTTATATCGGTTGTCTGTACTAATGTTCCTTCTCTTAAAGTTTATCTCAGCACATTTGCCTTAACGGAATTTCATGGTGATGTCATAATTGTCTTTATTTACTGTTGCTAACATACATTCTAGTCCATTATCATTTTTATAGATTCGGCTCACCTACGTACAACAGGTGATTAATAAAATTAAATAACTAATATACATATACTGTATTACTTAGATGGCTTGAAAGATAGGGAATAATAAGAGTGTTCTCATGAATTATTCTACTGTTGATGTAAGAATTTTTTAATCGGTTTCACCCCAGGAAAAACAGTAAAGCCACTAAAACACAAGTGATTACAGTTTGTGAAAGAATTAGGAACAGATACGTTAATAATGAGCGGGAAGAGAAAGGAGTAATCATGACAGTAGACAGCGATTGACATTGCATTTAAATTTTTGCATATTAAAGTTGGCAGGACAGCATGGAGCACGAAGGGATTTCCCTAAGCGAGACGTGCGATAAAATTAAACTGTTAACATAGAATTTACGGTTACATCTAACCAACTCATCTCTAAATTAATGAGATCTCGGTGCCAGGTTAGAACTGCGCTTAAATTCAAAAAGTCTAGGTACCATAATGAAGAGCTCATCTGAACAATTATCATCAAAGTATTTATAGAAAAAAAAAGGGAGGCAACTCAGCGGTAGTGGGAAAGTGACTAAAGCCGAGCCGCCAGATCAAGACCAATATGTCATCTAATCTGTTCCATTGATTGTCATTCGAACTTCTATATAATTAAGAATAGCGGGAGAAATTTTCAAAAATTCTAGGAGATTTGTTATCCAGTAAAATGTTCCGCAATCAAAAGTTTTTTATGTTTTTTGTTTTTTATCGCTTGTCAGTTCATTGCTTAGGTTTTAGTATTTTTACAATTTTACATCCTGCTTGTAAACATTTTTCTATAAAACCTTTTTGCATTTTTGTTATTTTTTCCTTTAGTGAAAATGCTATTAGTTTCAAGGAATTGATGGTTTCTTTCATTTAAATTAGATTAAATCACAGGGCCTGGCAGTGTCTAAAATGACTCAATGGAAACAAGGCTAGCAATAACTGAGCTGTATTAAGAATAATATTAGATGAATATCCTTCCACGTTGGCAGTGGAATGAGATCAACTTACCCATGTGAATTAAATAAAGAGTTTAATTCTGAATTCCCTGTACGTTACCCTGATCGACATACACCTGATGATGACCAGAGGATACAACGACCGAAACGTTGTCATGATAAAAACAAAGATGAGTACAATAGTCCGAATGTAAATAATGCATTCGGTTTATAAAAAATATAAAATTATATAAATTATTATAGATAGATAGATAGATAGATAGATAGATAGATAGATTCTGAGAAATAATCCAGTACCTCAAAAATAATGTTGTTTATGAATTCCTAATGGGAAATTGTATCCTCAAATCTAATAACAAACATTAGTAATGAAGACGCACTGGTATAGCAAAAAATGCTTCTTCAAGACCGAAGCAAAGTTTTAAGAAACAAAGAACAGATTACTGAACTGCTGTTTAGTACCCAATCTCATCAAAGATGAAGAAGAGACTTAAAGCAACCAAAATGTGGTTTTACAAAAGGATACAAAGAATACCATGGACCGAACATGTGAGCAATGGCGAAGTTTTAGAGAAAATAGAAAAAAACACATACTTAACATCAGAAAGAGTTAAATTTTTTAGGGCACATAATGAGGAAAGAAGATTTGGAAAATTCTATACTCACAGGTGAGATTGAAGGCATGAGAGGCAGAGGAAAACAACGCATAACCTACCTAGGAAGGTTGAATAAATGGATGGCGAAACAAGGTTTATGTTGATAAAGACAAGTGACAGCGGCAGCAGCAATCAAAACATGATGGACAGCAGCAGCATTAACCGGCAGATGAGTTAGGTTTAAGGCTCTAAGTTCACCCCAGGAAATTGTCCTACACTGGGTTAAAGCTTTGGTTCGTGAATTTGGTGACAGTGTTTGCAAGTTCAATCGGGCAGGGAAACAGGCGAGAAATAACTGAACAGTACTAACAAAAATAAGGAGACGAGATATGAATAGACATGGGAAAAGAAATGTGAAAAGTCTGCCATCGTAGTTTAAACAAAGGGTTCAGTTCAGAATTCCCTGTTGGTTACCCAGATCAATATACATCTGAGGAAGTCCTGAGGGCAAAACAGCTGAAACCATATGGTAACAGCAACAAATAGTCCAGATATAGTCTAAATAAGGTTTAGGACATATAACAAAAAGATAACATTTATTAAGAGTTATAAAAGACAGGAAATTGTGGCGAGCACTGATCGCCAACGTCCTGAATAAAAAAGAAGAATCTTTATATTTCTCTTCAATGTTCTTACTCTATTATACGCTATACTTAGAATTCTTTTCATTTTTTCCCTATTTCCAGAACTCATGGGGGGTGTTTGTGTGTGTGTATGTGTGTGTTTCCTGTAGGATTCACTGATTTATAATTCCCCTATAAAAAAAAATCTTTCTTTTTTAGATTTGAAACTTATTTTGCTCATATAACTTACTTCTTTTCGAATGCCACTTCTTCCTTCCGGTATATATCGATCCGAGTAATCTACAGGGGATTCTGAACTAAACCCCCTCATTTAATCTACTGCGGTAGACAGTTCTCGTTCCACTGCCCATGTTTAGGGATATACTCGACTAGATCTTATTTTTAGTACAGCTCGCCCGTTTTAGTATTGCTCGCCCGTTTTAGTATTGCTCGCCCGTTTCCACTGAGTCCAAATATATACATACTGGCCCAAGCATTGAACTCACAATTATTATGTCACTAAATTCACGAACCAACACTTTAGTCAACTGTGGTGAACGTGGAGCCTTAAACCTAACTTGCTTCTTGATTAGTGCTGCTGCTGCAACAAAATGCAATGCAATGGACCGTAATGCTAACGTAGATAAGAATCAAATAATCTAACAATTTATATTGCTTATAACTTAATCCATTCACATGTACGTTTCAGAAAAATATTAAGTATAACATAAAAAAGAATATAAAAGTTCACAATGCGAATAATTGCTCGCCACAATTTCCTGTCTAATTATTATTATTATTATTATTATTATTATTATTACTAGTATCAATATGATACTACTACTACTACTACTACTACTACAGTAGTAGTAGTAGTATCATATTGAGGTACAAATAATGGGGTATATGCATCATAGGCAAACCAATGAAATATGGTGGGAGCATTTGATAAAAGCAATCCCTAACCCCAAATACCAAGATGTATCTTCCAAGTCGCCTTGGTTTCTTCATCCTTCAAACCAAAAAAACAAACAAAAAACCCTCTTGATACTCTATTATATTTCTCCCCAACTACCTCCTAATGAACAAGTAGAAATACACTTACTATTAACTTTGATTGTTCTGTCTGTGTGTATAGTAAAATTGTTACAGGTCCTATACCTGTAACAATGTCTGACTGGTGTTCATATCAAATTCTTGCAGTTTCCTTTCCGTAAAAGTTGCATATTTTCCAGTGTTGATATTAGCCCACTCTATCATGTCGGGTTTTATATTCAGTGGGTAGTAACACCATCCAAAATGATACAAGATGGTCAATTCTTTCTGGATATTTATTACAGAATCTGAATTTCGGGTTCACACAATTTTTTAATATCTTTCTTGGGTAATTTCAAGTTAACAAAAATAAAATATTACCCACTTGAAATTCACTTTTGAAACTTTTGGTCTCCTTTATTACTGAATAAAGTTCCTTATTTCTTTCGTGTTTTTTGACAAAGATCATCATCCAGTTTTTGTAATGTCCAGATGTTAAAGAATAGAAGATTCTTTGAAGATCGATTGTTGTGATTTTGTAAAATAGTTATAGTAAAACTAATCCTCTCCCTCTTTAAGATCTGCACACATACAGACGATCAACATCGGCCTTAGGGTGATGCATGTGGTGGCAAGTGAGAAGCTTTCTCGTCTTGTCAGCCATTCGCTTAATGTCAGCTATGGTTCAATTGAGGTTGTTGAAACTGTATTGCACCACCGGAACAGCCGAAGTGTTTATGGCTGATATTCTGATTTTTGAATTCAATTCGGCATTCAATACGAGACTCACACACCAGTAGTACTCCTTCATTTAATTATGCTGTATTCCATCTCCTTCGCTGACTCCTTAGTATCTATAGGCATCTTCTTGTTCCAGTTACCCTAATTTTTGTGATAAAATCTAGATCTAGTGAGTAAGTTTCTGTAATTCTCCCTTCAATGTTACTTTTGCACATTTAGCTAACCCTAAATCCATACAGATGTCACCCCTGAAACATTTTACACTATTGAGGATACCCTTCACTTTGTTGGAACTAAAAGAGTTTGATGTCATCCATGTAGAATAGGTGATTAAACGCTTTCTTTTTTACGTTGTCTCCATAGTTATTACTGTTTAGTTCATGCGAACAGAAGGAACGACAGGGATTCGCCTTGAAAGATTCCTCGTCGAATATTCAAATAATTGCAAGTAGCAGTACTTTTGGTGTGATTTAAGTATAATGTGTTTTTCTACAGTTCCATGCTATATTTATTACAATCACCGAGGAGAATTTGTACATTTACAAATCCTTAGGTATTCAAGAGTGTGGAAAAATATCAAAGGCTTTACGGTAATCTATCCAAGCTGTGCTGAGATATCTACCTTTTTCCTCCAATCTTCCAGGATCAATGATGATCAATTTAATAGTAGCTTATCTTTGCAGCCATATGAACCTCCTCGACATCCCTTCTGTTCCAGAAGAAGAATGTTGTTTTGATGGAGAAAAAAGTAAATATAGTTCATCAAGACAGAATGATCAATTTATATATGGTGGACGGACATGTTATTGGCCTATAATTTTAGTGATCATCTGTTTCAGCCGATTTTGGTAGGAGATAAGTAATAACTTCAGTGATCCATTTTGGAATTCTATTGGGAGTTATTCATTAGAATTGATAAAGTTTGAGCAAGAGTTTTATGGATTGAGGAGAGATGATAGAGCCAAAAGTTGGGTACCTCGTTATTTCCTCGGAATTTTCATTTTGGGGATTTTCTTAGAGATTATCTAACATTATTCTTGCTTATATTTTTCCATTCTTGCACATCCTTTATTCTTTCTTCTTCTTTGATTCATTCTGTACTGAGATCATAGTCATTTGGGTTGATCAAATATTTACCCAAAATCTTTGCGCTTCATCAATAGATAGTGACTTTCTTCTATAAATACTTTTCCAATTTCCCTGTAAAATTTCTTGATGTCCATTTGGAATATCTTATTTTGTCGATAGAACCTACAACGCTTTTCATATTGTTTTGTTCTCCATGCCTTTAATTGCTGTTTCGGCTTAAGTGTTTCCTTGGTTGGTGGAATTTCATTTATTGCTTTAATTTCATATTTCTGCTTCATTTTCTTCCTTTTTATTTTTATATTTGTTGTTTTATTTGGTGTTAACATTCGTGTCATTCGTGCATTTCAAAATGATGATAAATTGAGAATGATCCTGATGATACCATTATTTGTCTATTTGTAGTCGTGGGAGATATTTTATTTTGGTTTTTATAATAATGTGACAAAACCAAAGTTAGATAATTGGAATTGGTGCGATTATCTCCCGTCCAATCGTGTGTGTCCGAATTACTGTTATTTGGTTGTTTATTTTGTTTGTCCAACAGTTAACTTTTTCCTTGGAATTTTTCTTTCCTATTTCCTCTTCTCGCGCCGACCAAAGTAGACGGAAGTGAAAGCAAAGGTCAAAACGAATTGTGAAAGGAAAGACAAATGAAAGATTAAGCATCAGAAAGTTTTAATTACTCATACTTGTAAAATGTGCATGTAAAACATTGAACAAACAATACCTAAGTGAGAATCGAACTCACGACAAAAGAAGTAGGTGATTAAGCTTTAGCCCAAACGAGTGAGTTAACCTCTCTGTTTATTACCACTGCGGCGTAAGTTCGATGATCGCTGGACACCCCTAATTTTTGACTTGGTGAGAGACTATCCTAAATTTTATATATATGAACACAAGAAAAATTACCACAGTCGTCTTAATGAAACTTTTATATATATATATATATATATATATACACACACATATATATATATATATATATATATATATATATATATACACACACTCCGTGCCAAATTATTATTGAGATAACTATTTTCTCATATTTCAAAAACCGTCCAATCAATTCACACAAAATTCTCACACAATGTTGGCAACACTAACCTGCGCAATCACTGAAATTTTCGTATTGATCTGCGCAGCGTAAACAAACTGGCACCATATTTGCTATCAGCACGGTGATTTGAGCGTGCCAAATTATTAGAAAGGTTTAGTAAAATTCACAGAATTGAGCAAACAAAACGTTTATTAATGTTGCACGTGAATGTTTACGATCAGAAGAAGCTAATAAATAAGATAATCAAACAAATAATAACAGATATAAACAAAGGCACAGTTTTAAACAAATTAATAGGGAATGTGCTTTTCCTGTTTTGAAATTACTTGAAGAAGTCGACGATCCATAGAATTTGTTAATTGTAGGATGTCATCTGCTGTAATGCCGCGAGAAATGTCAAAAATTGCTTTCCATAACTCAGTGTTGCTCCTGAATTGTCGTCCGTTGGCGTACAGTCTTCGCTTCAGGATACTCCAAAGGTTTTCTATTGGGTTCAAATCCGGAGAATTTGCTGGCCACTTGATATTTCGAGGTCCATCGAAGCCTGTGTCAAATATTCAATAGTCTTGTGAGCAGCATGTGAGGGAGCATTATCTTGCATAAAAACAATGGCCCTTCTGAAGGCAACTCTTTGCCTTTTCATCCACGGTTCAAGATGCTCCTTCATAAACGCTATGTATGCATCATTTTGACGCCATCTGGTACTCTCCATGGGCCCACTAATGTTTTTCCAATAATACCACCCCAAATCATTATGCCTCCACTGCCTTGTTCGTGTCTCAAACGCTGATGGCGATTCTGTCCATTCATTACCCAGCCTTTTCACCATCTGTCTGGCCCATCAAGTGTTGCTCGAGTTTCGTCTATGAATAAAACTTTAGAGAAGCCAATCTTCATATTGTCCTCGGTCTATTTCAAGCGATTTTGAATGTGATTTCTCGTCAACGGAGGCTTCGATACAAGTTTGACTGTTGTTGCTATTTCCTTCAGATACCGACACCGAGTACTTTTAGACACAGTAGGATCCCCAATGCGACTGAAAAGCTCTTGACTGGTAAGTCCAGGGTTCTTCGTGGCCTCTCGTTTAATTCATGACATGAGACGACGTGAAATAACCCTTGGCTTACCTTTATCTGCTCTTTTGCGTACTTGTGTAGGGTCGGTGGGGAACTTTTTCACTGTTTGATGACACCTCCCTATCATTTTAGAAATTTCTAGCGTAGATTTACCCGTTGAGAGTTCTGAGGTGATAGTTTTCTTTTCAGCATCACTTAAACTGCTTTTACGGCCCATCTTTTCACTAAATTCTTACACTTTTCTAATAATTTGGCACACGCAAATATAGCACCAGTTTGTTTACTTTGCGCAGATCAGGACGAAAATTTCAGTGATTGTGTGAAAATTTTGTGTGAATTGATTGGACAGTTTTAGAAATATTAGAAAAAAATAATAATTTATCATAATTATATTGAAGTTTTCGGCTCTTGTTTTGAAACATGAGAACTCTTATGTAGCGATGGAATCCTATTTTTAAATAAATAATTATATATATATATATATATATATATATATATATATATATATATATATATTAAAGGATTTTTATTTGATAAAACCTTACGAAAAAAATAGTTCAAACAAATGATTTAGGTAACATTTAATTTATAAGGGCACAAATCAAAGTCAGACAACACGATCCGGGTTTAAAAAACAGACAATATCTTTATTAACACACAGAAATGAAAGAATTACACAAATTAAGTACTTTGCATGCCATGTATGTGAAAATAATGCAAATGAAATATGCCACTTTTACAACAAATATTACAATGCTGCATAAGGTCCTCAGAAAATGTAAGCAACCTAAAATAAATGAAGAAAAGGGAAATACTTCTCTGAATATGTTTCAAAGAATAGGTACAATATTTGAAGCAAAGTTCGTTGTAACAGCGAAGAACAGAACAATCCGACCAATGGGAAAATTTCCCTTGAAGTGGGAGCCACTTTGATGTCCCTTTCAATTCTCGTCTGGTAATTGTCAAATTTATTCGGTGTTGTTTCTTTTCCTAGACCTGGCCGACCTGGTTTCATGCGGTAGCTGTTCGTCAACTCCACGAATTCAATTCCTGGTTTTTCTTTTTTCCCAGATCGGCTCCAGATTTCACTTCTCGGAATTTGGTTTGCAATGAAAAACAAAACAAATTCTATAACAACAATCCTGCACAGGATTTGCAAACAAATCCACACAAAGGGCATACTGAAGCGTTGACCGTCATATAGGCTGATGTATTAGCCGGAGATTTAGTGTTAATTCTTAATTGTCTCAGTTGGTTGAGAAGATTCTTTTCAAAAGTTATTTATAGCAGGTTTTTCTTCAGTTTGCTCGGTTTTCAACAGCAAGTTCGAACTCCTCTATATTGATGTTTGCAGCAATTAAATTGTATTTAGGTCTGACTTGAAGCGTAACCAAGGACGGCCTACATTACGCTTACCCTGAAAAAGTTGGTTATACATGATGATTTTCGGCATCCGAAAATCATTCTGATGACATGACCAGCCTATCTAAACTGTGATTCCATCAGAAAGGATTCAATACAACCGACGCCACATTTGATGAAAAGATCGGGGTTAGAAATTTTCTCCTGCCGTGTATAACCGCATATAGAGCGAAAAGTTTATGAAAAGTATCAAGTTGATTAATGTGTGTCCTGTATGGCGTCCACGATTCTCACACACACACACACACACACACACATATATATATATATATAGAGAGAGAGAGAGAGAGTATTAAGTTTTATGAGTTTTTGTTCTCGACACGGATTTGTAATGTTAACATTACCAGCAATTAATATTTAATTTAGGTTACGCTATACATTCAACTTTTTGTCTTTGGTTTGAAATGCTTCTTTCTTTAATACAAAATATTCGAAACAACAACAACAACAACAACAACAACAGTCTGATCCATCGTAATTAAGGTCGTTTCGTGCAAATAACATTTGGAATACTATGTACTAAAAAACAAACCTTTTAGTCATGATTTTATTCATAGTTGTTTCTTTGCACTTTTTCCTGAAAAACAAAATTCAGTTTTTTTTCTGGATTACATTGTAAAGTGTTTAACAACTAGCAATCGGTATATTAAAAAAGAAAAGAAATTTCGAACGTAAATGTACATTTATGATCATACAAGTTTACTGTTTGTCTTGACTGAATAGGTTTGCAAATGGAACAAGCTTTTCACCTGTAATTCTACTAGTTTTGAGACAATGGAAATATTTCCGGCCAATTTTCTCTTAACCATTCCTTTGTACTGGCATAAGCATTTATGTATGTCCACTTTCAAATACAAACACTTAACCAACTATTTTAAATGACGGATACGTTCTCTATCACAAGTTTGACAGTCGCAATCAATCATTTTCCAAAAATGTCAAACGTCTTTTGAGAACGATAAACAATTATAATTTCAAGAAAGACAAAAAAAATTTGAAGAAATCATATATATATATACATATATATATATATATATATATATATATATATATATGTGTGTGTGTGTGTGTGTGTGTGTGTGTGAGACAGAACAGATGAAGTAAACGTCCGCTGTTCGTAGTATTTACTTTTTTTTAAAAGTGCTCAATACAAAGTAGAGATGTATATTATTATTATTTTATTTTAGATATTAGAACAAAAACATGTTGAAATCGCTACAAAATAGCTTTCGTGTTTCGGTACTACGCTGTACCTCTTCAGGCGAATGGTAAAAGACTGGTGATTAAGTAATTTTTTAAAAATTCCAAAGCAAAATATTATCTCTTTTACGAAAGATAAAGTGAGTGGGGGTGTGGTAAGAAAACTATTAAAAATAGACTTGTGGGTTTGCCTTGATCAATCAATTAAATGTCATATCTACGGTAAACAGAAAATGAAGCACAAAGGGTGGGGGTGGGGAAGTTATGTTTTTCATGACATGATAAACCGGAACTTAGACAGATCATCACTGACAATTACGGAAAACATGTATTAAGATTGTAGAAAATATGACATTTTCCAAAGAAGGAGGATAATCAGAAGTTGATTTCAACAGAAAAAAAAATTAATATTTCTTTTTTATTCAGGAAACTTCTTAAAGTGTCCTGTAGGTAAAATTAAAAATGTGTAACATCTATATAAGATATAAATGATACTAACTGGACGGCAATGCATAAGAATACTAAATCGGAATATGAAAGGATTATGATTAAAATAAGCAGATATAATGTTTGCAATTTATTCACTCAGACATGCCTAAAAGAGAATTTGCTGCCGCAATACTCACACACACACATACATACATACATACATATATATATATATATATTTCAATAAAGGTGCAATTAATTTACAAATTCATGAATTATTCATACATAAAACAAATACAAAGGTTAATGATTTAAATGGCGAGAAATCTATCTTCGCGAACAATTCAAATAATATTCAAAAACCCCGAACCTGTTTATGAATGAAAAGATCCTGTTTTATAAATTATTGAACAATATATTTCTTGTCACTTTGACGGAAAAACTACCAGTAAAAAAGAATTCTCTCATAACTACATTTGTACATAAACGCACAACCTTAAAATTTAAATTCAAACTCAGCGTTGCGACTGCACGTTCCAAAACAATAACACATTTCTCATAGCATTTTTCGGATTACAACCCTACTTTCGTTGTCCACTTATTACTGAGAGTAAAAACAAGAACACAAGCTATTTCATACCTGAGGATGTCTGTAGGAACAGACGAAAGCTTGTAAAAATAAAAAGACCTATTGCAACTGAAATTTATAAAACAGGATCTTTTCATTCATAAACAGGTACGGGGTTTTTGTATATTGTTCGCGAAGATGGATTTCTCGCCATTTAAATCATTAACCTTTGTATTTGTTTTATGTATGAATAATTCATGTATTTGTATATATATATATATATATATATATATATATATATATATATATATATATATATATATGATGAAGACAGGAACCGCAAACGTATTTGGTTTTAATGTGGATTTTTATTAGACACACTTTTCTCTCGTTGGAACTACTATAACCTCTTCCCTTAAAATATTTCATATTTGAAATCAAAAAATATAAAATGGCGACAATTTACCCATATATATATATATATATATATATATATATATATATATATATATATATATATATATATGGGTAAATAGTCACCATTTTATATTTTTTTAATTTCAAATATGCGCGTTATTTGTTTTTGATTATGTCATCTGCACAGTACTGCATGTTCAGTTGGACACCGTCTGTACCAAGACGCGTTTCACTCCGCCAGAAATTTGGAAACGGCAGTATGTAGCGCCGCAAGCTCCAATACGAACTTTTCAGTGGGTTTGGGTGTCAATCTGAAGACAGTGTAAAGGATTCGGAAAGAGTTGAATGAGTCTAATGATGATTAGGAAAGTGTATAGTGTGATCACTAGGGATGGAGACGTTTGCCTCCATTCATTTTCCAACAGGACCTTAGACTCAGCACTGTTGCCTTGGGTCAAGAGGGTTGCTACTGGAAGAACCTATGTCTGGCATCAGGTCTTTGCACCATGCCACACAAGCAGGAGAACCCTACTCATGGTCGTCAGACAATTTCTACTACAACATTACTCCTTACTCCATAGACTATTATGTGTACGACATAGTTGAGCGAGTGACAAAATATCCTTGTAACACCAAAGATGAACTGAAGGCAAGAATTTTGGCAACATTCACTAACTTAAACAAGCAGGCCGTCCAGAAGAGATGCAGGACATTCTGAAGTTGACTTGAAGCCGTGGTTGAAGCCAGTGGTGATTTTATTGAATAAATTTACTCTGTAGTATTTCAATTTTATTTTTGTGTAATTTTGGTAAATATGTCTTTTAAAATGAGATGTCAATGTCATATTCATTTTTGCGTAATTTAGACGACAATTTATATATATATATATATATATATATATATATATATATATATATATATATATATATATATTGTTAAATATAACAGACAACGACTGCCTATTATGTTTGATCATGAACCGTTCTAAGCTTCGTATAGTGGCTTTAGTTTCGGGAGAAAATAAAAAAAACTGTACAACATTTGGATATTTTTTATGATGCTGTTTTGATGTAAACTTTCGACTCACATGAGCCATCATCAGAGTGGTTATATGGACATTACAACAGAGGTGTTGACCATCAAAAATGACATCCTGCTATATTTATATAGAAGTTTGCTATACGACGATAACGGTTGCAGTACAGCAGACACAGTTCGTAAGTTAGTAACGCGTTTCTATGACGTCGTACATGACTACATAAAAGAAAGAAATGTTATCAACAGAACCATGTATTGAAATGCATTTTAATGTGTTGTGACTGGCTTAAAATGCAATTTTGTTGAGTGTGGGTTGCTTTGTTTTAATGCAGATGGCCTCCAATATCTTAAGGTTCTTTTTAATGTGTGTATGAGTGAGTATTTTTACTATCAACTAATATCTGTCTAATATTATGTGTATGGCTATGTTTTTCTAAGAAATTGTTTAATGGAACGAAGATCAGAAAGGTGACAGGTAAGTCTACGGGAGAGTGTGTTTGTAGTAAAACCAATATATGTAGTGGGTTTATTATTAGTATCAGAGATACCATCTCTGAAATGGCATGTAAATTGATACACTACATTGTTTTTTTTTTTCTTTTTTTTATAGAGGATTTAGTTGTGTGATTTGTAGGTTGTTGGAGACTATGAGGTCAATTGTTTTAAATTTTCTATGAAATATGATGAGCTTAATTTTTTATTATTATTAATGGGTTTAACATTTCTACCTATTATGCTTTTGAGTGTTGTTTCGTCGTGTTTGTAATTATTATGTGTTTGGTTACAATAGTATAAGTTAATAGTATTGTTTATTTTGACGTACAGTATTATGGTTACAATTATTAATATTATCAATTTTGTTAGAGGTATTATTAAATTTATTTTAATTTGTTGATCAATGACAGAATTAGGGAATCCATTATTAATGAGTATTTATTTGATGCTATGCAATTCTTTATAGAATATGGTTTTGGAAGAAGATATCATTTGTGTGCAATGGGTTAAGTTTTTTTTTTTTATAACAGCTAACTTATATTGTTGGGGTATTCACTATTATAATTAAGAAAACACAAATTAATGCTTGTGGGTTTTCTATATAG
The DNA here is from genome assembly GCA_963932145.1 of Acanthosepion lycidas. Taxonomy (NCBI): domain Eukaryota; kingdom Metazoa; phylum Mollusca; class Cephalopoda; order Sepiida; family Sepiidae; genus Acanthosepion; species Acanthosepion lycidas. The sequence goes on from OZ010591.1 coordinate 47,444,637, forward strand.
AGAAGTAGTAACTTTATGTGTGCTGGAATCAATAAGTATATCAAAGAATGTAAATTTATTATTAATGGACATTAGTAAATAAATTTTGTACAGCCAAAGATTTTACAGAATGAAGAATTTGTACAAATTCATTTGTGGAGTTAATACAATATTTACTTGGGAGGTAGGGAGTAATTAATTTGTTAAGGGTTTTTGAAAGGTAATATACTTGTGTAGGTGTATGTGAAATGATGGGTCGGAAGGGGTGATCTATTTTATGGATTTTTACATTTCCATAAAGATAACCATGTTTATAATAACCCATAATCTTTTGAAATTTATAAGATCCAGTTTCAGCATTGTTAGCAGTAATAAGTTTATTGATATGGTTTTTAACTTGAGAGGTGGTGTTATTGGTTATCATTTTAAATTTATTATGATCGCCCAAAATGGCCTGTAATTTTGAGTGGTACTCATGCTTGTTTAAAATAACGAAAGTATTAGTTTTATCAGACCGTCGGAGAAAAATGCTGCTATTTTTTAGTTGTGTGGTTGATTTTATTAAAGGAGTGTTTATAATTCCATTCGGATTTTATGGTATCGGGGATAATTGATTCGGCTTTAAGTAGTTCTTTTAAACGTAACTGTGTAGTAATATGGCTGTCTTGTTGGATTATAAGTATTTGTTGTCATAAAGCTTCAATTTGCGTTTGCTTAAACATTAAATTGGTTTCTGTGCGACGTGAAAATTTGGTCCAAGATTAAGAAATTCCATTTCATTCGGAGTTGGTAATGCGATAGGTTAATGAAGTTGTCGTTAGTGTTCAGTAGACGTGTTTTCCCCTTATATATATGATAAAATATAGTTTTAACTTATGCTATATTTATAGGTTAAAGTGTTCAATATCAGGCATAGAGCGTATGTAAAAATAAAAATGGACATTGAGCTCAACACCCAGAGGCAACAGCCTGTGTCATGTTAAGCGCAATCGTCAGTTCTTACCGGAACAAAACAATATACTCACACTCACTCAAAATAGACTGGCACCACACTGTTTTCCTGATAACATCATCTTCCAACTGTTACTCTCATATACTATAATGCTGAGATGTAAAGACGCTTAACTCAGCAGTAGATACAGAAATTAAAAATCTCAAGCATTCAGGACGACGGAAAATCTGACACAGAAATCTGAAGTTGGATCATAAATAGTGACAGATACCCCTCCTAAAAAGAAAGAAGCCTGGTAGAAAGATGCAAATTAAGCATTTAGAAATAGGAAAATATCAGAAGCAAACATTGCTGAACTGCTATCCCCCAAATGGCAATGAACGAAGAGGAAAAATAGAAATTCCAAAGAAACTTATACAATAATGAAGTGACTGTTGAGATTCTTGGGACACACGAGGAAAGAAAGCTTGGAGAATCTAACATTTACAGGGCATAGTTAATGCAAGAGTAGATTGGGAAAACAGCGAGTAAAGTTAGTATGAACTTGTTGATAAACAGATGATAGAACATGGACAAAGATTGATGGTGAAATCTTAAGACGAGAAAAAATGACAGAAAGATGGACAGAGCTATGAACCCTGCCATCCTAATATAAAATCGCATATAAAAGAAATAGCATCACAAGCGATTAAAATTGGAAATTGAGAGTGCCAATATTGTAAACATAAAATTATTTTTCTGAGGTGGTATAACATTAATTTAATATTGCATGTAAAACATATTTCCCATTATATTGTTTCCAGCAAAAAAATTAAAATTAATTGTTATGAAACTTTTTAAAAGATCTGAGTTGGTATAGACTGAACATTTTCAATTGGTCGATCCGTCTGCAAATCTCAGTTGATTCATAAAACTTCTGTTTAACTAGAGCTGTTTTATATTTGTCTATTTCTCCACTTTCTCACAGTGTTCCTTTTATTCTTTCAATATAAAATCACATGTTTCTAGTGCGCATGTGTGTGTTATGCGTACGCGTGTCGAAACGGAGAAAAATAACCTTTTATATCTGCGTTCAAAAAATAGAGGTTTACCTACATAAATATACACAGATATCTTATTGCATACAACTTTGTTTTCAAACACACACATACATGCACGTGCAAACACACACACTCACGAAGACGCATACACACACGTACGCACACACATACACATATACACCCACGCGCATGTAATTATACGTCTGTACGTACCTACGTACGTCTGCATGTGTATTCGTATATGCATAAATGTATATCAAAATCCAACATGGCACTAATTCGTTGTTGCTATGGCAACCATCACGATCTGTCAGATGAAATGGCCACGGGCGCATGCGCGAACACACACACATGCACATATTTTGTAGGCAGTTTTAATCTCGGATCATCGCGAGGAATCTCGAGATTGGTTCATCAATTTATTCAAACAGTTATCGTAATGCTAAATTTAATAAACTTTCTCGATAAATAGCAACATCAACATTTTCCTAAGGTGTGCAATGATTTATATTTACGAAAAATTATCAAAAAACTCATTTATGAATTCCAAAGAACTTTTTTTTAGTATCTCTGAAAAAAAAAAAAAAAACCCAGAAAGCATTGATGTTAGCAAAAGGATTTGCTGAGAATGCAAATTACAAATCAGAGATACCAAAAGCAAACAAGTAGAAAAATTAGAATATCTGGGAACTGTTCTTGCAGAGGACGGTAAGTGTGACACTGAGATCCGAAGACATATTGGGATAACCAAAGATGCATTGCAAAAGCTAAGCAGACTATTAAGAGACGGAAAAACTTCGTTAGAAAAGACTACTGAACTTTTACGTGATATCTGTCCTCCTGTATGGCAGTGAATGCTAGACAATCTTCTCAAAGACGAAGAAGAGAGCAGCAGAAATGTGGTTCTAGAGAAGGATGCTGGGTATAACATGGACCGAATATGTGGGCAACGACGAAGTTTTAAAGAAAATGAAAACCAAAAGAAACTTATATTTAACATCCGAAAGAGACAGTTGAGTTTTCTATGATACATAATGAGGAAAGAGGGCTTGAAAAATTCGATACTCACAGGACAGATTGAAGGCAAAAATGACAGAGGAAAACAACGTATAACATAGTGAGTTTGGGTAAATGTATGGCGGAACTGTGTTTGGGAGAAATAACAGAAAGACATTTATTAATAGCTAAAAGGTACAGGAAGTTGTGGAGAGCCACGGTATCCTACGTCCTGATGGAATATGGCACATAAAGATCAAAGAAGAAGAACTATACACGGCTTTGAATTTTCTTGGAAAAGATTGTGGGATGGTTTCCCCTCTGCCTTCTCTACGGTTTTGAATTCATAATCCTTCGTAACTTACCAAGTTGACAGAACTCAGTGCGTGGGAGGTGACGAAAAGATTCCTTTCCACAAGTGAATTTCGAAAATTAAACAGAACGATCCATTTTCATTTGTTAAATCTCATATTCATTCAGTACATAGACTATCATGGCCCCTCACAGCTTTCTTTTCGTTAGTATCAGTTAATTGTCATGCCTTCTCTGTGATTTTTAATTCAGAGCTATCCTTCTAAAATGATTGACTTACGAAAGATATACTGTAAAACCTGATCTACCATTTTTACCCATAGCGGGGAGCAGAGAGAAACATGTCTCTCTAGAGGGCATTAGGGTGAAAGTGACGTAGCAACCGAGACTGGCATTTGAACTCAACCCTCCTGTGCCACTTTCCGCTGCTGGCATATTTTTATTATATGCATTTGAAAGTTAGAAAAACACTTCTATACTTAATTTTCACTGCCTTTTTATTGACTTTTATCTCAACCCCTAGATTTCTACATTCGACTACCATTAAATTAAATGGGCAGAATCGAAAAGAAAAGAAACGTTTAGGTTTATTACACGAACATGAAAGCTGTTCATATTTATTGGAAGTAGAATGAAACCCGCCAAGAGGAAAGGATTTTATAGATAATGTGATGTGTTGCTTTTCCGATTATCAACCCTTTCCAGTTTATTTAAAGTCAGAAAATATTTTTTAGATTGTAAGATATGATACAACTACTACTATTTAAGCCATAGCTGGAGGAGAAGAGCATTTGCGCGTAAGTGAATATAGCGAACCCGACTAGAATCCCGAACCGTTATCCATTACACGAACCGTTATCCATTACACCAACCGCACATTCAAACTTACAGTACCCAGTATTCCCACCCATCGAGTTACTGAACAGGCTCGACGTTGCTTAACTTAACTGCGGTGATTGTTGGAGACCCGGTGTTTCAACGTGTTATGGCGGTAAGCCATAGAAAAATAAACATTACTTTTGCAAACCAATACTTAGAAATATCATTTTACACTGATCAACGTGTTAAGACAACTTTTTGTGTTCGCGCGTGTGCGTGTATGCATCTGACCCTAATCACGTTCTCATTTCTTTGAGATTCATTGAGTGAACGGCATTTGTATTAGGTTGAGTCATAAGTAATTTCCGTTTTTAGAAACCGATTTTAATGAGAAATATATCAGCCTAAGTTCGTGGCAGTTTAGAATAAATTTGGAGTAGACTTACAAACATTGGCAGCGTACACAGTGGTTTAAATGAAAAATGCTATCCTCCTCTATGGCAAAGTAACTTTTCATACAGCAAGAATAACACAAGAAAATATTTGGGAACTCGGTTGGTCTGTTCTACCACATCCACCATATTTTTTTTAATCATTTCATCCGAAGCAAAGCAATAAATCCACTAAAACGAAAGTGGTTACAGAGAGAGAATATGAGAAAAATACTATTAAGGTGAGAGGAAACTAAAAGAACAGAAATTAAAAAGACAGACGGTAACAATAACGATATCACTTAAATTTTTGAAGATCAAATTTGACTGGAAAGCAAAAAGGCAGAAGAGAGTTTGGTAAGCGATAAGTGGGAAAGAAGGTAGGATTAATATAGAACTTACTGTTACATCAGATAGATTTACTATTATTCCTTTCTTTTTTCAATGGCTGCAAAAACGCTTTGATGGGAAAGGACATTCTTTAATGAAATCCGGATTCAAGGGTAGGTAAAAACCCTTTCTATATTAAAACCTGCATAAATTCCCTGCAAAGGGGTTGATGAGCTGCTTGATAAGTGTCAACAAATCATGGCAAATAATGGTGAATATGACTGAATAAAATATAATTGTACTTCAATTATTTATTACTCAACTTAATATATTCTCACCTGTAGTGATGCTCTACCCCTAATTATTGCTTTATTTTATATTTGTATGTCGAGCATAAAAGCCTATTGCATGCTCTTCGAAAGTAGGAGTTTCTGAAATTCACTGACGTATGTTGTCTCCTGAATATGGAACTTCACACATGAAACATATTTTGAAAAAAGTAATTAAATAAGCGGAGAAACTATTTTTTCAAACCAAAATCATTTTCTGTAAAATTATCTATACGAAACATAAAAAAACAAACAATAGATATAAATAAACAGACGTTTTAATCTATTTTTAGAAATAATGTTGAAAAGAAACTACACCTGATCTATCTTTTAATAACGAGTCGTAAGACATTTTGAGGAGGAAGATATTTTTAGAATTTGGTCAAAACTTGTTTTCTTTCACAAATATATCAAATTTCACAAACATCAACATTTCACAATTTCAATAATATAGCATCTACAAAATACACTTTTATGTACATAAATGTATATATTGATATCTATAACTGCGTCTATAAAATCAAACATTCTGATCATAAGCTACGGCACAACAAAAGTCTGCTGCTTCTGTATCAAATCGAAAGAGAGGTTTGGTTTTCAAGTCACTTGTATTTAGTCAGTCATACGTGTAAAATATTGTATTCAATAAAATCGATATTGAGGAACAGAGAAAAATGTAATAACGGCTATAATTTAAAGAATACGAAACTAAATATCGAATGAGAAATATAATTTTCTGCAAGAGGCAAAAAGTCTCCTGGGTGCAACACAAAATGATAAATTGTTAATCGTTTTGAACAGAATTGGCATCAGTCTCATTTATCACTGCTTCTATCAAATCCTTCAGCGTGCAAACATGGCCAGTATAGCGAAGCTACTTTTTCGTAATCAAATGCGATGGACAGGTCATCTGACACTTATGCAGGCTGTCAGATTTCACAAAGGAGTTTTTTATGGTGAGTTGGTCCAAGGTAATCGACCCACTGATAAGCCAAAACAAAAACAAAAAAAGTTTCATAGGTGTAGTTAAATGTAACCTAAAGAATTTTGACGTTAATATTGAAGACTGGAAACTGTTGCCTGAGAGAGAATCTGAGTGAGTGATGAAGATTGATTTAGGAACGCTGAAACAAGTTTGAGTAGAAGAGAATTAAGCATTTCAACAAAAAGCGCGCCATTAGGAAGGGAAAAATAGAATCCGTCCCAGAGTTATTAGGACACCAACACACTTCCGAGCGCTGATTTAGCCAATCATGTGGGATCACACCAGAGAGGTCAGGTTCAAACTCCTGTTAATACAATCCTACCAGAAAGACCTTTAGTTTACTTGTGCGAGTTTTGTGACAAGGTTTGTAAGTCTGTTGCATGACCCAAACGTATTATGATTGTACACAGGGACAAGCAAGTTTCCAATATAGTGTGTAAGAGAGGTTATCAAAGTGAAGTTGGCGTTAAGAAGCAATTACAAACACATAGCAGTGTTAAGTCAGATATAAATTATAGAAATAATAAAGTTCTAAGAAATAATAAAGTTCTAAATACTAAACACAACAAAAGAAAAATGCTACCATTTGAAGAGATGGTCTTCTTCTGCAAAGAATTGGCAATCATCACATACAGTTCAGTATGCTCCTGCATGCGTAATTTAATTTTCTAGTTTAAACACTAATGAAATACCATTTGTTGTTTGTGTATACAATCTCGATTGACGTCCCAAAATATTTCACTCGTGAATATTACTGAAACCAAATAAAATCATTTTTCTTATTTAAGAAAAATGATTTTATTTGGTTTCAGTAATATAAAAAAAAAATGATTTTATTTGGTTTCAGTAATATAATATAAAAAACACACTAATTAAACTGTAGGATTCAAATTATTATTATTATTATTTTATTTACTTTGATTTATGTTGTCTATACATTTCTTTCCGAATCCCAACCAGAGACCTAAGGTCAGAAATGGTATCATGAAATTTTCCATTGAGCAATTTTTGAGAAAAAAAAACAACCTAAAATCACATATATTTTACATAGATTAAGCCCTTCGTAAGGTTTGGGCTGTATTTGTGAATTTATTTTTTTCTATTTCTTTAAGGCCTCAGACTGATTGGAACTTTTTCCAATCAGTCCGAGGGTTCCAACTACAACTGGAGCTGTTGATGTCCTCATGTGCCACATTTTTGAGATTTCTATTTCAAGGTCCTTGTATTTGGATATCTGCAAATAATCCCAGGTGCGCCAATCAGAAAAGGGACATTTCAAGATTATTATTATTATTATTATTATTATTTACTCATAGAGTTTTCCCACCGGTGGTAAATGATGCCTTACCCTGAAGGAGCAACAACCCTCCTGAATGATTCAACATGCAAACTGTTTTTCTGCTCTCGTTTGAACAGCATCAACTTTTCTCATGATTTTCTGTTCTTTTAGCCGCAGAGCCATTCCCGGTGCTCGCATACAACGGTACTTTCATGTTTTGCAACTTCATTAGCTTCCTAGCGCTATTTATCAATCTTATAAATTTCTTTCAGTTTTACTTTGTGTTGAAACTTGACTAATGCATGGAATAATAATGCAACACAAAATGTACTTAGAACAAACTGTATTGAAACAAGAAAGTGTACACAATATTTACATATAGTCTGTTGTATATTCCTGGGAAGACCGTTCCTGGAATGTGTGTTGACTGAGTCGCAGTCGGGCAGAGTCTCTCGTTGAATCTCTTCTCGATCCTCCCTGGTACCAACCATATTTATATGGTCGGTACTCCACTATGCAAATTAGGTGGATCCTACCACAACACCCCCCCTCCTAAGCCTTGGAATCCCTTTTGGATTTCAAACTGGCTTCCTATATGGGTTGATGATTAGGGCTATTTCTTTGTAGATCCATTTGCATACTTTTAATATTTTTTTCGTTTTGGATTCACGTCCAATGGGTCCGTGAACTTTCGTTTCCTACCGGATCTTCTCGGTTCAGGAATATTCTGCGGAGGTTCTACTTGAAACATATCATACATTACATCAATGGGATCTTCCTCCTCATCCGGTATACTCTCTTCATGCTCTATAACGTAACATTTTTTAAGTTGGTTCTGGTGCCTTTTATGAGTATTCTTCGGTCCTTTAATTATGTAAATCACGTCACCGATTCTCTTGTCCACTATGCCTCGCTCCCAGAACTCAACATTGTTTTTGTATCACTTGAAAAACACCTTCTCTCCGGAAGTGTATCTTTTTCTCGCTGTATACATAGTATTCTTTACTCTATTTTTAACTGGCAAAAGCTTGTCAGTCAAACACTGACTTAACTTTCCTAGCGAACATTAGTTCAGCTGGTGCCATGTTTGAGTGTGTTCTCTGGTTTGGCGTAATTCTGTATACCTGTAGGAATTGCCGAAGCGCCTTTTCCGTTGGAACTCGTGAGGCTTTCTTCATCGCGCGCTTTAAAGTATCGACAAATCTTTCTGCGAGTCCATTGGACCTCGGATGATACGGCGGAGGCGTCGTTATATGGTTAATTTGATATAACTCACAAAATTCCTTAAATTCTTCAGAAGTGAATTGTGTACCATTGTCACTCACAATACACTTTGGCACACCGAACCGTGCAAATAGTTCATGCAAGAAAGTTGTTGTGGTATTGGACGTAGGCTTTTTGCAGCGTAGTACTTCCGGCCATTTTGTAAAACTATCTACCACTATTAAGTAGTAATAATCTTCTACTGGACCAGAGAAATCAATGTGTAATCTTGTCCACGGATGATCCGTCTTGGGCCATGGTTTGTGTACTATAGGTGGTGCCTTAGCTGCTAACGCACACCCTTTACATCGATGAACCATGTTTGCGATATCCACATCCATTCCTTTCCAATATACAAAGCTTCGCATTCAGCTTTTTGTTCTATTAACCCCCGGGTGACCCATATGAAAATCCCGTAGTATTCTTTTCTGCAACTTTTTTGGTACTACTACTCTCTCACCATACAATAAAACTCCGTCACAAATTGAATAAATCTCCTGCACTTTTTGGTCATTTGCTACCATTTTGCTTTTTATTTCTAAAATGAAATCATCGATTTCAGCTTCTTTTTTGATTTCCTTTGATGTAACCGGTAGCTCTCTTAAAATGTTGTTTACCATGCTTTTCACCTCATAATCTGCTCTGATATTTGCAATAATTGATTCTTCGAATCTTTCTTGGCTCGGTACGAGTCTTGATAAGCTATCCGCATGAATTATAATTTTGGATGATAGGTGCTTTATGTGAAAATCATAATTGAGAAGAATGGTTCCCCATCTCAACAGACGATTTGCTGTATAAACGGGTAACCCTTTCTTCGAACCAAAAATAGTGATCAGAGGTTTATGATCCGTTTCAAGAATAAAATGTCTGCCGTGGATGTATCTGTGAAATTTTGTTATGGCAAAAATGATACTCAGCGCCTCTTTTTCTATCTGTGAGTAACTTCTTTCTCCTGGGAGTAAAGTTCTCGAAGCATGTGCAATTGGTTTTCTAGAACCATCTGACATTATGTGTTGAATACACGCTCCTATCCCGTATGAACTGGCGTCACTTGCCACTACAATATCAAGTTTTGGATTGTAATGGGTTAAAAAGACGTGTGACGTCGTCTCCTGGTCGCAGCGCCAACCGTGACGTTCTATCCTAGTCTACCACGGCACCAACTGTGACGTCCCTAAACAGCACCAATTGTGATGTTCTCGCCGCGGCGCCAGCCGTTCGCTCCTCGCTGCTCCGTTCGGGTGTCGCTGCTCCAAATGTGACGTTCTAACCTTTTGGTGATTCGGGTGGGAATCTGGTTAGATTTGATATCAGCCTCGTCGTTCCCAACTCGCTTCCAACGCCTGGTTACCAAGGTAACTGCACTGATCCCCCAGTCCGCCTACCCACGTTGTGAATTGATCTTAGGCAGACGAGATCAAACAGTGGTTGGGGCCGTACTTCAAACCGAGTTCAACGGGGGTGATACCACACAATTATGCATAAAAGACAATAAAATGAAAACTCAAAAGTTCAAAGTATCAAAGAAAAAGGTAACAAACTTTATGTCTAGTTGTTCGATACATAGGACTGCATCTATCTCCCGACCCATTCTATGCATTGTGACACGTCGTTTTCCGCTAGGCAAGTTTTAACACTTCAAGTTGTCTGCTCTCTAAGAAATTGGTGTTTCGGTGGGTCTTTGGACGAAAGTCAAAAGAAAAACTTATTTCGGTGATCTGGATCTAAGTCGCTCTTCAAAATAATTGTTCTTGGGTTGAATAGGTGTCCGGAATGTGCGTGAATCTTGGTCAGCTATCTGCGAGGCTTGCTTCAACTGAAGACTGACTCTGGGAACTGCTGGGACTCAACTCAACTCTGCTCGTTGTGGCTTCGTTTATATGGGCGCCGACCAAAACCGGGGTGAGTTTGTCGGCGCCGGGGGGGGGGTTCCTCGATAATTCTAAATACATATCCACCTCTCTGGTTAGGAATTTCCACCTTTTTCCATTTTTGGGAACCTTTCCTCACTCCCACCTTCTCATCATACTTCAGAGGGGCGTGAACTGCCCTCCCCACATCTTCGTAGTAACCTCTCTTACTCATCCTTCAGATGGGCTGCAACAGCCTCCCTCGTGCGTTACGTGATCACCACTCGACCAATGATGTCTCAGTCGGGCGTGGACGAATCCACGGCTTTGTTTTAGGAAGAAAAAAATATCTTGCTTAACTAAAAAAAAATTATCTCTTCTCTTTCCCTTTTCTTCCTCTTAATCGCCGTTATCATTTCTCTGGTCGCGAACGGGACAATATGACAATGGCGGTCATAACTCTTGTTCTACACGTGGTTTACGTCAGGTATTTTATCGCTAATTATCAGAATGTGTGGTCTTCCTAACACGGTCTCAAAAAGAAACATCTCCAAAGTTTCAGTCAGTCTGTCGCCTCGAAGAAAGAAAAAAAACACTTCTAGGTTCCCATTCATTTTCCTTCGGTACATATTTCTGATAACATAATTTTATATCTGTCCAAAGTCCCGTTAGTTGCCTGTTTTTCGTCACTTATCGAAATAACATTTTCATTTGAATTTTTTTTCTTTGGCCAGCTGGTGTGTAGTTGATAATAAGATGTCTTCCCGTACCAATAGTTTGTTTTCATATCCTTAGATAACACAGCCGATGCCAAAACATATCTGATTCTTTCCTTCTTTACCTTTCTTTTTACTCAGAATTTCCCTGTCATTGTAATGACACTGTTTCGCCATTTGTTACTTATCAAAATATCCTTTTATCCATTGTCTCTTAGCCGTGTGTGTGTTCTTGCTTATCACTCACGATTCGGTCCTTAGCCTCTCCTTTCCTTCTTTTCTTTCTTTTCCCTTTCTGCCTCGTTAAATGGTGCCACAGAGGTCTGATGTAAGCATTTTCTTTATTTCATCAAAGGCTTTCTGACATTCTACCGTCCATTCCCATGCCTTGTCTTTTTTTAGTAGTTCATTCAACGGAGCTCTTAGATTGTACATTCCTTTAATGAACGCTTGATAATAATTTGCGAGCCCCAGAAAACTCTGTAGCATCGCCACATTAGTGGGCGTCGGCATGTCTCTAATCGCAATGGACCTTTCCGGATCTGGACATCTGCCATTTTTGTTGATTATGTAACCTAAATACTTAATTTCCTCCAAACCAAATTCGCACTTTGACTCTTTGACTTTAAATCCAAAGTCCTGAATCTTTTTAAATACTTGATTGAGATGCTCTCGATGTTCGTCGACGGTTTCGCTCCTTACTATGATGTCGTCTAAGTAGGCGCACGCAAAGTCTAAGTCATTCAACATGACGTCCATAGCTTGTTGAAAAATGGCTAGTGCCACTTTAATACCAAAAGGAAGCCTGTTGTACTTGAATAACCCTCTATGCGTGTTTATCCCTAGTAACTTCGAACATTCTTCTTCGACGGGAATTTGGAGATAGGCATCTGATAAGTCGATTTTTGAAAATATAACTCCACCATTTAGCTTGTTAAAAATCTCCTCCGGACTCGGTAACGGGTAATGGTAGTCCTTGATTACCGAGGTCAACCCTGTCGAAAATTCAACACAGACTCTGATTTGGTTTGATTTCTTTTTAATGCACACAATCGGCGCAGCCCATGAATTAGATTCTACTTTCGAAATAATTCACATTTTTTCCAACCTATCAAGTTCTTCGTTAATTTTCTCTACACTTGCGTTTCTTTTTAAAAATTGGCATAGTATTTTCCTTTAATTCAAATTTAGCTTCAAACTTGCTACATCTTCCAAAACCAGGTGTGAAGGTTTCCGGAAACTTTTCCTTTAATTCATCTTTAATGTCCTGTCTTGTTTGCGTATTACTTTCTACTTTTCTGCAGAAAGAGTTTAACGGTTTATCCCACAATTCGAATGTTTCAATAAAATCTGTACCCATCAAGTTTTCTCCATTTTTCAGAATGAAAACCTTTATTTTTTTAACAATCCCGTTAAATTTCATGGGAAGTACAACCTCGCCTTCGAAGTTAATTTCCTTTCCAGTTACCGTTCGAGCGCGTTTCGTTGACTTCATTATTGTAGGCCTTTTTTAAATTTTCCATGTTTTATAGTTCATTATTGTTAAATCTGAACCCAAATCGAGTTGAAATTTGATATTCTTTTTAAATATTTCAGTCGTCACATATTTCCTCAAATCTCTATCTGATTTGATATTCGAATTTGTTTGTCTGATTCGGCTATTGAATTTTTTCGTTTTACAACACGATCCTTTGTGTCCCTTCTTGTGGCACACGAAACATTTCTTATTTCTATATGGGCAATTTACCTCCCAGTGTCTTTCGTTGCAGCGTCTGCAATTATATGGTGGAAACTTTTTTTCCTCCTGGTTCTTATTTAATTTTTCTTGTCTATTTTTACAATACGCCGAATTTTTACTCCAATTTTTTTTTTGACTGTTTTTTTTTTATTTTTTAATATAAGCAATACCAGCTTTTTCGATTTTTTGAGACTCTTTCTTTAAACACGGCCCGCTGACACTCCTCTGCTAACTTTTTCAGGGTAAGGTTTTGTTCAGATTCGAGTTTAGACAAAACTCTACGTCTTATTTCGGCACTCTTACTGGATACCAGTCCTTGAGCAAAAATTAAACACTAAAATTCTTCCACCGTAATCTCTGCCAATCTGAAGTTGTCACAATGTCTATTCACTATAGATGCATATGTTAAGTAATCCTGATCGTCGGATTTAGTGACATTCATGCATAACCATCGCTTATGCCAAAGCGACATATTTGCTCCAAACAGCTCCTTTAGCAATTTCACTGTTTCCGAGAATTCCAATTCATTCGTTCTCGGTAGAATAAAATCTACAAATTTGCTATGTTCTGCTGTACCTAGCTTTCTTAGTAATACACTGAATTCGACCAGTTTTCACAGTCTGTGTAAAAAATATCTTCATATCGTTTAAAGTACGCTTCAAACGTTTTGTCTTCGTCTGGCACATAGTTGAAAGTTTCCAGCGAATTAAATATGGTGTTATTAGAATATGAAGAATTTCCCTCATTTGCCTGATTGTTTTTTAATTTCTCCAGTATTAACTTTTGAATTTCTAAAAGTCTTTCCTCTTGCTTTTCTTGATATTTTTGCTGGGATTTGAATAATTCAGCCTGACTCAACTGCTGGGATTTGAATAATTCAGATATGACTTTGGATAATTCAGCCATCTTTAGCTGATAGTGTTCATGCAACAAAGAATATACCTTTAATTTGTGTATCTATGGATATAATATAAGCTGACCAGAAAAATCGAAACAACGTACGACTTTTTTATTTTATGTCTTGCTTTTACATTCAAGCCCGTGATAATCAACTTTGGTATTTTTTTTTATTACTTCCGTTCGCGTATTTCAATGGCAAACCTCTGATTTTTATTATCAGCGGTAAATTCGTCACTATAAAATATTGTTGAGCAAACAAAACAAAACATAAAAAAATAATAATTTTTTAAAAGTTCGTTACCTTTCAAAATCGACTTGATGTATTTGTGCGCCTTTTAATTACATGCATGTTTTTGTAGTCGGCCAGTTTTTTTTTTAACGGGTGTCTCGTTGTAGATAACTTTTTCAATTTAAAATCACCGTTATTCGTTTACGACACCTTTCACATTTTTCTGAGTGAACGTTCTTTTATGCTTAGTCGTCCTTTAACGAGTTCTAAACATCCAGAAATTCAGAATCCTTCGCCGTTCCGTTAGATGTTGGACTTTTAATTAATAATTTTTTCCTTCAGCCTGGGTTCTTCAATGACTTGTCCCAATTGTTGAAGCTATTATTAATTCTTTTTTTTCTCGTATGGTTCTTTCTACCTCGTCGCTATTGTTGAAACTTGACTAATGCATGGAATAATAATGCAACACAAAATGTACTTAGAACAAACTGTATTGAAACAAGAAAGTGTATACAATATTTACATATAGTCTGTTGTATATTCCTGGGAAGACCGTTCCTGGAATGCGTGTTGACTGAGTCGCAGTCGGGCAGAGTCTCTCGTTGAATCTCTTCTCGATCCTCCCTGGTACCAACCATATTTATATGGTCGGTACTCCACTATGCAAATTAGGTGGATCCTACCACAACACTTTGGGGTCTGCAAGGACAGCAAATTTCAATGTTTCGGAAATATGCGCATAAACCCTTTTTCAAACAGACGACTCTGTTCAAACTCTTTTTATAGTGTATGAATGCTAGATCCAGTCACCTGTCCTGGACTGGACGATTAGTTTGAAAAGGGCCAGAAGATTTCATATTTTATTCTCTCGGATAAATTTAAATCTATGTTATACCATTGTTCAGTAGTCAAAATTTATTCTCTTACACAGTTCGCAATGGATTACCTTTCCCACACAATCAGGTTTATCTCGGTCAGTTTGCTGCATTTTCTCATTATGTGATTGACTGTATCATCTTTATTTCGCAAATACTACTACAACTACTACTTCTTCTTGAAGTTTTTTTTTTACAAAACCCAAGGTTCATAATTATTTTCTCAAATATTCCGTTCATTCGTGCTCACCCGGTTTTATCATGAGTTCGATTGCATGAGACAACTATCTTACTTGATCTGTAACGACGCCAAAATTTTGAACCTTGAAAAGATTGCTTGTATCACATTCAGGATATTTGCTATTCTTGACCGACACAGAAAAAGCGTCCCACTTACTGTTCAGCTCTTGATCACATTAGATTCTATAAACCTGCGTGCGCATACACCCTTTTTCAAACAGACGACTCTTTGTTCCAGCTCTTAAATAGCTATCAAGACAATCCGGTCGACTTGACGGATATGAAGGACTATTTGGTCATATTTTATACCTTAGTTTAGCGCTATCTAAAAACAATTTCTGTGAGTTACAAATATCGGCCAATCAGAATTCTCGATTCCGTGATTTTATCTTAAAAAAGGGTTTGCGTTAGTATTTAAAATGTTTTATCTTTTTATTGTGATTGGTGCTCTGGCCTATTGATCCCATCTCAAGGAATTATTTGCTTACATTCAGATACTAAATGCAAAGTGTGCAATAAATTCTAATAATCGATAAATCACAAGATATTTTCGGCTCAAGTATGTCTTAAATTTACGTTTACAATTTAAAATAATTGTTTGAATGAATGTGCAATAGTTTTGTTTCCATATTAAGGCTTCACTAAAAAGAAAACTTTTCGAATAAATTATGTTTTACTCGAACTCATTCAGCGTAAATATCCATCAAGCTCACCAGTCAAAAGTTTAATACCATATTTTGATTTAACCCGTATTGTTTAAGACATACGGCCTCTTCACGTTGAAAAATTTGTTCCCATACGATTCTCGGAGTTAAGGAGCGTTGATCCTCGTTAGTACCTAGATTGGTGACCGCTTGGGAATACCGGGTACTGTACGTTTAGATGTGCGGGTGGTGTAATGAATAACGGCACGGAATTGTTAATCGGAGAGCCGAGTTCCAATTCCCGTTGGATTCGTTATATTCACTCGGGGAAGATATGAATTCACCACAACCACTAATTCAATATCTAGCGGTGTATTCTGAGCCTTACTTCTTTCAATACCGCCCGAAAAGAGTGTTCTGGAAAACGCCAAGGTTAGCTACGCTCAAGCTGTCCAAGAAACAAATTGGATCTCGTGAATGCTAGAAGATCGCCAACCAAATTATGAATAGATGCAAAGCGGCTGTGCCTACAAGACAGACAATGCGAAGCTCTTCGCCTCGATCTTTGTCTCAAATTCAGCGTTAGATAACAAAGCTTTATCTTCTACCCAAATTCCCACGTCTCACTAAGCGCTGTCGCAGTTATTTCAATAAGAGAAGTCTCTAGACTTATGAAAAGCCTCGACCCTCCAAATCCACTGACCCAGGTAAAATTGATGACACACACACAGCAATGACTATAGCAATAGATATCTCTAAGACCTTCGACAAGGTGTGGCACAAACATTTGTTACACAAGCTCTCTAGTTATGGAATCACTGTAAGAGTTTTCTCAATTATAAAATCCTTCATAATAGGTTATTAACGGCCAGTTCACCGAGACTCTGGCGGTCAACACAGGCGTCATGAAGCGTCACTTCACAGATCAACCCTCTTTCTGATTTACATAAATAACCTACCTATGAATATACTCAGATGATTTGTAAACATCTTTGCTGGTGATACGACTATATACGGGTGCACCTCTAAAACTCTCGATGGTCAGAGATTGGCGACTGATCTCTCTTCCGATCTGCCACAAACTAGCCAATGGAATAAAAACTGACTGATTACATACAATGCCTCGAAAACCAAGTTAGTTATATTCCATCTTCGCCGATCTGATCACGAACTACTACCAATAAGGATGAACAGGTCCCTCTTGAAGAAGGACAGTGCCTTGAAAGACTGTTGGGCCTCACGCCTGATCTCAAATAGAACTCTTATATACGATCCATCGTCAATATTGCTTACATATTAGCAAAACCACCCACATTCCCTCCGTATTCCATCTGCGAGAAGTAAGTTTCACTCAAATAGCTTTTCGCGAACCACTGTTCTGTGGAACCAACTCCCAAGAGGATGTTTCCCCGATCACTACAATCTTAAGCAGTTTAAATATAGAGTTAACTGTCATCTTCCCCTCCTATACATTAAGGTAACCCACTTTCAATGTTTGGGATGTTTTCTTCTTTTAGTGTATGAATACCAGATACGGTCATCTGGCCTGGATTTGGGCGATTAGTTTGCAAATCAATTGAGTCTGGTATTTTGTTAATTATGTTTCCTTTTCATCTGACAGATCGTCGTATTAATAATAAATTTATTTTCGCTTCGATAATTGTCGCGAAGCATGTTCGGTAAAGAATGGCTCGAATATTGGAAATGTTTTGTCAAATAACTTCGCTACATGTTATTTCAAGATAATTAAAAAATTTTGTCCGGAAAAATAACTACGAATACTTTATAGTTAAGTACTGATAGCCCAGAAGCCCAAAAGAATCTCCCTTCGTTGCAACTCATTACAAATAACTATATTTTAGGTGTACAAATATATATAAGGGATATGCTCACTAATGCCACCCTAAAAACATGAATCGGTTTTCCTCCCGTTATGGGTTAAATAACAGGGCAGATTTAAACAATGGAAAAATGAATTCAGCTAAATGAACAGTTCAACATGCGAATTACAAGTTGGAGACACCAAAATCAAACAAAGACAAAAATTTAAATATCTGGGAAGTGTTGGAACAGAGGACAGAGAGGACGACATTGAAATCTCGAGCGCATTGGGATAGCAAAAGAAAACTTTCAAGAAGCTAAGCAAGGTATGAAGAAACAGGAAAATCTTGTTATAAACAAAGAAATGTAGTACTGATCTGTTACGTAATATTCATTCTATATGACAGTAAATGCTTGACAATCTCGGCATAGATGGAGAAGCGACTCGAAGAAACAGAAATGTAGTTCTACAGAAGGATATTGAGAACTCGGCTCTCCGATTCCTGCCCGAGCTGTTCTCCATGGCCCGACCGATGGAGGACAAGCGGAAAACTGGATATAACCTAACTATGACGGAACAAAGTTTAGGAGAGACAACTTTTATTAAGAACAGGAACAGGAAGTTGTGGAGAGTCATGATCGCCAACGTCCTGAAGAGACACAGCACATAGAAGAAGAATGAGTTTGTGTAGATGAATGGAGGGGGAAGCTTTAGGAGAGATAACAAAAAGACAACATTTATTAAGAGCTACAAAGGACAAGAAGTTGTGAAGAGCCGTGATCGTCAACATCCTGAAGGGATACCGTACATAAATAATGATGAAGGAAAAGTAATATTTAATCAAAAACTGCGTATTTATAAATACAAACTGCAAAAAGAGCTTTATTCTCCAAAATCATCTTCCTTGTAAGCCGACCCAAAGCCTCCGTCCTCTCTCTAGTCACCTGTTGCTGTAATGGCGAATTTGACAGCAAATTTGATCCCAGCGCCAGTTGTCAGTTTTCGAAACCAAGTTAAGAAGAATTTACAGCTGGCAATCATTTCTACGGATTTTAGCGTTATATACAGGGTGATTGTAAAGTAACTCCCAATTTTAAAATACTTATAATTTATTTATTAACTATAATTTTTACAACAAATGGATATGTGGAAAGCATTTAGCATGAGTTTTATTTATAATTCGATATGGACACCTGAATGAGATACCAGCTTCTCGAGCCACTCAGGATTTCACCAGGATCTCTTATGGTATGGAAGACATAACTTATTGTATTCGTCATTCAAGTTCTTCTAAAATCTTCGTTTGGTACAGTAGACTTGCTTCTTTAACCAACACCAAAGAAAAAAGTTAAGGGTGTTAATTCAATCACCCTGTATAATTCGCTAAACAGTCGTGACAAGATGTAGGTTTAAAATCGTTAATAATTAGTTTTTTGTTTGCGAAAATGAAGCAAAAGATAAAACATTAAATTTTTGTCTAAAAGTTTGCAGTAATCAAGAAAACAACGTGTAGTAATCAAATGTCAATTTCTCTTTTCATCTGTGTGTGTGTGTGTGTGTGTGTGTGTGTGTACGCGCATGAAGGTAATGGGAGTCAGCGGAAGAAGGATGACTAAATTATTACACTTGAATCTTTTTTAGGAGAACGCATTAAGGAAACAGAGATCTTATTCATTTGAGCAACATTCGTTAGAAAAAGAAGCAATGTTCAACATTTTTATCGGAGATTAAATTCTCTGCTCTGCTCATGTACAATTTTGACTCATGTTTTCAATACAGGCGAGAATATATGTATTCAGCTATCTATTAATCTAGGTTAGATAGATAGATAGATAGATAGATCTCTGTCTCTGTCTCTGTCTCTGTCTCTCTCTCT
>OZ010591.1:47466744-47469244 GCA_963932145.1 Acanthosepion lycidas
TAATACCAATTTGTAATTGGTAGGAATAATTCCAAGGGGGACATTAATCCAAAGAGAGTTCAATGAAATTACAGAGCAATATATTAGGTTGGTGCAAAAATAATGACGTAATAATGTCGTTTTTTGAGGTATTTTTAACGCCAAAAAACGACATTATTACGTCATTATTTTTGCATCAACCTTATAATAATAATAAATCAATTGGTATAGCATATAATGCCAAATGACGGTTCCGTGTAGGATAAAAGTTCGATTCCTGTCAGACGACATATTTTCTACGAAATGTTTCGGACATTCGGGCCGGTAAATGTAATTAGTGTTATAGAACACGATGGTCTAGAATTTTGAAAACTCTTACACGAAAAGCCTGAGGTATATTGTCTGCTTCGTCTGTAGCATTTACGTGCAATGACTGTATCAATAGTTCTGACAGGCCTTCACCACTTTAATCAAATCACTTGTGTGGGTTTTCTTGCGGTTTACCTTGATTCATTGTCATCCACACAACTCACTTGCAAGGTCCGCTGGCGAGAGAGTGAAGGCGGCGTGGCCAGATAAAGGATATTACTGAAAGGCTCTAGCTGGAGCTCTACACAATGGCAGACCGATGGGTGATGGCCGTTCTTTCACAAACCCATGATTTTTTTTTTGTCGGTGATAAAGCAGACCTATTTAGGATTGCACTGTTTTCCCTATTATAAGGAGGGGACGATAAAAGGAGCCCTAAACATTGCTTGCTCACACAGAGACTTGGCAGCCCGCTGCAGCTGTCTGGTTATCCAATAAAGCAGTCGAGACAGCAAGTAAGATCAGGATAAATATAAGAAGAATTTCCATTTTGGATCCTGGAATGTTCGCACTCTCTAGGACAATGATTCTGCACCAGAGCGTAAAACAGATTTCGTTTCTCTCGAGTTGAAGAAATATAACATCGACATAGTAGCCATTAGGGAAACACGTGTGGCTGGTAATTTTCAGCTTAGGGAAGAAAAAGGTGGGTACGTATTTTTATGGGCTGGCAAGACTGAGAAAGAATCACGCCAGTCTGGTGCTGGCTTTGCCATCGAGTCAGACTTTGCTAGCTCACTGCCTACCTTACCTAAACGTGTATCTGATCGCATAATGGCATTAACATTCAGTCTAGAGGGCAACATCCGTGTGACAATGGTTAGCTGCTACGCGCCAACCTTAGGTAGTTCAGATGAAGAAAAAGATGATTTTTACAATCTCCTTCGGGATGTCATCTTCAAAGTCCATCATAAGGATAAATTAATCCTTACAGGTGACTTCAATGCTCATGTTGGCAATGATGATCATTCTTGGAGGCCGTTTTAGATCACCATGGTATTGGTTATGTGAATTCTAATGGATTACGCCTTCTCACTATCTGCAAGGAATTTGACCTTAGTATCACTAATAGCTTCTACCAGCAACCCAGCTGTCGTAAGACCATGTGGATGCATCCTCGTTCGAAAGACTGGCCTCTGATCGACTACGTCATCACCAAAAGACGGGACATAAAAAATTTTATGATAACGTGTTCATTCCACACAACATGCTATCTGTCAGATCACGCTCTACTTCGGAGTAAAGCTACACTGCATCTGAAAAAGCAAAGGATTATAAAATCTACAATGCCCAAACGCATTAACGTACTGCCTCTTAAATCGACTGAAACGAAAATTGGGCTAGCAAACTTGATGCTGCATTTGATTCTGTAAACATTACCAATGATATCGAATCATCTTGGAAGGCTCTGCGTGATGCAACATTCTACATCCTTAGAGGTTCTTGGCCTGCCATATCGTAAACATCAAGACTGATTTGATGACAATAATACAGAAGTTCATCAGCTTATAGATCAATACCACTCTTCTCATAAAGCATGGATTGAGGACAAGAACTCGTCCGATAAGGAGATCGCTTACAAGAAGTGCAAAATTCAGGTTCAACGAGCTCTCTGAGCCATGAAAGAGCGTTGGTGCTCTGAAAAGGCCACTGAACTCCAAGT
Organism: Acanthosepion lycidas; assembly: GCA_963932145.1. NCBI lineage: Eukaryota > Metazoa > Mollusca > Cephalopoda > Sepiida > Sepiidae > Acanthosepion > Acanthosepion lycidas. Next base: position 47,468,756 of record OZ010591.1, read on the forward strand.
CTACAAATTTCCAGAGAGACCATTGAAAGTAGAAGACAAAGCCCTGAACTATGTAAAGTCTTTCACGTATCTTGGTAGCAAAGTCAACTACAGTGGAACTTTAGATGATGAAATCATGCATCGGATTGCTAAGGCTGCCAGTCCTTTCGGCAAATTTCGCCATCGCTTGTGGAATGAGTGGGGTATTCAACTGGATACGAAAATTCGGGTTTACAGAGCTTTTGTACAGCTCAGAGTCGTGGACTTCATACAGGTACCATATACGCCAGCTGGATGTTTTCCATAAAGGCTCTCTGCGTGCCATCTGTGGAGTTAATCTTCAAGATAGGACGTCTAACGTAGATCTGTTTAACAAGTGTAATATTGGAGAAACCGAGACCTTTCTCATATAGTCTCAGTTTCGGCGAACTGGTCATGTCTTGAGAATGTCTGATGATAGGATACCCAAGATCCTAATGAACAGCCAGTTAGATCGGGGCTACAAGAATG
>OZ010591.1:47474244-47511744 GCA_963932145.1 Acanthosepion lycidas
TTTGGGCACACCTTTTATCGCGAGCAAAAAGGTTTGCCGAACCTTTTTGGTCTTTCAATTTTTAGAAAAGAGATCTAATCCCTAAATTGACCCTTTATTTATGTGTTTCATTTAATCTTTCCCCACAATACGTTTAAGAAACCTAAATAGCAAATTTTTTTTTTTTATTCAATATGAAAACAAAACACATAAAGGATCTAATATTCGATATCTTTTGTGTTTATGACGATAGAAAAAGCAGTTTCTCTGACAGATATTGTAAGCTGTATATACAGCGGTTGAGTTACAGTTAACATTTGACCTTGCTAAACGAAATGTCAGCTATGAATGAAGTTCGTATTTAGTTATATTTAGCTCAATACATTTTAAAAAAAGATATGTGTGTATTAAAAAGAAAACTACCCACTAATTATGAAATGTTTAAGCAAATCTTTAATAAGAATGATAAATAATTTAGAGATTTTCAACGCGATAGATCGAATCAACAGTTACGCTGTCTAATTTATAACAGAACTTAATCTTAAATACAATTTTGTTAATATTTGTTATAATTTTTCTTTCTTTTTCAATCTGAATCACCATACAACAGCAAAATTGAAAAGCTGGAATTTGATGATATATCCAATCTTATGGACTATATTGTGTGATCCATTTAAACCTTAACATTTCAGAGAACCTTGTGTTTTCTTTCACTAAGGCAGATTATGGCCTCTGCATATATTATTAGAGCGTATGGGCAATGTTACCACTAGGTCGATATTTCTACCCTTCTATGTCTACTTTTTGCCCTTTTTCTGATCCAACATACAGCATTCATTTATTATATTAATTAAGTGACTAGTTGTCTCATCCCCGTTTACCATATGCTGTCCATTTCCGATTTTCTTGAATTTTACATTTTATTGTAAGAGGCTACTCGGAGGTCCATAATGACTCTTTAAGGATTCGTTGAAAACATCCCTGACAAATCCATGATGGAGGATCATCCGAGGGGGCACCGAAACTTTTGAATCTCACCGTCAATATAAAAAGGATCTGTGACACGTTGTCAGGAGGGGGGCGACTAGCCCAGCAGCGTCCACTACCCACTCTCCTCTGTGACTCCTGCTCGCGATTCTTCAGGGGAGAAAGGAAATAAAGAAAGAGGATGACGATCCCGATGTTCGATTAGGATCGGGTGCTAACTTGATTTTGCTTTTCTATTTTCATAAAATATGTCGGTGTCGTCTCTGGAGCGCTCTTTTAATTAAGAGTCATTCGACAGTCGCCAAAAATAAAAAGTCATCCACAAACGAATGTCATATATATATATATATATATATATATATATATATATATATATATATATAAAAGTGAACATAGAAGTCAACACTTAGAGGCGACAGTCTGTTTCATGCTATATGCAATCGTGACGATTGCATATAGCATGAAACAGACTGTCGCCTCTAAGTGTTGACTTCTATGTTCACTTTTATATTTACACACGCTCTATATCTGATATTGAGCACTTTATTCCATAAATATAGCACACCTTAAGACTATATTTCTTTATATATATATATATATATATATATATATATATATATATATATATATATATATATATATATATGGCACTAGAAAAGGTGCAAACATCAGAAATGAAAGCAATAAAAATATTTCAAAGAATAAAAGACATTTTAAACATCTACAAGATGTCCATAGATAACTCTCCTACATCGTCCTTTTTACTCATAGACCCCAGATGTGACATGGTAATTAGGCACTTTAAGTTACTGTCTGTCAAACCACAAATAATAATAATAATAATAATAATAATAATAATAATAATAATAATAATAATAACAAATATTATTTACACATCGTCATTGCTGAGGATCAAGAGAACAAATTTAGACAAAAATTCCAACATAGTTCTCATATTCTGTCAGGCCATCTTGAATTCTCAATACATTGTATGAATTTACGTTTCTCATTTTTGCAGCCCTCGAATAAGATCTTGATGCATCTATCTTCTCGCTCTCTTGGTTTTCCCTTAGATAAGTCCTAAAAACTGAGTTTTACAAACTCAGCTGTGATGAAACCCTCCTTCTTCCTATTATCATAGATTTTATACGTTTTTGTTTTTTGATTGCAATGATAATTTTTCCAATTACTTACGAATCTCTGGTATTTTAAAAAGCTGCCCTCCCCCCTCAAAAAACATAATGAAACAGGCCACCAACGGACTATCTTTCCAGATATTAATTATGCACAATGATAATAGCCAATTTTACCAGCAAAAGTCTTTGGGCATTTGAGCGTGCAAGTTCAGATGCCTATTCATAGGCTCAAAGGTGATATTAAGAGACTAATGATATCTGCTAAAAAGCATCTTCAACAAATGTATTACACGACATGTTGACGAATGTTAGAAGATTACGAAGACGTTTTCTTTTTGTTTCTGGCAATGAATCGACTATAAAAATTCATGCGCACTCTGGCGGGGAGAAGGGGAACTATAATGAGTAACCATTAACAATGAGTTTGATCTTCACTGGGTGCTCTATATTTATGGCCTTGTGCCAAACTAAACTAAGTTTAATTAATTTCAAGAGTAGCTAAGTCGGTTCTACTCAGATTTGGAGACAGTTTACTGTGTGATCCAAACAATAAAACTGATTTGTTTCTCTATAACCCACCCAACTGTGTTTAACACACGCAAATAATGGTAACAATGCCTTTCTTTCTTTCTCTCTTCAGCTTATTTTGTTTTATTCAATCTATCAGCTATTGATTTCACAATATCATAATTTTTCTTTTCTTTTCTGTGACAATTTCTGCAGAATAATTTTTATTTTGTCCATTGTTGATTTTTCAGGTTCTTTTTGTATATTCTTAAAATAACGTATCAACCATTTTGTATTATATATTTTCTTTCTTATTGCTTTCTTCTTTCTTTCTTCCCAGTTTTACAACATTAAATATTTTTCACTTTTCAGCTTTTTTTCTTACTTCTTCCTTTTGGTCTTTTCCTTTTATTTATTTATTCTTGTTCTGCTGTTTCCATTTTCATTTTTAACTTTTTCTTGATTTCTTTACACATTTTTTCCTCCTCCTTTCTGAAATTTGCTAAATTTTGCCTAGCTGGGCAAAGGCCATGTTCTTTTTTAATTCTTAAATTGCTTAAGATTTTTCTCATTTATTGATAATGATTCTCTTTATGTTTCATTCATCTTTCGGCTTTCAAGCTTTCTACATTTTGATAGATAACAAATTCAACAGTGACTATGTATATAGCGACTTTCAGGGTTTTTCTCCTATCATCAAATACACCGTAAAGCCATTTTTGTCTTGGAACGCTAAATTCTATTTCAATAATTATAGTACACGAATCGACGTTTATTTAAAATTTTAAACTGACGACAATATAAAAGCAGTACTTGTTATTTCTAGACTTTATATCTTCCTTCTTTAAAAGTGACCAACAATAATCGAAAGTACTTCGAATGCATATATATATATATATATATATATATATATATATATATATATTGAAATAACAAATCGGATCGCCAAAGCTACAGGTGCAATTGCGAAGCTTCGGCACCGCCTACAGAACTTTGGTGTAACTGAGACTTTTCTGATGCAGTCACAACTTCGCTGGACTAGTCACGTTGCAAAGATGAGTGACGACACAATACCTAAGGTCCTCGTGTATCGCCAGCTTGACAGTGAACAAAAGAGTGTTGGACGACCGTGGGTCATGTATATAACTCTAAGAGTAACCTCTCAGATGCCAATGTGCCTCATACAGTGTAAACCGGATATAAGAGAAACCCGGATATAAGAAAGATTTTCTCTGGTCCCAAATTAGAGCCTGTGTTAATGTAAACAAAAGAGAAACCCGGATATAAGAGACTTATTCTCCGGTCCCGACAACTCTCTTATATACGGGTTACACTGTATTAACTTCAAGTGAGATGCCCTGGATAGAAATAACTGGAGATATTTGTATCAGAAATATTCGCAGTCAGTCATATTGACTAAGCTAAAAGACGACGGAGAATCGGCAAAAAGCGTCAGCAAATATTCCTCTGGCTATGTTCCGAGATCCACGTTTTTGCATAATATGTGGACTTATAAGTTAGTCACTAAAGGGATTGAAGTGTCACAAAAATAAAAATTGAATGAGGTTGTCGAAATCGATGGGAGACTCCAATAAATAGATAGGTGTGTTCGTGTGTATGTGTGTGTGTGTGTATGTGTGTGTGGATAGAGAAATCAGTATTGCATGGTGTCCGTCAGAGCTCACCCCTTAGGCAAACCATTTGACCATGTATCACTCTTTATTTTTTCATATATATATCGACCAATTTGAGCTTATAGAATAGAGGAACCGTTTTTCTCCAGTTTTTTTTTATTTTTTTTTTTATTTTTTTTTTTTTATGGCTAATATTATAGAGCCTTAACCCTGACTTATTTCATTTATTTTTTCATTATATTTTGTTTTTGTCTTTTTAATCTTAAGATTGCTTTTATTTAATTGTTTTTACATATTATTTTCATTTTTAAACATTGCTATTTGAAATAATGTTTATTAGATGTATGTTATTATTTTTGTATAGTCTTTTGGGTGCTGATGTGGTTATAGGTGGCGGAGTAAGAATTTGTTTTCGTACCAGTATTTAGAAATCATTTCTTTAGGAGTTGATATCGTTCTGGAAATATCATTATTGCTATCTTTTCTAAGCCAGTCTGAGTAAATTCTCCGTTTCTAACTCGCCATTTTCAAAGACTCTTGTTGTTATATCGTCCGTCTATTTTTTTAAATATCGCGTTTTGCGTGTTGGCTTTAATCACGTATTCGAGTAGGAGATCGGGTCTTATTTATTCGAACTCATCTAACCAGAAAATACTATGAATAAGGTGAATGAAAGTAAATCCGATGAATATGCGTAAAAATATCTCTTTTTACACTATTTACATTGTTCGTACACTAATCGTAGGACAATTTCATTAAAGCGTTGGTTTGTGATTTTAGTGACATAGTGATTGTCAGTTCAATCCCTGTCAGTATGGGGCTGTGCATTCAGTGGAAACAGGTGAGCACTAACTGAACAGTACTAAACATGAGCATTGGAAAGAAAACTGTCCAACCCACTAGATTATGTAGTGTTAAGTTCAGAATTCCATGTAGGTTACACAGTTCTATATACACCTGATGAAGGCCGTATGGCAATGGTTAGCAAGCTTCTCACACTAGATTATTTACGACTGATTTGTGAGTTGGATCCTCACTGGGTGCCCTATACTTTCGGCCTTTTGCCGCATCTAATCTACGCTTAGAAAATCAAAATGTCTTTATGCTCAGATAATAAACTGTAAAATGTCCCATGAAATACTTTAGCGAATAATCATAGAATTTCTAAAAAAGAATATTTGTATCTGTGTACATTTGTTGGACTCAAATTATGTGAGCGTCACAGATGCAGATGTGGAGCCTTCCATTGATGAGTTTTTACTCCTGTCGCAATGGAGACTTCTGGGGTTATTGGACCTCGTTCAATGGCGTTTCTTCGTAGGACTGGCGCGATGGCGTCTCGATTAAGGGACGATCCTCGCGAAACGGAGTTACTGCTTTGACGATTATCAGTTAAGTTGACCTTACAAGTACGATCCAAAACAACCCTGACATGGGAGGTCGCTGAGTGGAACAAGACACTGCGTTCTTGATAAATTACTTTTTAGACATAACTGAGAGGACAAAAAAGGCCTGCTCTCTATAAGACAGTGGTCACTAGCATCAAAAAGCTGGAAAGGCACAGACAGGGACCAGAGACTGGTTGCCGTGAAAACGCTTGTTCGACTGTTCGCCTCTTCAATTTGCTCGTCTACAGCAGATTACAACCAGAATAAAATATACCGACTGCTACAATTTTGTCACATTTGTTTTTAATTTTGATCTGATCAAAGAGTTATTTTTTAATCCACAATCGTCTGACTAGAAGAACATGCCATCTAAGAACAAATCTGGTGTCTGGTGTCTGGTCCGAGCTGTAACGTTACGCTTCTCGAAGTAAAATTTTAACGAATATTTCTTATATTTCGTTTCTCCCACACATATATCATTATATTACATCGATACCACAATTATTAATCTGAAGAGGTCCTTTCGAAGGACGAATTGCGCAACGTTGGAGACTTTTTTCCCATTTTCTCATATAGTTACTCATAATAAACTCCCAAAATTTTTATACCAGTTTTGAATTTAATATATCACGAATGTTTATAACTGAATAAATTTTTGACAGTTTTAAAATCAATGCGTAGGGAAAAATCAATTAGAAATCCTTGCAACCATATAGCCGTTGTCACACCTTCATAAATGATGTTAAGCAAACATTTCGTACAAAGAGAAAAAATAGAAAAATTTAAAAATCTAAATTTTGCACTTTTTGTATTATTTGATTTTCTAATAAATCGAAACATGTTACATTGATAAACGTTTCCTACTTGTTCTTTATCCTATCATTCATATATATATATATATATATATATATATATATATATATATATATATATATATATATATATATATATAATGGACTCCCTCGTCGTTTTCGAAGTATGACTATTTTTCAGTTCAGATTTTATGTTTATGTTTCGTATGAGACCACGATACTGCACGGGATTTGCAAACAAGTCCCCACTGAAGGGTTGAATGTATTATGGGCCGATGTATTAGCCCGAGATTTAATGTTAATTCTTAATTCTCTCACATGGTTGAGACAATTCTTTTAAGCCTTAGTTATACCTCTATAGGGATGTTTGTAGCATTTAAATTGAATTATAAGTTTCTCCTTGAATTGTAACCAAGGACGGTCTACATTACGCTTACCATGAAGAAGTTGGCTATAAATGAGGTTTTTCGGTATCCGATCATTACTCATTCTGATGACATCTCCTGATCATCTAGATTATGATTGCATCCGAAAGGATTGGATACCATCGACGCCACACCTGATGAAAAGATCAAGGTTAGAGATTTTGTTCTGCCGTGTATAACCGCATATTGAAAGAAAACAGCGTTTATGAAAAGCATCAAGTTGATTGATGTGCGTCCTGTAAGGCGTCCACGATTCTGACCCATAAAAAGTCTAGTGAGAATGACTGCTCGATAGACAATGTTTTTTTGTTTCCTGTGAAATCCGACGAACATCTCATAGGCGATGCTTAATTTTCCCAAAGGCATTGGTTGCCTTTGATATTCGGTTAACTATCTTGTCATCCAAAGAAGCACTTGAGTTGACTTTGCTTCCTAAATACGTGAATGATTCAACTTACTTTACTCAACAGTAATGGGAACCATTGGAAAGGTATGGGCAGGTGATTTTTGTTTTACACCCTTGACCTGCTTAAGTGTAGTGCTTGATTGATGAACAACTTCAGTTTTTTTATACTCGTAGTTAATCCGAATGCGTAGCATGGGGTGGATAAACAAGTACTTGAACTTCTTCGATTGAGGTGGCCACAATCGCAACATGACCGAAAAGAGAGCGAAAAGTACAGGAGCCATGACACAACATTGTTTTGTGACATTTCTTACATAGAAGGCTTCTGAAAATTAGATAGAAAAGATGCTTTCATTCCTTTGTGAATCGAGATGATGACATTTAGCACATTTTCAGGTATGCCAAGTTTTTTGAGTAATTTCCAGAGGGCATCCATGTTTACAGTGACAAACGCTTTGGTCAGATTGATAAAGACGGTATAGAGTTCATTGTTCTTCTTGCGGACTTTCTCAGCAACCTGACGAAGCGAAATAATCATAACAATGGCACCACGACCTGAACGAAAGCCACACTGAGATTCGAGATAGATGTCATCAATGAGATATTTGATTATTCTGTTGAAAATAACATGAACAAGAATTTTGCCAGCGATACTTAGAAGTGCAATGCCACGGGAATTATCACATACAACCTTTTTGCCTTTGTTCTTGACCAAGTAGCATTTTCCCAGGGACTTTGTTCGAGGACAATCGATTGATATAATCCTGAATTTCCTTTAGTTATGCTGTACATCTTTTTAAGGCCTTCATAGAATGCTTTGGGATCATTTCTGTCAGCTACCGTCTGGATCTCCACAGCCTTAGCAGATCACCAGGATTCTTTCTTTTTTCTATAGCATTTTGCACTTCCCGCTTCCCGCTTACACTGATTATATATGAATTTTTCTGATGGGTAATTTTAGTTGTTTAAGAATATTTTGTACGAATCGTGTATCTTCTTGATGTGACGTTGAACGCGTGCATCATTTACATCGAACCGGTTCTGATGCTTCCTTATGGAAAATCCTAGAACTACTTCAAGGGAACTGGAATAAATGGTATTATAAGGAAGGGGAAATGTTTAAATTTACTTTATGCAAGTTATTAGACGGTCACATTACGTTGTGGAAAGGAATTTCATATCGTAAGTTAAGGTAAATGCGTTTGCTTCTTTTCTCGGGCTAAACCGTCTGTAGATTTCTTTGTTTTGAGATTTTCTTAACAATTTGCGAAATAAGAGTCTCGTATCTGATATAATAGCAAAGACGAATTACTGAGGATTTCTCTTCTGCGATCGAAGATCAGGATAAATCTAGATGTTGCTCGTCATGAGGATGAATACTCCGTGAAGACTTTTTTGCCTCTTCAAAAAAATGTATTAGAGTACCTAAAAAAGGTAAGGATCTGCTTTAATAATTTTCAACTTCAATCTTCTTCTAAGAAGGAATCCCTGAAGTTCCGGAGAGAGCTCTTTGATCTTGAGCTTAAATTCCTCCGTGTCGCAACTGATTCTCTGAAATTGTCGTCTCCATGCTCACCAGAGATGGATAGAAGTCCGTCCTGATTCGTCATAAAACCATAAAAAAAACAGATTACTGGCCCTACATTCAGTGAACTAGAATTTCATACTGACCGGATGAGTTTTTATCTCGTTTTTAGAATTGTGTAGCTGGCATGGTCACCGATGCTGAGAGGCTGAACTTCATAAAATGTTCGCTCTCTAGAAGGCCCTTATTACTGATTAACTATCTCAATATCAGCAATAAGAATTATCGAATGGCCCTCACTGTCCTGAATGATGAATACCTGGACGAAGATCAAACCATTGACATTTTCCAGGACGTACTGGACTTCTCCGTTAAACAAAAGAAGTCTTTTTCAATTTTAACTGAATTTATCTCTAGGACACCTTCACTTCTTACGGAGTTGGAAAGCTCTTTCATCTGTGCTTTCTCAAATGACCAGTCTTCTGAGATTTGCCTCATCCCTTTCTCTAAATTCTCCAGAGAAGTTAAGGGAGAATTAATTCAGTTCTCTCGTAAGAGAATTCCCACATGTTTTTCCGTCTTATGGGATACCAAGAAGGCCGTCAAACGTTTCCTTATCAATGGAACCCTCAGAGAATGCCCCTAATCCATTTAGAGATGCGGAGTCGCGGCCTCGATCCAACTCCACCCGGAGGGATTATTCCTTTCGTGCATTTTTCTCTGATTTCATTACTTATTCTGGGAGTTTAACTAATCTCCCACTTGTCTTATGCGTAACCTTTAGTTGAAATCTGAAAGTTTCTCTGCCAATTGTTTGTTGGATACTGGTAGTGGGTGGAGCTATTAGTCCAGCGAAGTCTTGAAGTCCCTCGGTAGCTTGGAGTCCATAGAGCTTGGTTATCAACACTTCTTGGTGACTGTGAATAGCGCTTCAAGGAGATACTACTGGAAATAAATGTTGGATTCATTTGTCCACTTTCACTCCCAGTGTTGATGGATAATAACATTGATTTGTCAGTACACATCGATTAACTAAGCTCTCTTTTGGATGAGTGTCAGCGTCTCTGCCTGGCAGGTTTAACAGAAGCATCAATTTTATTCCAATTAATGGAATCATTGGGTTAGATCTAATTCATCACCTGATGCCCCTTTAACTGGTGCCTCGTCTGCATGGGTGGGCGTTTTCGGCCCTAACAAGGCTTGTTTCTTTTGGAGAGTTGACAAGATTTCAATCACTTGGACACTCTCAGGACGAGAACCGTGAATACCTTGCTTATGATTCAATGTTGGCATCCACTGCTGAAGTTAAAAACCTAACAATTGTGTTTTGTGTTGGAGTCCAGGAGTACATATGAAAACCCTCTAAGCGATTTCTTCCCTGACAGTGACATATGAAGAGAAATAGAAGGAATTTTTAGTATGGTGATAAAGAAACAAGAGCTATGACGAGCAGATGGCTGCATTCTTCAGACAATCTATCACATTCAAGGACAATAAGTATTGTATACGATTTACCTTGAAAGTCCGACAAGATGTCTAGTGTTCCTTCCAACAACCATTCTGTGGTCACTCGCGTTTTGGACCATAACTTTAATTAAATAAAAAATTATGAGAGGCATGAGTTACGGGCAACATTAGTCATGTTGAATATTTGTTTTACAAATTTAACTGAATGTTATTTCCTTTGTAGGGCCAATTAGGAAGGAATAAATAAATATAATTTATGTACATATCTGAGAAATAGTGAAATGCTGTTATGTTTCTTTTTTTTTTCTTTTCAAAAACAAATATAACTTAAATTTGGGTGGGTGGGTCATCATTTGTGTGAAAGAGTCAGTACATGTGTGCGTGCTTGTTAGTAGTAAAGGAGGAATACAAGAGATAGTTAGAAATTAGTTCTTACTATGCCCCTCAATTGTTACACACAAAAAAACTTTATATATATATATATATATATATATATATATATATATATATATATATATATATATATATATGGGGGGGGGCATATTATATTTAAGGATTATTATTATTATTATCCCCCGTATTATCACACCAGGAATAGATGATGTTTCATACCAGAACTCAAGGGATAATAGTTCATGATTCTTCTCAGTATTCTAGATATTTACAATAATGCTATCATCTGTATATGTTAAATAATAGTTTCGCTGACTATTTCGCTGACCATGTGGTAAGGCGACTGGAATGTGATGGGCTTTATCGGGACTATTTGGGTGTTTTCCATCAGCAAGAACATGGTGGAATAATAGAGGATATTTTTGTTCCCCCTCACCTGTTTAAGGAATATATTTGGATGCCACACAGACCTGTCCTGAAGGCAGATCATACATCCACCACTAGAATTCGACCAGTTTTCAACTGCAGTCTCAAGACAAGTAACTCTCCTTCTCTTAATAAGGCTGTCTACCAGGGACGGAATCTTATGAGTGATCTATTAGAACTATTGCTATACTTTCGAGCAAATAATCATGTTGTGTTGGCGGATATTAGGAAAGCCTTCTTAATGACCCGCCTGGTGTTGGAGGCCGATAAGAATAGGTTCTGTTTCTTCTTGAAGGGCAGAGGTAGGCTACGTTGTTTCAGGTATACTACAATGATTTTAGGGTTCACCTCTAGCCCCTTTTATACTGAATTGTCTTCTCCGGCACTATGCTGCTCAATTTCATTTGGATCCTTGATGGTGAATCGGTTCTACGTAGACAATCTAGTTAATGACCAGTGATAGTCTAGCTGAGATATGCAGTTTATATGCCCTCTTTAGGGAACGATTGCAACTGGGAGGTTCTGAGCTGCAGTTTTGCAGCTCTGTGTGAGGATTCGGAACAAAATAGTGGAGGATGGTACCCTGAGCAGTCATGGGGCTCATTGGGAAAATGTGCTTGGGCATCGATACAATCCTCTTACTGACACACAACGTATTGCTCACATAAGTTGTGACCCTAATGCTTCCACAAAGAGGCCCACACTCGCGGAATCAGCAAGAGTCTTTGACCTTTTGTCATTATACTTGTCTGTCTCGTTGCGAGGTCGTATCTTTTTGAGTGAGCTATGAAAGAGGGGTTGGGATGGGATGAGCAGGTTCCGGCCGAGTTTACATCCAGATGGAAGAGCCTTTCAGCTGACCTTTCTAGATTGAGGACCATTTCCTTCCCCTTGAAGGCTTTCAGTGAGAAAGGGGATGGTGAACTGTTCCTCTTCTGCTATGCATCGCCGGAGGCATATTATATCGCTTCATATATGGTGTAGAATCATCAGTCCTACTTGATTTTTACAAAGTGTAAGCTTGCACCCATAAAAAGAAAGACTCTTCCCACCTTGGAACTTTTAGAAATGTGCCTGGCCCTGAATTGCTTGCCCCCTGTCTTGAGGGGTTACGGAGTGTCCTCCCCAACCAAAATACAGGTAGACACGGATTCCCAGGTAGTCCTCTTGTGGATTATTTCTGTGTCTATCGTGAGTAAGAACCAGTTTGTAAGAAACAGACTGAAGGATGTCTTACAGATGGCTGCTGAGTTGGAACTTGATTGGCCTTAATCCGCTCTTTCCGGTATGTACTAACCACGGAGAGACCTGCTGACTAGATCACCAGGGGTTTGACGTTGAAAAGGTTTAAGGCTTGCATTCGGATCTTTGGCCATCTTCTGGATTGGTTGTGTAGCGGGAACACTCCATGGGCCACTCAGGAGTTGCCATGTCTCAATCAACGAATAGCCCGTTCTTCAATGAATGCTGCAGTCATCCAGGGAGAGGAATTCTCAACGTTTTTGCCCCTAGAGAAATTTTATTCCTTTACAAAGTTCTTGAGGATAACTACATTAGTCCTAAAGATTATCAATAGTTTGAGGTAGTTGGAGGTTGACAGTGAGAGACTGGCAGCCATTCTTCTCATAAAGACAATGCAAAAACAAGCATATCCTAAGGAATTCGCATTCTTACCGGATCCTTCAAGCAGGATCGTCCCTAGGTTAGTGTGGGATCTTGATCTGTTCATTGACGAGAAGAGCCTAATTAGGTCGGGCGGCAGAATTGCTTCTCCCTACCAACCCATATCTCTGACATTGAAAGTGTTATCAATAATCGCCTCATAACTTATCGAAAATCAGCAGAGATAGATATTGAGAGAGAGAGAGAGGGGGGGGTAAAAGCGGTAAAGCGGTAAAATCGAGGATGTGTTGCGGGCTAATGTGAATCCTGGACTGCTGTTGAACGAGAAAGATTTTGCGCCCTTAATGTCCCCAGCAAGAAGAGACATCGGAACCATGCAGATCCGGAACTGGTGCCTGGAGAAATTTAAGGCCCAGTGTTATGACGAGTACCTGTTGAGCCTCAGGAAGAGGCTCGTTCTAGAGTGCCATTCCAGAACAGACTGAAGTTTGGGGATGTGGTCTTAGTCAAGACCATTTTTAGGTCCTTGGTATCGTTGTGGAAAGGATTAACGGATAGAATGGTGTTGTCAGGGCAGCCAAGGTTAAACAGGGTGGTGCAGTGCAGGTTCACTCCTAGAAACACCTGTTTCCGTTCGAGTTGTCCCTATTGGTGGGCGGAGAAGATAAAGTGCTGGCCTTGCCCTCCTTTGTTGGTGCAGCTGCAGATGATCTCGTTCCTCTCCGTCCTCAAGCATCATCTTCTGACGAAGGGGAGGTGGTTTGATTCTGTCCGATATGCAATGCCCAGTAGAGAGATCAGGCTATGATTTGCTGTGATAGATGTGAAAACTGGTGCCACTTCGGATGTGTAGGGGTCGAATCTCCCAATCTTCAAAACAAAAATGTTACCGTCCAGATTGCACAGCTTTTGGGTACCGTCGCGGTGGGCCCAATATAAAAAAAAATTCTTAATAACATTGTCAATTGTCACTAGTAGGGTACTATAGATGCATCCCTATATTTATTATGTTGCTATTCTTTTTTTCTTTTCTTTTTTTTTCTTTTGGTTCTCGGGAATGTGTGGAGAATTTGACTGTACAGGTGGGAGAAAAGCAATGTACTTACCTGTTGTTGAGGGGAAGTGTTTGTTTTTTTATGCCCTCGTTGTTTACATTTATTTTATGCAAGTCGGTCACATTACGTCAGAGAAAGGAATCTTATTTCTCATCTTAAGGTAAGTTCTTTTCCTCAGCTTGAACAGTCTCTAGATTTTGAGATTTTCTCGAGAGTTTGCCTTTTGGTCTTACAAACTTTCTTCTTTCCTTGTTCGGCATTTTTTCTTTTCTAAGGTCTTAGGTCGTCCAGCAAGTTATTTGTTGGTTGTTTTGTCGCATTGTATATATATATATATATATATATATATATATATATATAATTCTTTTATAACTGAAAACAAAGAACCATGTAGAAGAAAGAATTAATAGGTGAATACATCGTTGATCAGGTTTAATCGTACTGGAACTTGCTAGTCTTGATATCAAAATCAAAACTTCCCACATCAAAACAGTTTGAAAGAATATAAAGCAAGCCATATTCTCTACTGATCATTCAAGTTGAAAACGATCACCTAAAATGGGGAAAATTGGTGTTGATTGCAACATTAAAAATGGAGATCTTGCTCTGCACGCAAAATAGCGTCAACACCTTTTCTGCAACTGCAGGAAGGATAATTTCAAATTAAAAATTCACAGACACCATAGCCCTTTTATAAGGACAAATGGCGAGCTGCAAAAAGAACTTGAGTATTATTTTGCCTTTAAATGTAATATTATTTGTGCAGAGGAATAACGACTGTTGCCACAGATCGATCAGATTACGAACACGACAACCGAAATATAACAGCATACCGGAAGATCTTACTAGATACATCTTCACTGTGCTGCCAAAGAATCCAGTTATAAATGATTGCGAGCTCCATCGGGTATTCAGCTTAATGAAATTGACTGGAATTCGGACTCGGCCTTTTGCTTTCTCATTTCGAACAGCTATCCATAACCCAACGCGTACACCCATGTGAAAGATCATCGTCTAATAATTACTCAACGTAGCTGGAGTCGCCACCACAGTAAGAAGAAAGAGTCTTGCTACTATAGACTAGACAGCTATTGGAGTTTCGCCACTGCAACAAAGGCTGTTGTTGCGACTTGTCTTTATCTAATCACAGCTAATCACAGAACTGCGCCCGTGAGAAAATGGCAGCAACGTAAAACCGGAGTTTCCTATAATTATCAGACTTTCTCCTTTCACTGCGTCTTGTATTAGCCTAGTCAATCACCTGTGAACCTGCAGCAGACATGGAACACCATCTTAAATCTGTTGCTTGCAAAGCTGAGTAAATATTGTATGGAGAGACCATGCAAGTTATTATTCAATAGAATTGTTTTAGAAAACCCTAGTTTAGGCCGAAAATTTTGTACCTGATTTGTATGTGTTTCGTTAAATGCCCAAGTAGAACTTGCCGTGTTACGAAAACATTACTAGACATGATTTTTGTGTACTGTTCATTCTGACTGAATGAAATCAGTCTATTCGTCATGGTTTGGTTTGATTTGTTTTGTTTTATGGAATATCAACCTCAATGGTTTATTTAATGCTGACAAAATTTTTAGGATAGGTTTTTATGAATAGAATATGTATTCTTTGTAAAAGATCAGTTTATAGATAAGGGTCCATTGAAGTTTTTTTTTTTTTTTTAAAGAGGATTTTTGTCGAGAGTCAAATGTATGGCTGGTATTTTTACTATAAATATCTATTTTATACTTTCATAGTGTTTTGACGCCACTTCGGGGATTAACTATTTGCCCATACGTGGGATCTTAACAGGTGATCCCACGTATGGGCCACGGTGGACATGGAAACAACAGCAATTAAGAAGTGTTTGCACGATCTTCAAAACAGCCCGATCAGAGGCCCTTGCTGCTGGTTCTCTTCTTCTTTTATGTGTCGTGTCACTTCAGGACGTGAGTGATTATGGCTGTCCACAACTTCCTATAATTTGCAGCTTTAAGCAATGTTTATCGTTTACTATCACTTTCAGTCCATGTTCTACCATCGATTTACGCAAACTAGTTAAGTAGGTTGATCACAGCTTCCTATCCTTAGTAACTCTAAGCCATTTTCATCTCTTTACTTCTCCTTCTAGTACTTCTGCCATCCATTTACAAAAGTCATTAGGTCGGTTACTCGCTTTTTCACTCTATCCCGCTTGTCTTCAATATGTTCCATGAGCATCAAATTTTCCCAACCCACTTTCTTCATTATACTTTTCAGATAAGAATATTTATTTAAATGAAGACAATAAAAGATTTTAGAAGAATTCTAATTCTTAGATAACTCTTCATCAGTTAAGTATTTCTTACAAGCAATGGAAACAAAATGAAAGAAATAAAAATTGAAGTGTAATAATCTATTCTGTAATGCACAAAGGAACTTTATATATATATTAGCCACGTCTCTTAGGAATGATAATAACTGAACTTGTGTTACCATAACAATGAAATATCTCATTTTCATTTGTAGGGAGTACAAATTTGCTTAAAATGGAAAAGAAGCTGTAGAAAGGAATGATTTATGATTTTGTACGTGGACTTGTAAATTGAGGAAAATCGCTTTTTACTTTCTCTTTGTGTTGGTAAGATTCATTAAGAATTAAACGTTGGTTAGATCTAGAAGGGAGAGTAAATAGTGGAGAGTCGTGATCGTCGACGCCTTGCTACGTCGAATAAAAGGAATATTATTAACAGTCTCTTTGATTGATACGTATGTGTATATTTTATATAGGTATATGAAAGTAGATTCGATTGTAAGATGTGTGTGAAGTTTGTTAAAAAACGCTTCACTTTTCCTTGGTGTGAAAATTTGTATGCGCGCGTGAAATCATGATCATCTTGGCTGTGGTCCTCACCACCCTTCTGTACGCTTGGGAGACCTGGACTTTGTATCGTCGGGACATCAAACCTCTGGAGCGGTTTCAGGAAAGGAAGCACCGGAGGATCCTTTGCATCAGTTGGGAGGACTACATCACCAAAGACAGGGTCTTCTCTCCACAGCATCGAGGTTACTATCTTTCAACATCGCCTCTGCTCGACTCCCACGTTGCATCCTGTTTAGATAACTTATAGGCCCAAACGGCGCTTCAAGGCTCAGTTGAAGACATCCCTGACACAGGCTAACATCAATCCTGAGACCTGGGAAACCGTTGCTGCAAATGGGCCTTCTTGGCCTTGGACTATCCGAGGGAGGCGAGTCTTTCGATTTCAACCGTCGACATGAAGAGAATCTTCGACGTGTTTTCAGGAGGGCCCGACTCGTTTATCTTCGTCCACCATCCACACTCCTCTGTGACTCCTGCTCACGACTCCACAGGAGTAGATTAGGGCTTCACTGCCACCGCCACCAGAGGAGAGAAAGGAAAGAAGAATAGAGGATGACGATTACGATGCGCAGATATTAGCGAGTGCGGATGTCGAAGAGGTGAAGAAAACCAAACGGACTTAAAAAATGGGATCTATAGAATGTTGCCTGAAGATTTTCTTGGAGAGGCATGAAACTTATTTAGCCAGTGCTCAGTTTGATTTTTAAAGATTTTTTCTTGGTCGTCAAATATGCGAAAGTCGAGCTTGATAATAATCCGACAGAATCACAAAACTTAAATGGATTGGTTTTGTTTTAGTAAACAAAAAATCATATTGAACAGGCTTCAGTATTCAGGCTTTCCCAGATGTGTTTCTGCAAAATAACTAAAAAGACGTCTTGACATAACCGTGAAGTTTCTTATACCGATTACAGTTTTCTATTTGCTTGTATCATTGTGCATCATTGTTGTAAATTGATTCATATCTGTGGGTACAATCAAGAATTCATATTCAAGCTTTTACAGCATTTATGTCCCGCTATGTCACGTATATTGGAACGAATCGTTTCAGTTCTCTTCGTATTCGATTAATAAGGAAGTCTGATTCGAACAACTTCATCCCAAGAACCGCTACTTTGTGGAACAGTCTCCCAAGATGTTTCCTAGATCACTATAATTTTAACCTCTGCAAATCAACCGTTATCATTCTTACATATCCTTTCAATCAATTCTTTTAACTCTTCATCTATATTCATGCAACAACCTGACTCAGTAATCCTCTATCTTGAGTGGCACTTAGGTTTTTTAGTCGGTGAACACTATTAAGAGAAAAGACTGAAACTGTGTAAATGTGTGCTATAAACCACAATCGCAAGATTGATTGTAATGATGTCATTAATAGTTCTTTCTTTCATATTCCAAATCCCTTCTAAGCAATATTTGTCTTCTTACTATCTGGGTTTTATATTTTCTGCCACCTATTACACAAGTTCGTTAAGTAGATTTCTCACTGTTTCTATCTCTCTCTCTCTCTCTTTGACCATATTGCTTTCAATTTTGGTTTTTGGTTCATAAATTTGCACGAAGTTAAGTATAAAGCTCTGGTTAAACAAAACTGATTGGCACAAAGTTATGGTAATTTTGAGATTAGGCCATTTTTTTGCAAGAAAATCTCAAGCATTCATTGACCAAATATTATCTTTGTTATCGGTCGAGATTCATAAAATCATTGCCAAAAGTCATCGGTTAATATTGTTTAAGTTTCAATAAAAGCTGCGTGTATCGGACATTTTTAGTCCCTCTATGTTTAAGCTTTGACACGAATACATTACTCGCACTAGTCCAAGTAAGATGTTCCAAGATATGGTTTAGTTTATGAGTACAGCGAAACCTATGAAATAACGAGTGTGACAAGTCCAATTGGTTTTTCTCATTTCAAACTCTTGAAAACTTCTTTCTGACTAGAAAAAGTATTCTTTTCTTTTTTTTTTTTTTACTTTCTTTCTTTTCCCATTGCTTCCTTCTTTGGGTTTACCTCCAAGAATTATGCCTCTATTGAGTATAGAAAAGTTGTTCATCAGGATTTGTTTATTAAACGTACAAATATAGGTGAGTTTATTAATATCGAAAAACACATTTCTTGATATTCGTTAATATGAAGGCCGAGATTATTCTGTCTTTGGAATTCAATAACGGCAGAATTCATTCGATTTTTTTAGCCCTTTTATGTTTAAGCTTTGACACAAATACATTTCCCCGTTTTTATTGGGATTCTATTTGCATTCGTATTTGGAGAATTGTTAAGAATCTAAATTCATGATCTTTCTATCAGGTCAAACTTACGATGACCCTGTTGCCTAGTTACTAGTTTGATTCATTCTCCTTTTTCTTTTTTCAATTCAGTATTCTATAATTTATTTTTACAAATATACGCGTATTTTTCTGTATAAGCTCATGTGTATTTGCTTCTATATCTACGGTAGCATACATACTTGCATATACACGTCGTCGGTGTTCGCATATATATATATATATATATATATATATATATATATATATATATATATATATATATATATATTCGTTTGCATCACCGTAAGACGGCGTCAAAGTGTGCAAATACAATAATATGAGTGTGTAGAAATATTTCTTGTATCGCCGAATTTTTATGTTTGCTTTCTTCATAACTTTAAATCCGTTCATGTTCGACAATTTCGAAATGATGTAATAGATTGGATATCAGAATTTGAAATCAAAGGAATACTCACATTTGCCAGCCATTGATATACACATGAAGGCCGAATTAACTATCAATTATTCATTCAATCTTTTTCATCCTGAACTTATTGCAACAATACTAAGGCAGAAATGAGCACAGAAAAAATTTGGAGGAAATTTACCTTCGATAAGATTCATATTAAAATTTTAAATATTCTTATTTGTATAGCATTTATATTTTGTATTTGCCGAAACATTAATTAATTATGTTCATAATTGTGTGTTGACACGTACATTCATAAGAAATAAAATCGCTGGGTACCTCGATGTGGTGTAATAGTTAGCAAGCTTGTCTCGCTAGAACAATTACAACTGAGTAAGGAGTTCGAGCCTCACTAGGTGTTCTATACTTTCAACCTTGTGCCATATCTAAGCTACGCTTAGACAATGCCATAAGAAATACAATTTCTTTATAAAATAAAACTTTTCTGTAAAAAAAGACGCACATTGGTAATTCTGGAATGAGGCGTTATCTTCATTTACATGAAGACCTTTGTCCTAATCTTTGCTGTTATTATCCGATTGTCGATCCTGTTAACCTTCATGAAATTTCGAACTAAACCCTTTCTTCTAAAATCTAGGTAGATTTTCGCTGTCCATATAGAACGGGGAGAATTCCACTATCTATGACTAGGATATCTCATACTGCTCAGTTATATGGATCAGGGATTGAACACATTATATGGATTATACGGACCATGGAATGAACTATGTCACCAAACTCATGAACAAATGGTTTAATCCACTAGTCTATTATTGCCCCGTAGTATAAATTCTGAGTGGAGAATTTGAAGTCTTAAACCTAACCTGCCTGCTGATGAGTGCTGCTACTGCCACTTTATCGCGCTTGACTACATTCACCGAAGCTTCTTTTTCTTAACTGCTGCTGCTGTTGAAAGCTTTGTTGCCCTTTATTAAAATTAAAATATATCTTATAAAATTGCAATATATTGAATATCTACAGATAACATCGCTGTATTATAGTAAATGGTTAATGCAAAGATCAGTGTGTACACTGTTTCCAAAATAAGCTGTGTATCAACAATATTTAGGCTCCATATACCAATGTTACGTATTTTCTTTAGGCATTAACGCAAGCCTGCTCTCTCGCATGAAAACGACCGTACATATGCTGTATACTATCCTGCAATAAATTTTACGACGACACTTACACCGTAGATGCTAGGATGAAACTTGGATGTGTCATGTTTCATCCCAACATCTCCATTACGTATTCAATAAAAGACAAGTTTGATGATCGTGGAAGTTGTCGAAAATCATAACATATTGAATAGCATGGGCTCTATGTTGACTGGAATAATCAACCTCGAATCACAAACAGTCTTTCTACTGTAGGAATGACTGCAAAAATGTTTTGAACCTATATGCTTCTGTTAAATATTATCTCCACAAAAAAAAAACAATGTAGAGTGAACGTTATAACTTATGGCACACAACACTGACGTCAATGGCTTGGCCTGTGTATTGTGGGAGATACACTCAGGAAGATATAGTTTCCCTGTACACAAAACAACACTCAGTAGCATAGAAGCAGAAACGGCTCGAGTTATTGAAAACTCCAGAGCACGATTCTATCATCTAGAAGACATTCTCGCAACGTCATTGGTTATAATCTTATAGCTCATGTTGACACTTTGGGGGCCGTACTAGCTTTGATCTGTGTTATGGACACCATATGGTTTGCAATTACATCCCTTTATACTATATCGATCTTTGTGAACGTCCGCACTATATAACCACCTAGAGCCTGGTTTACATGTGTATGGGTATGTTCATTTGAGCACTGTTGTCAAAATGGAACCAGAACCATTGCTCTGCAAGTCTCTGAAATGTCTATCCCGGCTCTCGTTGTCCGAAATCTTTCAAGCAATCAAAAGAGCACATGTGCACCTCCGTTACAAAATTCCTGATTGAATTGGACTTTTTATCGGCATTGAACGCAAGTGTACTGTTAAAAGCTCAGGTGTACATGGTGCACTGTTATGAGAAAATGACTGAAAAATTCAAACGTTTTATTAAAATATCTACTACTGCATGTACGTATTGCATGCAAGCCAAAAATTGCATCGTGTTGCAATTTTATTTTTCGTTAATTTATATTTGTAAAGGAGAAAAAGTTTGGGGTGTGAATAAAATCGTGTGTTTATAAGATCGTCGTTTGATTAGGAGTTATTTCTTTCTTTAAGTGAGCTGATTGATGTGAATGTTTAAATCATATTGCTATTATGAGAATGACATTCATCTTTCGACAAAAGAGGCAGCATTGAATATTTAAGCCATAAGTTCCTTTATGTGTAATTCAAACCGATATTTGAGAATTTTTAATTAAAATTATCTCTTCGGTAACGAATAAAAAGGCTGTCTGGTTTCCCACCGAATCTGCTCATTCAGATTCGTATTGTGTGTAAATCAAAAGTGAAAAGAGGAGCTTCGAAATTTACATTTTTCGCTTAGTCTCATACTATTTCAGAACCAACAGACTTTGCAGATGAGATGATGCACAATTAATGGTGAGACGGGAACAGTTGGCGCCTATGTCGAAATAGTTATCTTCTAATGTCGCCATATATGCTGTCGAAATTCTTCCTAGCATACTACGTTTGATTCATATAATCGACTCTCTTGTTTAATGGATACTCAGATTTATATGGTTATATCTAAATTTGAATCTTATGCATCATATTACATGGAAATTATCTTAGATTTTTAATTTATTATTAAATATGAAAGAACAGGTGAGAAATCTTTGTATTTATATCCTATGAATAAAATGCATAAAAACATGCATCCACACATATAACATATCCATCGAAGAAGACAACACTAAACAAATTATTAAATCTCAAACCGAATAAAACTTACGCTCAGTTACAAATATCAATTGTATTAAAACAGTAGTGAGTTTTTGAATTCCACTGTTTTCTGTTTAATCTGTTTTCTGTTTAATCTGTTTTCTGTTTACTCTTTCATAAACCTTTTCTGTTTAATCTTTCATAAACCTTTTCTGTTTAATCTTTCATAAACCTTTTCTGTTTAATCTTTCATAAACCTTTTCTTTTCGTTTTTGATCGATTAATTTACTGCTTGTTTTTAACTTCTTGTGGGTTATTCCAAAGTCAGAAAATATTTTTAGATTGTAAGAATTTTTTGAAGGTAATAATCGTTATACTGATACAATTTCTACTAATTAACCTATAGCTGGTAGCGGTGAATACATACCTTTCCCAAGGCTATTTATCCGTAAGGAGATATAACGAACCCGACTGGAATTCGGACTTGGCTCTCAGATTTAAAATTCCGAGCCGTTATCCAATGGGAAGTTGAGCTCTAATAGACGTTTGAGGCTATGGGTCTCATTAAAATCGCAACCGTTCATCATTATAGGCCTAAATTCAGGGTCTTCTCAGTGATGATAAAATATTACTAGCTTGGTATTTTGAAGCCAGTTTTCACCATCAAGATGTGGTCAACTAGATTTTTGGAGTTGCGCACATTTTCTGATTTATGCTAGTAGAATTCATTTAGAACAGGAATTTTGACAAATTCTCCTATGTGAAGCAATTTACATCTGAGAGTCAGAAACAATTTTATTTTTCATTAAGTTTTGTCGTAAACGATTTTTAAGATTTTCCAGAATTGTAAGCGTCGCTGCGTGTAAATTTTTCTTTACTTAAAATATAGTTTTATACTTTACGTAAAAATTCCTTCTAATGGAACCATACCATCTTCGTCCAGATTAGAGCGGAATATTTGCAAAGTAATGAAAACAGTATGGCACATCTAAACTTTGTTATAGAATTAGAAATTAATAGAATTTAATTTCCTCTTGATTTTGATCATTGTTTATTTTTGACAATTAACAGAATCTGGTATTA
Source organism: Acanthosepion lycidas (assembly GCA_963932145.1). Taxonomy (NCBI): domain Eukaryota; kingdom Metazoa; phylum Mollusca; class Cephalopoda; order Sepiida; family Sepiidae; genus Acanthosepion; species Acanthosepion lycidas. Next base: position 47,497,521 of record OZ010591.1, read on the forward strand.
CGATGTTGGTTTTTAAATTTGGCAATCCCTTTCCACTTACATAAATGTTGGGGATTCCATATATAAATCCACTACATAATAAGTTCATCCCATAACACAAACCGAATTATGAGAATTTATACAAAATGAATACAATGAAAATTGTAATTTATACTTACTTTTAATTAAATAGTCTTAGATTCCTCTTCATAATTTGTTATAAGAATAAAAATTTACTTGAGGAGGCATGCCTTTCCCAATCCCAAATATTCTTGGCAAATTCATTCGTGCAACAAACACGAATATTCCATATTTCTTTTTTCCCTTTTTAATCTGAAATGATGTCTGCAATGTGCTTCTCGCCTCCGACCCTCTTGTGTGCGTGTGCTTAATTGCAACCGACCGGCAATCTTCGTTCCATCTGTATTTAGACAGCTGTGGGCCTCCGAAGCAAAACGCCTCAACGTCACTTCACACAAGTCATTGCCATTGGCAGAAAAAAGGAAAAGTTTGAAAATCTCATAACGAACGCTTGATGCAAGAGCATCATCAGTGCTTCACGGCGCGTTCAAATTATTTCCAAGTCAAAAACGAAACCAATTCATGTTTAGTTAAGATAATTATATATAAATTATATCACTTATATTGAAAGGTGTTCGTTAGATACGTGGGGATGAGGGGGAGTAAGTATGCGTGATGCTCCAAGTAGAAACAAGTGCACGAGTACCTAAATCCTCGCCAAATAATTATTACTTTTTTTTTAAACTAAAATTAATCAAATGTGAAATTTCTTGAAATGAAAACTTAATTAACTCGAAATTTACAGAATCTTTCAATCTACAATAGGCAAGGAGAAGAAAACGGACAGAAGCTTTTGTCCATACAGAACAAGAAGAAAGCTCAGCACCATTATGAATTAAAGAAGACGAATGAAGCAAAACCTGATATATTTTATCGTGGACAACAACAAAAAAATAATCTTACTCTATGGATGAAATAAAAAGATTGGTTTGAAATTTACAGAATGTTATCAAATACAATAGAATTGAATTATTTGAAATCTTCATTATTTTCAGCTTTCAAATAATTCCAAAAAATAAATATTTTTTCAAATGTATTTAGTTCATGAAATACTCGTTTGTATATAACAGACTTTGCTTATGTATGTTAACGTTAATGGCTGGCCAATCCTATTCGAGGATACCCGTCTACTAGGCTGGCTAGCTAATCTCTATTGCAGACTCAGGCGCATTTTTGTTTGTTCAACACTCACAGAGCCCGCCTGTGTGGTTTATACTGCAACTATGTTCAGCAGACCTTAGTTACGGTTTCTCGGAGAGAAACATACTATTTAGCGTGATCAACAGAATGAACAAGGCCAGCACGCTCAAAACCTCGGTCACGATGACTTGTGACTTCGTGTTAGCACAACCACTGACGGCTCCGTACCCAATTTCACTCACAAGACTTGGGTCAAACCGAGGTATGGTTTTCAGATACTTTCCAAAGGAGATGTATGCTGGGATCGCCTCCTCCAAACAAATGTTGAGATTCGAACCCAGAAAGCGAACGTACTAACCACTCGGCCACGTGCTCATTATCGATGTAATTCTATAATAATGGCATTCTTTTTATCATTACACCTCAAATAAGGCAATAAAGTCACTAAGACACAAGAGGTTACCGAATGTGAAAGAATAAAAAAAAAAACATCTATTAAAGATCGAGAACAATAGAAACGGTATCAGGAAGACAGTAGATAACGATTGACATAGCATTTGATTTTTTGAAGATCCAAGTCGAATAGAAAGCAAAGAGCCGGAAGAGAGATCCACGAGTGATAACTACGAGAAAATAAACTGTTAGCACAGAACTTACGGTTACATCTAGCCAATTCAACTGAAGAGACCTTGCCGCCAAACTAGTACTGCGCTAAAATTCATAAAGTCTAGGTACCATAGCAGAAAGTTAGTTCCGAAGAATTTCGATATAGTTATTTTATCTGTCTATATCTCTGAGATGAAGTATTATGATCATTTATATTATTTACATTATTCATCCTCATCATCATTGCCATATTCACAACGTTTCGGCCTTTGCCCGCTCCGGCTTTTTTCAAGTGATTAAAATTTCGAACCCAACCCCTTATTTCGTCCACTGGAATAGATTGTTCTGGTTCCACGTGCTATGCCTCTTCCGGATACTTCAGTTTCCGTTATTTCCCTTTAACTCAAGTCTCCAAGTTTTTGTTTACCTCTGCTGCGGCCAGATATTGAACTCACAACTCTCTGGGTCAAGTTACTGGATTACTTCAACCAACGCTTTTATGTCTTTTTGTGTCCTTTTTTTCTATCGACAACGCCGATATTTCCATAGAAAATGTTCAGATGAATTTTACTCTTTCGGTGATGATGTTTCCTGTCTCCCTTTTTTTTTTACATCAGGGTTATATATAGGATCCACTGCGAAAGATGATGGAAAAATAGTCGGCTCATTATGCTGTTCCAGAAAGTATCTGTCACGGCCTGCTATACTCTGTGTTTACAAGAGTCAGATCAGAGCGAAAATAGAATGTCCCTATGTCACAAGCATATTGCCACTATTTCACTATTTAAGTGGCAAATATTCGAACGAATAACAATCCTTTGTTTAACCAGTTCAGACATTTACAACCAGGAGCCGCTATGCCATGTACACAGATTCGAATCATCCTTATTCACTTCGTAATCTGTTGACTAAACAGAAACTTCCACTGAGACACTACTTACTGGACAGACTCTCGAGATATTAAGCTTGTAAAGTCAAATATCACTCTTTATTTATCCTACATATCCTCACAATCTACATTTACTTCTTCCTCTTACGTCCATACAAAATCACTTAGTAACCCTCGACTTGGAATGGTTCTTGAGCCTTGTATCTGAGATATATTAAATTTAAAAAAATGAATAAATAAAAATAATTAGACAAAACCTCCAACGTATTATCAATTTAATTGTTGCAGTAGATAGTGAGAGTGTAGAATCTTCTGCTATTCAGGAACTTTATCACTGTTTTAAAGAAAGCATAAAAATCCCCTGCCTAATTTCCTGGCAAGGTGTTCGTTTCACATTATCTTCCAAGCAAGCTGACTGGTAAAAATTCAACTCAGTGCTGTAGTAGAAAAAAACACCTACCCAGATGATATTTCCTTTTTTGTTTTTTTTTTGTTTTTGTTTTTTTTTTTTTTTTGTAATTGTGATAATCTTTGTTCAACTAATTTGCTTCCTGTCTAACACAGGGAGAATAGAGAAAATAAAATTCGGAGGATTATGTTGCAATTTGCCTGCTTGGAAAATCGGTGTTTGAAACCTTAAATCCGAAGAGCGATCTGTTAAAATTAGTTTGGCAACAATGTAAGCGATATAATAATGATACTTGACGCAAATTTGTTAAAACTTTTTACGCCAGTGTTGCAAACGAAGAAAGGATATGATTCTTGAAATACATTTTTGTAGTTTTCATATTTACAATTCAGTCCGCGTGTACCTAGTTATTATTTCCTTCTTTTTTTTTTTTTTAGAAATGAGGAGAGAAATCATTAATGTTATGTCAATAAGGAGAGCAGTCGTCCATCCAATGTGAATAATGAGAGTAATCGTAAATGTGATGTGTTATAAGGAGAGTAATAATCCAAGTGATGTTAATAAGAAGAGCAATCATTTATGTAATATCAATAAGACATATGATGTCACTAAGAGGGTAATAATCCATATGACACAACTAGGGTGAGCAATAATCTATGTGATGCCAATAAGGATTGAAATCTTCCATGTGATATGAAGAAGGTGAGTAATCGTCACTAAGCGGAGCAATCAACCGTGTGGTCAATAACTAGAGCAGCCGACCATGAATCAGGAATATAATGTGAATAAGGAGATCAATCAATCATGTGATATCGAGCAGGAGAACAGTCATCCAAGTGATGTCAATAAGGAGAGCGATCATACGTGTCATGTCAATAATGAAAGCAATCACCTATATGATGCCAATGAGGGAAACAATTGTACATGTTATGTCAATAAGAGGAGCTTTCATTCATGTGATATCACAAAGAGAAATCACCCATATGACGTCAATAAGGAGAGCAATCATGCGATGATGCCAAGAAGGAGGGTAGTCATCCAAGAAAGTAAGCATTTATCCATGTAACATCAATAAAGAGAGAATTGTGCACGTGATGTCAACAAGGAGAGCAATCATCCATGTGTTGCCAGTAACAGGAACAAACATGTATATGATGTCAATAAAGAGTGCAATCACGTGTGCCACGTCTAAAAGGAGAGCAGTCATAAAAACTAGTGAAATCATACATGCCTTGTTAATAAGGTGAACAATCATTTATGTCATGTCAAGAAAGAGAGGGATCATCCATGTGATATAAACAAGACGGGCAGTCATAAGTGTCATATGAAGAAGAGCGGTAATCAATGCAATATCAATTAGGAGATCTATTATAAATGTGATGTAAATAAGAAGAGCATTCACCTAAGAAGGAGAGTAATCCTCCAAGTGATGTGTAAAAGGAGAACAATTTTGTAATGTAAATCAAAGGAGTTATCATCCTTGTGATGTCAATAATTTAGGCAATCATTTATGCCATGTCAAGAAGGAGAGCAATCATCCATATGATGTCAGCCAGTAATCATATATATAATCTAAATAAAGCAACTGAAATTAGGTATGATCAAGATAACTTACATCATTTTTAAAATTTCTGATGCCATTAATGAATTAATAAGTTCATCATTTCGTCGTCAATAGTATCAGAAAACTCTTTTAACAATTATCAAACATTCTATTAATAACTATAACGCTATTAACAGTAAACTAAAAAAGATATTAATGATCAACGATACAATGAATATTTTAAAATGCAAGCATTCTTTGACAACCATACCACGAAAAGCTAAAAATTAATTGAACCTAACTCGAAACAAAAATAGCTGCTATCAATTCACTGAAGTCAATAATATGATACAAACATCTTCAATATCGACACTTGCGGACAACTTTTGCCACTTCAGGCATCTCAGACTAACAGATCAGCTTTTCTCTTCAACCAGCAAGAATTCTGACTTTATTACTACTTCTCTGCTCATCTCAAAATAACGACGCGTGACTAATAATTAAAAATTGGAATTCAGTGTGACATTGGAACTACGTTTAAACTCTGTCTTCACCTGGTAACGAGCAACCGAGCACTACTTCGAGGAACGGTCTATCCTCCGCCAAGGTCGGTCCAGAACTCTCCCACAATCAAAACAGTGACCGTTATTTAGACACGCAACTGGAAATTTCAACGTCCGATTTGTTATCACTTGGTCCAAAAGTTTTAATTTATTTATCTATTATTTTATTCACTTTTGGTCAAGTTGGTGGTTCCTTGAAGTCCAGATAACACAGATTTTATTACTGATCATAAAAAAAGAAAAACACTTAAGACCGAAATTAAACTTTGATCGTCCGAGCTGAATAGAGAGAAAAAACAGATTGAGCCTTAGGAACACAGGAAACTCACTGAGATATTTGAAAATGATTTCAATCGTTCAGCATCTCTTATAATTTTTTTTTTTAACTTTTAAACAAATGAAACATTATAGCTTCTATAAGTTTATCAATTGCTAAAGATATCCTGATGTCTGAGTTTTCATATCGGTGTTTGAACTGTGAAATTCCTGTAGGCTACTCGTATTGTATCCCATGTAGGCACCATTAAAGAATCCCACCTAGCTGATACACTGGATAAAATTAAAGGCGTTATTATCAATTTTTTACTACTTATGCTTTCCCGATATTACCTCACCAATAAATAAAAAAAATGGAAATAATTGAGGTACGAATGTCTAATTAATTCACGCTTCGCTGTGCACGTTGGTTAAAAGCACTTGTAACATTTGCCACACTTTAAGCTAAAGTGACATTAACAAGATAGAAAAATTGAGCTGGTTAATAAGTGGTATTTGAACACTTGCGGCAATCACCGTCGAGCTATGGAAACGAAAGACGCCCTGTGGCAGCATGCCAACATTTTTACGAGGAGTTTAAAATTTGAAAACACATATATATATAGCACTGAGTGTTCAACTCGGAGTGCTTTTGAAGGGGAGATAAATCAAGTAAAAACGCTTCGGTAGTATTGATTTATTTAAAAAAAAATCTTGTGATAATTCACACAAAAAAGCGGTTGATTTGATAAAAAGACTGGTTTGATGAAATCTGCTATCATATCCACAAGTGATTTTCAAATGTTTATTTTATTTTTTTATTTATTTTACACTATTTTATTCCAACTTTGTCTTTAGTTGAGATTTTTTTTTAATTTTAAAATAAATCAATTTGACCCATTTATCGACTATATATGTCTTTGCCTGTCTGCATAGTGTGTGTGACATCCGTCGGTCTTGAGAGACCTTGCATCTGTTCCAAAGAGTTATGCCTCAGCTACTAATGTGGTGCAGCATTTGTTATGACTGTGCAGGCCTACACGGGAGAGACAGTTTCGATTTTTTTTCAAGAAATTATATTTCTCAAATCCAAAAGCTGTTATCGCTCTTCCCACTATTGATGGGGGTTTCCTTCCTAACCTTTTATTTGAAGTAGGGTAGAATGTCAACATCTTGATGATACCATTATTTTTTCTTCAAGTTAGATTTGATATGCATTTCAGTTTTTTCTGTTGTTAAAAGTCCTCAAGTGACTGTGGTTTCCATTATTTCGTACAGTTCTTTGTTTGTTATTGTGTAGCACCAATCCACAAGGTTCCAAGAAGAATTGTCTTTGCCAAAACCCACAGGCTTCCCTCACTCGAAGCCTTTTTTTACCCATTGGTCTTTAAAGAAAAAGTGGTTGTATACTGACAGTTTAGATATTTCCGGACGGGTTTGGAGCCATGCATGGCATTCATATGAAAGTTTCGATCTGACGACGAGTGTTTATTTTAGAACATCATTCAAGTTTTTGCTTGGGGGGTTTTCTAGCAACTTGCGGTGTTTGGCGAAACTACATTTTGCGCAGCTTTCAATTTCCTTTCGTCCTATACTAGATTTGTAATACCTGATCCATACACAGATGTATTTGATGTGTTTAGTATTTACTAGATCCACATCATGAATTTTGAGATGGATTCAGGTTACATGTCCTCACAGCTTACATTCCAATTCCAGATCATTGTTTCCTTTTCGCAAAGGTTTTTTGAGACCCATTTTTTGGTACACTTGGTTGATTTTCTATTCAAAATCATTCTTCTTATCCAAACTAAGAATAGCCCCTCTCATTATCATAACATAGGCCCTGGGAGGAAAGGAGGGATCGTAGATTCCATACAGCATTAATTCTTGATGAACACCACTTTTGGGGAATGCATTTCTGATTCCAGATTCTGATTTCGAGAAAAATGAGAAAATTGAATTTCGGGAGAAAGTAAGCTATTTTCAAAGATTCAAACTCAGTGTCAAGTAATGTTTTATTATTCCTTAGATTCATTCTCCCACAACTACTCAATAATTAGCAGGGCACTCTGGACACTCTAGCCGTTATTGGCAAGCAGTTCATTGGAAGGACGTTTCTTCTCGGAAATGGTAATACTCGTCTAACGAATCGACACTCATTATTTATACATATCTTATTGGTTTTAGTCATTGCGAATGAATATGTGGTATGGTCTTTTTTGGTTGTTGCAGGGTATGAGATGGCTGGCGAGGCCCATATGGAGCAGACATGATTTTCCATATGGACTGCAGCAGAGGGCCTAGCAGTCGGCAAAATCTTTTCTTCCGTTTTAGTTCAGTGAGCGAGATTGCTTGAAGAGTTACCTGCTGGCTGCTTCTGTCTTCCATTGACTACGGTTGTATCCCAAGGAGATGAGGGTCATTTACAGAACTATATATATATATATAAACACATTATATTTATTACTACTATAAACGTTATATTGACGAGGTAAACGTGATTGGATATACATACCTGTATTTTTGCTGTTGTTGTTTTTAATAAGCAGTAAAATCAATATCTACCGACATATACATTGAATGTCTTATTAAAGAAAACGTGCGTCTCGCAAGGAATTGATACCGTATTCTCTCTTTAAATGATCTCTCTAAGAAATGATCTTCTAGCCAGGCGTACTTTTCTATTTAGCAACATGAAGGAAACATTGCAACGAAGTAGGGCTCAATTACTCCATTTAGGAAATAGACATTATTTTGAAGTCTATAATATAGAGAAGATGAGAAAAAACAAAACACGATTAACGAAAGAGAACAATAATAGAAAAGGAATTAAAAAAAACACAAGATTACGATTGACATTGCATTTAAACTTTTGAAGATCAAAGTTGACTGGAAATCAAGAAGTTGGAAGAGAGTTCCACAAACGAGATGTGATTGTTGGGATTATTATCTGTGGATTTTTCTATTTTTTCTTTGGATTTTGCAGGCTTTGCTTTTGGTATTGTACAGCAAATAATTCGAGTATAGGAGAAGCATGAAAGTATTTTCAATGTATTTTACTCATATATACACTGCGTGCCAAATTATTTTCTTATATTTAAAAAACCGTCCAATCAATTCACACAAAATTTTTACACAATGTTGGCAACGCTAACATGCACAATCACTGAAATTTTTGTACTGGTGTGCGCAATGTAAACAAACTGGCGCCATATTTGTTATCAGCACAGTAATTTGAGCGTGCCAAATTATTAGAAAAGTTTAATAAAATTCCCAGAATTGAGAAAACAAAACGTTTATTAATGTTCCACGTGAATATTTATGATCAAAAGAAGCTAATAAATAAGATAATCAAACAAATAACAGATATAAACAAAGGCACAGTTTTAAACAAATTAATAGGGAATGTGCTTTTCCTGTTTTGAAATTTCTTGAAGAAGCCGGCGATCCATAGAATTTGTTAACTGTAGGATGTCATCTGCTGTAATGCCGCGTGATATGTCAAGAATTGCTTCCCACAACTCAGCGTTGCTCCTGAATTTTTGTCCGTTGGCGTACAGTCTTCGCTTCATGATGCTCCAAAGTTTTTTGATTGGGTTCAAATCCGGAGAATTTGCTGCCCACTTCATTTTTCGAGGTCCATCGAAGCCTAACTATTTCAAATATTCAGTAGTCTTGTGAGCAGCATGTAAGGGAGCATTATCTTGCATAAAAACAATGGCCCTTCTGTAGGCAACTCTTTGCCTTTTCATCCACGGTTCAAGATGCTCCTTCATAAACGCTATGTATGCATCATCAGTCATTTTGACGCCATCTGGTACTCTCCATGAGCCCACTAATGTTTTTCCAATAATACCACCCCATATCATTATGCCTCCACCGTCTTGTTGGCGTCTCAAACGCTGATGGCAATTCTGTCCGTTCATTACCCAGCCTTTGCACGAGATCACAAGTGTGTCTTATCTTGTAATAATCGAATGTAATATATCCAAAGAAGAATCAGCAATATTATTGATCCTAATCTGGCAGCTCGGTTTCAGTCATTTACTCCAAGGTTGCCTCCCTGTGCCTTTTCTATAAATACTTGGTAAATGTATAAATGGTATTTGTTTGGATGAGATGTTCTCTATGATCCGTAGACTTTTGGAATTTAAGCGCAGTACTAAACTGGCGGCGCGATCTCATCAAGTTACAGTTGGGTTGGTTAGATATAGCCGTAAGTTCTATGCTAATAGTTTCTAATCTCGCACTTTTTGCTTGTGAAACTCCCTTCCGGCTTCATGCATTCCAGCCAACTTCAAAAATTGAAACGTAATGTTATCTACTGTCCTCCTGTTTACTCTATTCTCTTTCCATTAAATTATTAATGTTTCTGTTTCTAATTTTTCCGTACCCAGTAACCCCTTATGTCTTAGTGGTTTTAATGACGTGCATGCGGTGAAATCAATTAAAAAAAAGTTTTAACTGTCTACAAGACTTATTCACTTATCCCACATAGAAACGCTCAATATTCAATTAAGTTTTGTAACTCTGTTCGTATTTGCTACTGAATAATTTTAACTGATACATATTTAATAATTTCAGTTCAGAAAGTCAAATTTATTAATTTCAGGAAAACTCAAAAACTCAAAGTTTCACTACCTTTCACCATTATCCAACATGCCTTTCTCCTTTATTCTTCCTTCTCACAAATATATTGATTATATTTAGAGTCAGTTGTTTCCACTCTACGCACAACACCTCCGTCCCCTTTGACACCCAGCCCTAGTGTAATTGGTAAAAATCCTCCTGGATCTTGAAATATATCACTCCTGATGGCTTTTTCTGATCACGATTATCTTCCCTTTTTCTATACAACTCTAGTAACAGCGTTTATTAAACAAACGATGACCAGTAAGTGAACGACAACAGATTTTATTTAGTTATCAGGCACATGTAGCAAGAATTCAAAAAATCTAGTAGCAGAACTGGACAGAGACGAACAAGCATGCGGAAGCACTTTGCTTGGTACGATGCAAGTTTTTTTTTTCTTTTAGTAGCTTAATAAGTGCGCGCGTGTAAACTGATAAAAACAAACTCGCATTCTCATTGTGCATTGTGAAAGATGCGGGGTTGAGGAGAAATGTGGTTACGTCCCCTTAGTAAGGAAAATTCCCACCTTCCGACTAAATTGGCATTTAGTTTATTTTTCCTTTTTAGAAATCATCATCATTATTTTTTATATCTTTCATTCTCACTATTCTTACGCAACTCTTTCTTTTTTTTTCTATCGGATTCAATTAACATTTCTTGTTTTAATAACCAATATTAATTTCTATTGATATCAAAGACTTCTTTATGTTTTTCTTGCTTTTTCTTTTCTTTTTTTTCTTCTTTTCTTTTTTTTCTTCTTTTGAGCTCTTTCTTTTTCTTTGTTTTTCTCTGGTTCTTACCTTCTAATTTAGATGTACATGTGGTGTACTGGATAGCGGCTCAGAATGTGAAACTGAAGAGCCAAGATCCAATTCCAGGCGAGTTCGTTAAATTCCCTTACGCTCAAATAACTTTGAGGCGTATGAATTATGTCCTCCCCTAGCTATGGATTAAATAGTAGAACTTGTACCACGAAAAATCATTGTTAATACAGTATTAATTCGCAAAAACAATCTTCCAATCCAAAATGTTTCGGTTTTAACTAACCCAGAAAAGACAGTTACTTCCCTAATACTGGAAAAAAAAACAAAAGAACACATGAACTTTGAAATTTAATATCTAGAATGCTGCATAAGCAGTAAAAAATATCAAAAATATATAAAATTATAAATATATACATATATATATATATATATATATATATATATATATATATATACATATATATATATATCAGCACATATATATTACATACATAAAAACACGCATATACACATACACATACATACATATAACTATATATTTTTCTCATATATACATATATGCAATATATATATATATATATATGAATTCCATATGTACTTCCACACACAAACATATATATATATATATATATATATATATATATATATATATATATATATACACACACACACACATGTTCATCGAAAATCTTGTCATTTGCTGAATTTGTACTTATTCTTTTTTCGATAGATAAAGGTATATGTATATTATAGATGGGGGTGATTTGATTTAGGGTGTATATATAATAGATTGATATTGGGGTTTTTTACATAAGGTGTGTATGTATTTTTCTTTAAATCTAATGTTATATCAAGGAAGTTAACTTTTTTTAAATTTTGTGCTAACCGTTATTTTTAAGCTCATGCTTTTAAATTTTTTATATAATACCTTTCTAATTTTATCTATTTCAAAGTTAGTAGAGTTTCTAATAACCATAAGACCATCGTCTCTGTATAAACCAATGTCAGTTATATTAATATCACGGTGCACTGTAAGATTGTATAATATAAAAAGACCTATGAAATCAGAAGACCTAGCTGAGTCTAGTGATCCCATTGTGATGTCAAAGTGGTCATATTAATTTTTTACCCATTCCTCACCTTTATGTATCAGTACCAATTTTTTGCATTTATAATAATGTTCTTCTCTTCTTCTGTAATATTGTAGTTAAATAAAACGTATTCTAACCTAAAATCTCTCTCAAACTACTTCTAGCACTTAAAAGAATCTAGTAAAATACCTATAGTAAAATGAAATTAATAAGAAAAGCTAGAATATGTAGGCCATTAAATGATCCATGCCCTTTGTACATACGTGAGAAACTATATATTACTAAGTTTATAAAAAATAAAAGTTTACTGGTTCAGAGAAATGAATTAGTTATTTTTTTGCTGTCATTGTCAAAAATTTTCCCTAATAATTTAAAAATAAAATTTAAAAACAAATGTAACGTGGTAATATACATACTTATACTTAATATGAAAAAATAATTTTATATACTGTAAGTTATTCTAGTACATTTACTTGTTTTAAAAGAAATATAGTCTATTAAAAATTAAAAGTGAAAATATTTTTAAATTGTAGTTAAATAAAACGTATTCTAACCTAAACACCCCCAAAAAATCTTTAAGTATACAAATAGAAAAAAATGCCGTAAGAACTTTTTACTTTTAACAATAACATTTTAAAAAAAAAAAACAGACAACATGCTTTTAACAGATGTTAGAATTCGTTGAAAAATACATCCCTACCCTACCTAAACATAACCACTTTTTCGAACATAATTAATAACTGATACAACAAAGGTTAATAAAAATGAACACGCTACCACCCTTTGTCTGAATGATTGGATATCTCTGTATCCTTGGAAACAGTGAATTATGAATTTTTCTGTGCCTTTAAGACTCAGTAAATTTAAAAAAAATAAGTTACTCCAAAATTCGCTTGAGGATGAAATGGAACTAATGTTTTTAATTACAAAATTAAATTCGAAAGTTTTAGCTTCCATTTTTGAAACATGGTTATTACTGTGTAGCGAAAAAAACATATTTTAAATCAGTTTGTATATATATATATATATATATATATATATATATATATATATATATATATATATATCCGAATGTAAGGAGAACGAAAATAATATAAATTCTAACGTTCACAGCATTAATTCAAAAGAGGTAAAATAAAACGCCTTCAATTACTAATATGGCCTTCGCCTATATTTATTTCTCCTTTCCCCTCTATCGTTTTTCTTCTTTTCTATATCCACCTTTCATTATCTCCTTTTTCTTGGGAGTTTTGGTATACTTTGCTTAGATTTCTGACTGATGCATGGTATCAAAAACTGTAGCGGACACTTCCCAAAAAACAATTTGAATAAGGTGAAAAAGGAATTGACATCCCATAAGCGACTTGCTTGTAAATAGATTTGTTCATAACCATTGTTAGTTCTCACCAGTCGAGATGCAGGCGCATCGAAACAAGAATGCATCTTTGTAGTAAGTTGTTTTTTGTTTTTTTTCGTATGTAAAAATTATAATAAATAAACACACACACACATATATGTGGATATATATATATGTATATATGTGTATATATATACTTTCGAACATAAACGAGATATTCGCCTCGGTAATTTAAACAATGCTTTATTTGTACACACAACTAAATCTGATCATAATTTCGATTTTGATTCTGTGAAGATTTTAAAATATATTCATAATAAAAATCATAGACGGATTTATTTATCATAATATCTATCTCACGCACCGTGAATACTAGACCTGGCTTCTTTAATATTTCCCCTTTTCTAGCAAGATTAATGCTCGACAAATGTACATATAAGTTTTAGATTAAAATAAAATTCTTTTCATTTTTCATTCAAAATACTCTATTTTAGGAATACGTTTTCACAACATCGCCTACGTGACGTCGACGTGATCCTATTGAAACGGAACGCTGATCTTGAAAAATTTCAGTTATCTGTTTTGATTAGTCTTACTCTTATGTCCATCGTCTTTTCATGTTGAATTAAATATAGTCTAATGTTAATTGTTTTATGAATATGTCCTGAAGATGGTCTACTAGACTGAAACGTCCGACGTTGACATTATATTAACATTAAAACAGCATAATTGCATATTAGGATTTTTGTTTGTTTTTTCCGTATATTTTTCTTCATACACATTTATACACACAGAATATATATGCATATGTATATATATTAAACACACACACACACACACACACATATATATATATATATATATACCCGCAGATACATACAGACAACACACTTGTGTCTCTCTCTCTCTCTC